>SJXQ01006493.1:226080-253321 GCA_006408695.1 Aepyceros melampus
AAGCTCCAGTACTTTGGCCACCTTATGCGAAGAGTTGACTCATTGGAAAAGACCCTGATGCTGGGAGGGATTGGGGACAGGAGGAGAAGGGGACGACAGAGGATGAGATGGCTGGATGGCATCATGGACTCAATGGACATGAGTCTGAGTGAACTCCGGGAGTTGGTGATGGACAGGAAGGCCTGGCGTGCTGCAATTCATGGGGTCGCAAAGAGTCGGACATGACCTAGTGACTGAACTGAACTGAACTGAATAGTATACATATGACTATTATATATATGAGCATTATTACTTTGACACATAAAAGGTGTATACATTATTCATTTGAAATTATATATTATTCTGTATATTTGCTGATGATAGTTTGAAGTCAAAGTAGGGTAACCACAGTTCAGGCCTACACGATGGAGTCAGGCGGCCATTGAGGATCTGGTCTCAGACACGTTTCTGCACTGCTGAGAACCTGAACTTTCTGAGCTGTAACAAACCAGAACCTCCCAAATATGCCATCAGTCCTTTTAGAACAACACCTGCTAGGTGCTACCTTATACTCTCAAAATTCCCCCCTCACAATCATGTAACATTTTGGACCCCAACAAATTCTTGCTTAATAAGTACCCTTACTTCTTGCCAGCTCCAATCATAATTCCTGACGAAAATTTATGCAGCCTTATAATTTTTGCCTTTCGAATCTCCCTCCATTTTGTAGTCCAAAGAAACATAAGAATTTCGTGAATCTATGTTTTCTAGACCACAGTCCTAACAAGCTCCCAATATACACCTCTTTATCTCAGTAAGGTCTTTATTTCTGAAATTTTAGTTACCATTGCTTTCTGTTACATAAACACTATTAATTAAACAGAACAACTGTAGAAATGAAACAGTGGAAGTTAGTGGTAATTAATAGGATGACAAATTAACCAAATAGCATGCATGAGAAAAACATAAAATTATTTTTCTGTTTCTGTCTTCTGATACAGCAATTTATTTGAACTCTTATTCACTCTGTATTAGAATTTTAAATTTTGTAGTCTCCATTTTTAAATTGCATAAATGTACATTGATATGAGTCGTTAAAAACAGAACAGTCACCAGAGTCTTGTAAAGTAAACACCATGCAATCACAGTCACTACAACAACTTTCTTCCATTTAATATGATGGTAAACTGAATACAAGCAAATGTAAAATTTACTTTGATGTACAGTTCTGTTTTTGTCAAGGCCATGTTACAATGATACAATGTTATGATTCAGTTGTAGTGATATCAAGCTAAACATTCTCAGAATATATCATCTGGACGTGAGTGATCAGAATTTTACCAACAACAGTAGACTTTCTGATTTGTAGGAATTGTTTTCCCTCATCTCCAGAAGTATCCATCCACTTTACATAGACATACCACAGATTCCAGAGGACCCAGTAAAGCAAATATCACAATAAACTGAGTCTCACTATTTTTTTGTTTCCTAGTACATATAAAATTTTTGTTTATACTATACCATAGTCTATTAAGTGTGCAAAAACTTTATGTTTCAAAAACCAGTATAAATATGTCTTAACTAAAAATATTTCATTGGTAAAAATTGTTATCATCTGAACCTTCAGTTAAATGTGTTCCTTTTGCTAATGAAGGACTTTGTCATGACATTTTTGACTGCTAACAGATCAGGGTGGTGGCTGTTGATGGTTGAAGTGGCTGTGGCAGTTTCTTAAATAAGACAGTAGAGAAGTTTGCCACCTCAGCTGACTCATGTATAATATCTCTATAGCATGCAATGCTATTTGGTAGCATTGTATCCACAGTAGATCTTATTTCAAAATTGGAATCAGTCTTCTCAAAGCCTGCTACTGCTTTATCCACCAAATTTGTGTAACATTCTAAATCATTTTTTGTCATTTCAGTAATCATCACAGCATCTCCATCAGGTGTAGACTTCATAAAGCAACTCCTCAGGTGTCAAGATTTTATCATGAGATTCCAGTGATTCAGCCTCATATTCAGGTTCCAGTTCTAATTCTAGTTCTCTTTCTATTTCTACCACATCTGCAGTTACTTCCTCTACAGAAATCTTGAACCCCTCAAAGTCATCCACGAAGGTTGGAACCAACTTCTTCCAAACTCTTGTTAATGTTGGTATTTTGACCTCTTCCCATGAATCAAGAATTTTCTCAACCCTTTCTAGAATGTGAATCCTTTCAAGAAAATTTTTGGTTGAATTGGCTCAGATTCACCAGAGGAATCACTACCTGTGGCAGCAATCAGTTCAGTTCAGTTGTTCAGTCATGTCCAACTGTTTGTGACCCCATGAATCGCAGCACACCAGGCCTCCCTGTCCACCACCAACTCCCAGAGTTTACCCAAACTCATGTCCATCAAGTCGGTAATGCCATCCAACCATCTCATCCTCTGTTGTCCCCTCCTTCTCCCACCCTCAATCTTTCCCAGCATCAGTGTGTCTTTTCAAATGAGTCAGCTCTTCGCATTAGGAGGCCAAAGTATTGGAGTTTCAGCTTCAACATCAGTCTTTCCAATGAACACCCAGGACTGATCTGTTTTAGGATGGACTGGTTGGATCGCCTTGCAGTCCAAGGGACTCTCAAGAATCTTCTCCAACACCACAGTTCAAAAGCATCAATTCTTCAGTGTTCAGCTTTCTTTATAGTCCAACTCTCATATCCATGTGGCAGTAGTAGCCTTAGGAAATATGTTTCTTAAATACTAACACTTAAAAGTCAAAATTACTCCCTAATCTCTGGACTACAGAATGGATGTTGTGTTAGCGGGCTTGAAGTCATTAATCTCATTGTAGATCTCCATCCAAGCTCACAAGTTACCAGCTGTATTTTCAACAAGCAGTCATATATCAAAGGATATATGACTCCTTTTCTCTTTTGTTCTGAGAAATAATTCTCAACAGTGGATTTAACATATTTAGTAAACTGTTTTGTAAACAGATGGGCTGTCCTCCAAGCTTTATTGTTGTGTTCATAGATCATGGGAAGAATAGATTTAGCATAATTCTTAAGGGTCTTAGGATTTTCTGAATAGTAAATGAGCACTGGCTTCAACTTAAAGTCACCAACTGCACTAGCCCCTAGTAAGAGATCCTTTGAAGTGAGGCATTGACTTCTCTTCTCCAGCTATAATTCTTAAATGACATCTGTCATCAATACAAGGCTTTTTCATTTACATTGAAAATTGTTCTTTTCTCAGATTTCTGAGTAACTCTCTGCAGCTTCAACATCAGCACTTGCTGTTTTACCTTGTTCTTTTGTGTTATGTACACGACTCCTTTCCTTATACATCATGGCCAACTTCTCCAGGCTTCAAACTCTTCTTCTACAGTTTCCCCACATCCCTTAGCCTTCATGGAATTGCAGAGAATTAGAGACTTGCTCTGGACTAGGCACTGGCTTAAGGAAATGCGGCTGGTTCAATGTTTTATCCAGACCACTGAAACTTGATCCCTAACAGCAATAAGACTGTTTGACTTTCTTAGCATTCTTGTGTTCACTGGAGTAGCACTTCTAATTTCCTCCAGTAACTCTCCCTTTGCATTTACAGCTGGGTTACTGGTGGTGCAGAGGTTAAAGCGTCTGCCTGCAATGTGGGAGACTTGGGTTCGATCCCTGGGTCGGGAAGATCCCCTGGAGAAGGAAGTGGCAACCCACTCCAGTATTCTTGCCTGGAGAATCCCATGGACGGAGGAGCTTGGTGGGCTACAGTCCACGGGTTGCAAAGAGTTGGACATGACTGAGCGACTTCACTTTCACCAACTGTCCAAGAGGACTAGTTTTGGTGTATCTCAGCTTTCAATACACCTCTTCACTAAGCTTCATCCTTTGTAGCGTTTGCTTTAAAATGGAAAACATGTGACTCTTCCTTCCACTTGAACATTTAGAGGCCATTGTCGGATTATTAGTTGGCCTCATTTCAGCATTGCTGTGTCTCAGGAAATAGGAAGACCTAAGGAGAGGGAGAGAGGAGAGTGAACTGTCAGATCACACACATTTATCATGTTTGCCATCTTCTACATTCATGGTTCAAGATACCACAAAACAGTTATGGTAATATCAAAGATTTGATAGTAATATCAAAGATCACTGATCTCAAATCACTATAACAAATATCATAATGATTAAAAAGTCTGAAATATTGTGAAAATTACCAAAGTGTTACACACAGACATGGTGGAACCAAATGTTATTGGAAAAAATGATGTTGATAGATTGACCAATGCAGGGTTGCTACAAACCTTCAACTTGTAAAAAAATGATATCTGCTAAGATTAAACAATGTTTAGTAGGATGAAGCCTGCCTCTATTCAAAGGTTTGTTCTAATAAACCATTTGTTTATCAGTTAGATCTTCTGCTTTGTATACATTTATCGTAAAGGCTGTCCACATCAAAAAATATTCATTATTTTTAAATACTGAGAAGTATATTGAATGTCATCCCCAGTTAAACCTCTTTTTCTGGGAAAACGACTTTAGGCACAGAGGTAATTGGAACTTCTGAAAGTGCAGTTGAATTCCAAAGAAATTATAGTTTCCATAAAGAAATTGAGAAACAACTATTTAACTTGGCTTTCGTTTCCAGATAAGGGTTTGGGTTTTTTTTTTTTTTTTCCTGGTATCTCTGGTGCAGTCTAATTTCCAAAGTGTGAGTCATTTTTTTTTCACTGTATGAATTTTGTTGAAGCCTAAATATGACATTAAGCAACTTGGGTGCAGTCAGGTTATACTCGCCTAACCTACTTATGACCTCTTTAAAGATCATCACATAGCTGTGGATAAATGATAGTTACATTTCTGTTTTACTGTAATCTTTTCTCCAATTTTATCCTCAATATATTATTCACATATTATAGAAGGATAACCTTCTTGTTCCAAATTTTGATAATAACAACAGAGGAGCCTTTTAACATCTTTTCTATGGCAGGCAACAATGGCCACCTTGTAGCCACATGTCTATAGAGATTATTTCTTACTATTTCTATAAGGTAAAAAATTTCATTGAGTAATCTTCCATGATCTGGAGAGGGCTGAGAAGTGATCATAAACTCCCTGTATGAGTGCCTCCATTTCACAGATCAATGCATCATGCTGGTCTTATCCATGGACACACGGCGCACAGGATATTTAGCAGACCTTTTTAGTTGCTTTGATAAGAAGTGTATAGACATAAGTTCAGTTCAGTCGCTCAGTCGTGTCCGACTCTTTGCGACCCCATGAATTGCAGCATGCCAGGATCCCTGTCCATCACCATCTCCCGGAGTTCACTCAAACTCGTGTCCATTGAGTCGGTGATATCATCCAGCCATCTCATCCTCGGTCGTCCCCTTCTCCTCCTGCCCCCAATCCCTCCCAGCATCAGAGTTTTTTCCAATGAGTCAGCTCTTCACATGAGGTGGCCAAAGGACTGGAGTTTCAGCCCCAGCATCATTCCTTCCAAAGAGTACCCAGAACTGATCTCCTTCAGAATGGACTGGTTGGATCTCCTTGCAGTCCAAGGGACTCTCAAGAGTCTTCTCCAACACCACAGTTCAAAAGCATCAGTTCTTCGGCACTCAGCTTTCTTTACAATCCAACTCTCACATCCATACATGACCACAGGAAAAACCATAGCCTTGACTAGGTGGACCTTTGTTGACAAAGTAAGGGGAACTGTCAAAAATTACCTTTGTACAGTTTTTTAAATATGCAGATTGAAGAGGAAAGTCTAGTTTGTGTTTGGACAAGATCTTAATTATCTTTTGTTTTATGATGTCTGCAATGTCATTAAACTTTTTATGCAAATCAAGAAAATAAACTGAAACTATATTTTTCAAATCAAATTACTTCAGAACTAGTTGTTGTTGTTGTTTAGTTGCTAAGTTGTGTTTGACTGTTTGCAACCCCATGAACTGCAGCACACCAGGCTTCCCTCTCCATCAGCAACTCTCGAAGCTTACTCAAACTCATGTCCATTAAGTCAATGATGCCATCCAAGCATCTCATCCTCTGTCATATCCTTCTCCTCCTCCCTTCAATCTTTCCCAGCATCAGGGTCTTTTCCAATGAGTCAGCTCTTTGCATCAAAGGTGGACAAAGTATTGGAGCTTTAGCATCAGTCTTCCCAATGATATCCTGGGTTGATTTCCTTTGGGATTGACTGGTTTGATCTCCTTGCTGTCCCAAGGACTCTCAAGAGTCTTCTCCAGCACCACAAGTTGAAAGCATATTTTTGCTATGATTCACTATCTCTCTCATTATACTCAAGAGAAAACATGGACGCTGGTAAAATCTCACAGAAGCAGCTCTGCTCTGGGAGAAGTCAATTCACCTGTTATCAAAAGGTCCCCTTCTGTTTGTCATGAGATCATTTAGTTATGAATCTGGGAATGAAATTTTACTAAGTTTCTTAGAGCAATCAAGGAAAAATAAGAATGTATGTTCCTTCATGTGGTGTCCCCAAACTAATTCAACAACCCTACTGTCCCCTAAGCATTGATGTCTTTTGGGGGAAGATAAAACAATAACCAACAACAACAAAACCCTTTTGATTTTTTAAGATATACTTGCCTGGCTAATTTCAAAGGAGAGAGTCACTCTCAGAAATTCACCTCTCTACCAAATTCTGTGTGTTGTGTATATCACGTCTCTATTTCTTTCTCTAGATTGCATGCTCTGCTTCATTTGGATCTTGTCCCTCCCTAATCCAGAGTGTGTTCTTCGATCAGTCATGAAAAGAACACATTTGTTTAATTATCTTTGTGGGTGTGTGGGTCATGTTGGCATTTGTACTGTCATCATTTTGCTTTGCATCCCCTGACCTCTTAGAACACATGCCGGAAATATTCACAGTGTTAAAATTCAGCTAGCGTGTGTCTCAGTCCAAAGCACCACAGTCGTTCTATAGGAAAGCCAGAGATGAACTGTTAACACTTATGACTATAATGCACTGAAACTGCACATTTACATCAATACAGCAATGCAAATTTTAAATCATGGTGGCCCCCATTAGTGCTCAGAGATAGAGACAATAACTCTGAAAGAAATAATCTACTGCATATCTATTTGACACTAGCAAATATGTTGCTTTTTGCTCCCTAGTTAATTCTACCACAAGAGTTTTATACTTTTTCCCTGACCTTTTGCACACATATCTGTATGCTGTGGCTTTCTGTTTCCTGGAAAAGGGTTTCTTGGATGTGAGACTTTCTGCGCTAAAATGAAATAGTCCTGGGAGACTGCCATAGTTGGTCACCCAGCCTTTTGGTTAGTTTGGTATTGGAGCCTCGCTGAAAAGTTTATACTAAACCTTCATGCCTCCACAGTAGCCCAGACTGAGCTCCTTGTCTGACAGTTTGAACTGTGGTCTGTCTCAAGTAGCCAGACAACTCCAGCTAGGAAAAATGAGGTTGTCAGGAAAGAGTTGTTTTGGGTTGTGAGGCTTAAAAGATAAATTTGGCTGCTTCAAACCAAGGTTGTCTAGGAGATGGTGAAGGCACTCAGGATATGCCATTACTTCCAAATTATGATGATTCAAAAGGTCAGAAATGATGAAGCAGCAGAAAGTAAAAACCATACTCCTTAACAAGGTACCATTATTGTGCATTGAGTTAGCATCTGTTTAACTCCAGGTGATTTTTTCAGCCTTGACACTGCTGCGATTCATGGGGTCGCAAAGAGTCGGACACGACTGAGCGACTGAACTGAACTGAACTGACACTTCTGCTACCAAACATCGAATTCAGCATGCTTTCATTTCCCCAGGATGACATGTGCTCTCACTCCCCTGGAATGGAATTTGCTATCTTCTCCCTCCAAGATGCCTTTTCTTCACTTTTCTCCTTGCTTACCATCTAGCTATCCTTGAATTATGGATGAGATCTATTACTTCTTCAGTTAAATCCCTCCTTACTTCCTGCCTGGGGGGATGCCTCTTTTACTCACCTAGCATCCTTGCTTATTCTCATCCTAGAACTTGTCAACCCTATGCCAGTTGCCTTTCTCTGTTCCTAGATTCTGAGGGTGTGCACTCTGGTTCTCACCTCTGTATCACTAGCTCCTGGGATTACTTGTGGTGTGTTGTTAGGTCTTAACAAATGCTTGATGACTGTCTAGATGAATGAACGCATTAATGAGTGTCAAATACTGTTACCAACTGCCCTAGTAGTGTGAGAGATTTTCATTTCCTGAAAACATATGAACGGTCCTGTAACCTATACATATCTTATCCTGTAGAACCTTTCAGCCATTATGACTAAGCTTATAAAAAATTTAAGGCATTTTTTTATAGTTTTTGTAGTTTGCAGGTTGGTTGAATATCAGCATTTGATGTAATCTAATCTATTAGATGCTATTTAGGAAAAGTAACTTTAACAAACATTAAAGTCACCATACTTAAAAAAATAATCATTCCTACTTAAAATTTCCCAGAACTTTCAAAGTAGAATACTGCAAATCTGATTGCTACCCTAAGAAAATCACTCATATAAAAAACATGACACCTTTCCTTTTTATAATTGCTCAGAAAGACTGTTACACTAATTACAAGATTGTCCAAAATGTTAATGATAACATAGACACTGGGTGTAACCTACTACAAGGCAAGCACTGTATGACTGGGTCTAGATGGAGGGCTGAAGCTCACCTGACATGGTTAGTTTTCGAACAGTGGGTGCCATGTATCACCCAAAACAAAGAATATGCTTTAGACATTCTGGAGACTCAAACTCTAGACCACAAGGAGAGAGCACAGGTTTATTTTCCCACTTAACTATTTAATCATATCTCATTAGATGATTAACAAAGGAAACAATTGTCCCTTTGTACAAAATGTAACTTTGTTACAATAATCTATTTGTCTTCTATTCAGTTCAGTTCAGTCACTCAGTCGTGTCTGACTCTTTGCGACCCCATGAATCGCAGCACGCTAGGCATCCCTGTCCATCACCAACTCCCGGAGTTCACTCAGACTCACGTATATCGAGTCAGTGATGCCATCCAGCCACATCATCCTCTGTCGTCCCCTTCTCCTCCTGCCCCCAATCCCTCCTAGCATAAGAGTCTTTTCCAGTGAGTCAACTCTTCGCATGAGGTGGCCAAAGTACTGGAGTTTCAGTTTTAGCATCATTCCTTCCAAAGAAATCCCAGGGCCGATCTCCTTCAGAATGGACTGGTTGGATCTCCTTGCAGTCCAAGGGACTCTCAAGAGTCTTCTCCAACACCACAGTTCAAAAGCATCAATTCTTCGGCACTCAGCCTTCTTCACAGTCCAACTCTCACATCCATACATGACCACAGGAAAAACCATAGCCTTGACAAGACAGACCTTAGTCAGCAAAGTAATGTCCTGCTTTTGAATATGCTATCGAGGTTGGTCATAACTTTTCTTCCAAGGAGTAAGCGTCTTTTAATTCCATGGCTGCAAACACCATCTGCAGTGATTTTTGGATCCTCAAAAACTGCAAACCAAATTACCATTGACATAGTGATTTAAAACAACACTCATTTATAATCTCCTAGTTCTGTCAACATACATTTGAGCCAGCTCAAATGAGTTTTTTGCTCATAGGACCACAGGATTGAAATCCAACACGCACATCTGAAATTCAAGGTTCTTTTTCAAATTCATTCAGGTTGTGAGAATTGAGTTTCCTGTGGTTGTAGGACTGAGGTCCTGTTTCCCTGATGACTGTCAGCTGGGGTCACTCTCTGTCTATGCTTATCAAAGAGGGCAAAACCACCCAGTTTCCTTCTCACCACTCCATTTTCAAATTGGGAAAGTCACACGCTGCCTTCAAAAGCGAATATCTTCTGTTTTGAATCTCCTGGATTGCCCTTATGCTATCAACCAGAAAAAGACTTTCAGCTCTTAAAGGGCTTATGTGATTAGTTCAGACTCACCTAAATAATCTTATTCTGATTAACTTAAAGTCTACTGATTATTAACTTTAATATCTGCAAAATCCCTTTGACCATCTAACAATAATATAATCAGTGTGTAATAGCTCATGATATTCACAATCCCAGAGATTTGAGTGAATAATTGCAGGGGTGAGGGTGAAAGCACTTTATGATTATGGATGGCAATATAGGATCCTGAGACTCAAGGAAGACAGACAAAACCAGCAGTATATAGAACTGGACAGAACAGAGGTGCCCTGTTTGAGTGAATCTTGTATTTTTAGTGGTGAACATAAGATGAAATGGAGTTGGCAGTTTCAACAACCACAAAAGAGGATGGCAGGACATGGAGAAGATTGAAAATAGAGAATTGCTACTAGTTACAGGTCAAGTGTTCATTGGTGTAGAGACCACTGCATATGAGAATTATCTGTTTCTATCTGCTTAATGTATGTTCATCTTTCTCTTCTTGTTTTTAAGCTTCTTGAGGTTTAGGATTACTTTCATTTATCCTGTACCTCTTCCACTAAGTATAGTGCTGGGCACTAATGGGTAAACGGATAAACGAGAGCACTAGTGCACCATTTGATGAGCCACTGGGTCAAATGAATACGTGAAAAAGCTATGGTCAGAGGAAAGTGCAAGGATGAGCCCAAGACAGGTGTTGCTTTGTCGCAAATGTTCTGAAATATAGCTCTCTGAAAAGCATGACTGTTCAAGGCTGACTGAAACTCTGTAACTGAGAATTTTAATGGTCTTTTTCACCTATAAACATCCCAATGTAGGAAGAGTGGAGAAGGAAATGGCAACCTCCTCCAGTGTTCTTGCCTGGAAAATCCCATGGACAAAGAAGCCTGGTGGGCTACAGTCCGTGGGTCACAGAAGACTCAGACACAACTTAGCCATTAAGCAGCAGCAACAGCAATGTAGGAAGAGAGATGCTGCCTCTATCCTGAAACCAATGATATCTAAAATAGGAGTGAATACAACATCTTCAGAGTGAATGTCTTTCTCCTTTTGTTCACTTTAACTCCCTTCCTTGCTTCAGTATGATGATGCTCTAGGTTCATAAATCCTTCTTAGTGGAAATCACTTTGGGGACCCCTCTCTACTAGTTTCATATTATTGTAATAACAAAGCACTGCACACTTAGTCACTTAAAGCAACACAAACTTATTATCTCATAGTTTCTATGTATTGGAGTCTGGATGGGTTCCTATCCTCTAGATCTGTAAAAGTCAAAATTAATATGTTGACCAGGCTGGGCTCTTACTTAGAGACGTTGCTGGAGAATCTGCTTCCAGGATCATTCAGATTGTTCCTTGCAGATTGGGATGCTCTTAAGTTCCATGATCTCTTTCTAGTGTTTGGATAGGGACCTCAACATCTCAGATAGTAATTATATGTCTAATTCTTCTAACACTTAAAATGTCTTTAGCATTCTTCTCTGGCACATCTCCTTTGCTCTTAGCCTGGGAAAGTTCTTGATTGCGAGGCTGTTACTCAGCGAGGCCCACTTGGATAATCCAGAGTATTTTTCCTATTAAACATAACCTTAATTATATTTGTTAAGTCCATTTTGCCATGTATCATAAAATACAGATGTATATCTTTGGGAAGCCATTCTTTGTACTGTATCCTCCATTTTCTGGAGCAGAGATACTGGGGAACAGGTAAAGAGGAAGGAGTTGCCCCACTCCAGATCTCATACTGGCTATAACTCATGTCTCCTCTCTATTAATCTTGCTCATTGGTGAAATCTTTGTATACTGGCATCCGAGGATCCTGTGGTCAGGCTTTCTTACCCAGTGTCAAGTTAAACAACTTAAACATGATTTCTCCTGTTCATTGATTTGATCAGTATATACTGGGACCTCATCCATGTTCTCAGGCAGTGTGAGAAACCCTTTGAATAGTCTCTGCCATCCGTGAATTTATCATTCAGTAGAGAAACATATGAATAGCTGTATGTTTGACATAGTGTATTAAGTGCTGTGTTAGAGTTAAAATATGGTGGACCAGAGGGGCACACAGCAATGACAGATAAGTCAGAACAGTGTTGTGCTGGGTCCCAATCATCATCTGTCTGTGTCGAAAATATTTTTGTTTTGGCAGAAAGTTGGCTATATTGTAGTGTGGCTGGTTAAGAGAGGAACCTAACAGATTGTAGAGGGAGTATTAACCAAATATTTTATGCAGTGTCAAAGGCACAGAAAAAAAAGTGATAAGTGCATAGAAGGCAAAGTTTCTGCTCAGAGAAAAGGCAAATGCATTTCAACATATGATATTTCTCTCCTTGGACAGAGTGTGCAGCATGTATTCCAGATTGAAAGGGTGACTTTATGAAGATTTGTTTACGAAGTAATTGGGATTCAACTTTTCTTGCTTAAGCAAAGTCTGAATCTTCTTTTTTTAAACAGTTCATTCCAGTTTTTGCTTTTCATTTTTTCCCTCCAAATTATTTTGACTTCCTTCTGTGCAGAATTTCTTTGCTTTAGGAGTCTGACCAATAACACATCCAAAAGTTCAGTGTGATTGGTGACTCTTACTAATACCATATGTGGCAGACGAACACTTGTTGCCAGCTCTAGTTTCAAGTGTCTTTCAGTTCAGTTCAGTTGCTCAGTCGTGTCCGATTCTCTGTGACCCCGTGAATCGCAGCACGCCAGGCCTCCCTGTCCATCACCAACTCCCGGAGTTCACTCAGACTCACGTCCATTGAGTCTGTGATGCCATCCAACCATCTCATCCTCGGTCGTCCCCTTCTCCTCCTGCCCCCAATCCCTCCCAGCATCAGAGTCTTTTCCAATGAGTCAACTCTTCACATGAGGTGGCCAAAGTACTGGAGTTCCAGCTTCAGCATCAGTCCTTCCAATGAATATTCAGGGCTGATTTCCTTTAGGATGAACTGGTTGGATCTCCTTGCAGTCCAAGGGACTCTCAAGAGTCTTCTCCAACACCACACTTCAAAAGCATCAATTCTTTGGTGCTCAGCTTTCTTCACAGTCCAATTCTCACATCCATACATGACCATAGGAAAAACCATAGCCTTGACTAGACGGATCTTTGTTGGCAAAGTAATGTCTCTGTTTATGAATATGCTATCTAGGTTGGTCATAACTTTTCTTCCAAGGAGTAAGCATCTTTTAATTTCATGGCTGCAATCACCATCTGCAGTGATTTTGAAGCCCCCCACAGTAAAGTCTGACACTGTTTCCCCATCTATTTCCCATGAAGTGATGGGACCAGATGCCGTAATCTTTGTTTTCTGAATGTTGAGCTTTAAGCCAACTTTTTCACTCTCCTCTTTCACTTTCATCAAGTTTCTTTAGCTAGTCTTTACAATTGGTTATCTGAGAGTTCCCAGGAAAGTGTCTTCCTCAGATGGTACCTTAAGAAAGTTACTTGATATCTATGAATCTTCACATCTTTTAGGGGTTAGGACAATCTTAGCCATCTTGCAAGGCTTGCATTATGTTGAATATTGAAAGTAGTATAATTATCGAAAGAAGAAATTCTTGACAAGGCCTTTATGACATTTTATTGGCACAGAAAGGATTGAATAGTATGCACAAAAAAGATTGAATAGTATGCACAAAAATGCAAAATAAAATGTGTCATACAAAAGAGATGCTTATAAATTTATATGCATATAAATATGTAAAAGTTTATTGTGACAGACAAGTCTGTTATGATACACACTCTCTCCCAGTCCTTCTGGCAAACTTTTCAATTATGTTAGTGCTCTCACATTCTGGGCATAGATTTTCAGAACAGATTTTTTTTTTTTAATTTGAAAAAAAATTCCCAAAGGCTCTGATGTTGTAGATACACTTGAATAGAATGTTTACTGAATCTGTCCTATATACACCAGTCTCCTGGGTACTGCAGATACAAAACTGAATGAAGCAAAACAGCAAAGGGAGCTGAAGGCTGGAGCCGCGGTTCTCTCCACACACATACACACACACGCACACATGCACAGACACGCACACATTATGAGGTTATTCACAAATAATTGGTAACTTAAGGTAGTTGTATATAAGTCCAGAATTTCCAAAACATGTATATGCTCCTATTATAAAAAGCTTTCAAGGTTTTTCCCTAAACTTCTTCTCATTCTCATTCTGTGTTTCAACATGCTTCTGCACAGAAGTAAATGTTAAAGATCCATCTGGTGGTCTATCAGCTGTACAGGGATTTCCAGGGCAAGAGCATGGAGGTTTCCTGACCTATGAATGTAATCTATTCTACACGAGTCAAAATTGGAAACCACATCCTAGAGAATTTGTTTTAAAAAAGGCTAGGATGGCGAAAACAGAGTCCCTTTCCACTGTCTATCTTATTTAAATTGTCTTCATAATCATTAGTCACTTCAACAATTATATGTTCCAAATATATCAAGTCAACAGCCCTCCTGCATTTTGTGGTCTGTGTGTGTGGCACTGAGTTATGATAATGGATAAGACAGGCATGTTTGTGGACTGTATGAATTTTTTTTTGCCTTTTTAAAACTTTCCCTCTGGCTGTTGACCTCCTAGAAAACCACATAAAAGCAGATGCTAAGTAGCAGGTCCAAATTTTGCAAACAAAGATCAATGGAAGGTAAAAATGTAGCTTTATGTTCCTACCATGAATGTGTTGTTTTGATTCCTAGCTGTCCAAACCTGAGGCAGAAACTAAATCTTGTCACTTTCAGATAAACTGAGCATAGCGCCATGGTTTCCTAGTCTATCAGGTATAACATTCAATCACATTCAGCTTAGACTCCCTCTCAGGAGAACCTTCCTCCTGCTCCCCTCTGGGATTGATGGCAAGCTCTGGAGGGCTTCTTTGTTGCTGGTCCAGTGATGTTGAGGAGGATGCCTCAGTTCTAAAACCTCATATGCATTCCTCTCATGCTGGTCTTCCACTCCCAAGGAAATCTACTGCATACGCAGTGTAAATAGCTGAGGAATTCCTGGGAAGCCTTCAGTAACCATGGGGTTCACTGATCCATCTCTTGCAATGTCTTGGTACCCTCACCTGAAACCCAGAGAGAACTAGTTCTATCAGGCCTTTTTGATAAACATTCCCTCAGCTTGTCCGGCCATGAACCTCAATCTCAATCCCTCCTATGTCATCCAGTCACTCATTTGCTGCAGAAGAACTCAGGCTTGTATGAGTGAGTCATATCCTCCTGTGCTGTGCTGTGCTGTGCTGAGTCACTCAGCCGTGTCCAAGTCTTTGCGACCCCGTGAACTGTAGCCAGCCAGGCTCCTCTGTCCACGAGGCTATCCCGGCGAGAATCCTGGAGTGGGTTGCCATGCCCTCCTCCACATGTCCTCCTAACACCTCTCATTGGCATTGACCTATCAGAGGCCCACACAGGGCTACAAGGAGCTAGGTCATCTCTGCCTCGTCCCCAGAATATCAAAGGGAGGTTTTCTCACCCTTCTGTACGCATCCCTGCTCGTCTACCTTTAAGCCCACTGTGAGCAAGGCTGGCAAGACACAGCTCTCTTATGTCCTAACTCTTTCCTCATCCCAGCCTAGAAGGGATTTATATTCTGATATGGTGAGAGGAAACACAGCTTTGTGACTCATCTTCCTCGTCAAACGTTTTCTTTCTTACATCTGGATCAAAGCTTTTGATTTTAGAAGGTCTCTTATAAATTAAAAATTATATATATTGCTCTAGTTTGATGGCATCTTCATCATCCCATCAGGATTCTAGATTGTCACAGAGAGGAAGACATCCTTTAATGTCACAAATTATTATAAAAAGTTGTGCAGAGATGGGGACTAAATGATGCTTTTCTATGTTCCCATAAACTGCATTCACATTTCTGTTAGCCTTTTACTAAGAATTATTGAAAACCTCTTTATATGGTTTCCACCACTAAACTATAATTTCTTCAAGGACAAAGATGCCCATCTTATTCATTTTTGTATCTCAGTTCCTGAAACAGTGTTTGGCGTGTAGTAGGTACTATAATTGATAGCTTTTGTTGAAGGCTCTGCATTAGGTTGAAGGCTTTACAAACCTGATGTCTTTTGATCCTCATAACCCCATGAGGCAGGTAGTATGGCTATGTTTTACTTCTGAGACTAAAGATCAGAGAGCATCCTCAAGGCAAAGAGATCACAAGGAGGGAAGGCAGAAATCAAACCCAAGCTTAATCCTCTTGTCACACAGCCTTTAAGTTAATATTTGAATCTGTAGAGCCCATGTTCTAAATTCATCAAGTTCTGAGCATCTGTCCCATCAGAACAGACATTGGCCGGATCTGGGAACTCGACTATAACAGGTGCACTGCTTGATTACAAAAGCTTTTATCTCCATACACAGCGAAATGGCACAATGGCAGACAATTCCTTATTAATTCAGTTGCATTGATTTACTTTATATTGATATATTAGGAATTGCATTTTTATTTTGAATCCTTCCATAAATTTTAATTTTTCACCCAATTTAAATTATTTGTTTGTTCCAAGAATCACATACGAAACACCTGCTATACTCTAGGCTTTGTAAGTAGGAGATATTTAGGCAGAAATATTAGTGAGGATCTTGGAAACCAAGACTCTTCTCATCAGTCAGTTCCCTTAGGGATGTACCAGGAAATTTAGGTGCTGCCTCTTGTTTGAGACTAAGTTATATTGGTGTGTATGAGCTAATGACTCTAAGAAGCTCAAGCTCAAATCAAAATTGCTGATGTTGACTTCACTCACATTCAATTATTAATAGTAAACGGACTGTAGAAGTTTTATTTATTCCATATCTTGCTTCAGCCATCATTTAAGGTAACTTTTATAAAGTATACATCAGTTTAAAATATACTTATAGGAAAGAAGAAAAAAGAGAGAATGAGAACTGAGATAAAATATGAAGCCATGCATAATATTGACCTATACAAAAAATCTTCTTTTAAGTCTTATGCCATTTCTAGAATTAGGTCACAGATTTCATTATAAGTTTTCTAGCAGTCAGTTCAAACACATTATCATAAAATGCCCAGTGCCCATAAAGTAAAAATAAAACAGATATTCAGAAACAGCATCATTATTCTGGAATAGTGACTAAAGAAAATTCCAGTCAGTATATAATGCAATGGGAATGGCTTTCAACAATCTTCTAATGACAGATATTCAGATTAATTTAATAGTTTTTTTCTTTTTTTGGGTCTCATACTATTTCACACAAGTACTGATGACATCATCTGAGCCACCAGGGAAGGGCTTCTTGGTGGCTCAGGAAGTAAAGACTCTACCTGCAATGCAGGAGACCTGGGTTTGATCCCTGGATCAGGAAGATCCCCTAGAGAAGGACACGGCAATCCACTCCAGTACTCTTGCCTGGAGAATTCCATGGACAGGGGAATCTGGCAGGCTGTAGTGTACGAGGTCGCAAACAGTCAGACACGACTGAGTAACTAACACTAACACATTGATGATATAAAGCCAAGTCACAGTATGTCGAGATAAAGGAGGACAGTTACTGCATACATAGTCTCAGCTCCATCAGAACAATCTAATAATGGACCTCAGAGGCCAGTAATGGCCTTTAGGTTACCTTCTACAAGCACTCTTTCCTTTATTCAAGCTTTTGGTAAATACTGGCAGGCAGTATATTTGAAGTCCATATCCTGAATAACCATCTGTACACAGCTATTTCGTTTTTGCATGAGTTCAGATCGGAACTCAACAGGAAGTTGAGAAATTTATGGGCCAATATGTATAACTTTTACCTCTAATTTCAGATTATGGAACAGAATTCAAGGGGAGTGATAAAGACAATCGATATTTTTCTCAGCACTTTGTGTTGGATCAAGTCCAGTGTTTAGGCAAATACATACCTGAGAATCCAGAGAATGCAAGTCTTCAGCATAGTCCAACAATTCCAGTATTTGTCCATTCATTCAACTAGTCATTCAACAGTTATGTGCTTTAGGCATCTGAGATCTTTAAATTAGGAGCTAAGCGCTCCCCACTCAGGCCATTCTATGCACCCATAGAATGATTTGCCTAAAAATGAAACAGCTTAGTATGCCTATAAAATAAATGGATTGCAAAGTGCACAGAAAGGCAATCTAACCAGTTACATTTCTGAATAGGATTATGAAATATAAGAATCTACCTAAACTGGGTCTTTTTAACGTAGATCACCGATCCACAATCATTGGTCATTAAGCCAGGAATCAATGGTCATTAAGCCAGGTGTCCATTTAGATCCCCTGTGGTTGCTGAGGATAGAAAACCAAGCGGAAGGCCTGCCGGTGACCCAGGTGCCCCCTGCTGGCGTTGTCTGGCAGTGCACTAGCTGAGACTAACAGTAGCCTCACTACGCCCCTGGGTGGGGTTATGCAAATCACAGCTTCCCACAAAGTCATCGGGAGTCCATAGGTGCTGTTCCCAGGCTTATATAAAACTCCCTCAAAGAACTGGCCCTTAGACACAGACTTGCCCACATTCAGGCTGTTTTTCCGGGGCTCCTAAAGGGCACTCAGAGTTCCTTCCTCACACCGCATCAAGAACACTGGAGTGGGTTACCATCTCCTTCTCCAATGCATGAAAGTGAAAAGTGAAAGTGAAGTCGCTCAGTTGTGTCCGACTCTTCAAGACCTCACGGACTGTTGCTTACCAGGGACTCTGCATTTCGCCAACCTTCTGCTGAGGAGTTAACAGGCATCGTATTCTCGTCCTGGTGTTTGCTAAAGCCATTTGCTCTAAAGATACAACCAAAATCATAATCCTATAGGTCTTCAAAACAAGGAGTAGTACGTCAGCTTATTGGAGGTAGCCACAAGTTAAGGAAGCTTTTTTTAAATGCCAAAAGAAATTTGACTTGCCTTATGTAAAGTTGTTATATAATCTTCCAAAAATTCCTTATTCTTTCTGAGAATCTAAGCAATATTAAGGGTCAGGTTTTTGATAGTATCAGTATACTATTGGCACGTCTTAGCCCACAGCCAGACTCTCAGAGGCTTCTTCTGTTCAGATGCCAAGAAAATCTGAAATACAGCCATAAGCAAACTATCTTTAGCCCTAACTAATTTTTCCACAGGCTCTTCCCAGGTGGCATAGTGGTAAAGAATCCACCTGCCAATGAGAATTCCCTGGATTTGGGAAGATTCCCTGGAGGAGGAAATGGCAACCCACTGCAGTATTCTTGCCTGGAGAGTTCCATGAACTGAGAAGCCTGGTGGTCTACAGTCCAGGAGGTTGCAAAGTCAGACATGGCTGAGTGACTGAGCACACACACAATTTTTCCACATGGTTGTAAAGTGTGTGAAGTGGTCAGTAGTATAATAGCGAAGTTCCTGACCCACCAGTTTCTAAAATGTGTTGATCTGCTAGTCCCCAGCTTTAAGAAACACACGTTGTAAATATGCTACCTAATGTCAATAGAACAATCATTTGTATAAGGCAAAGATCCACAGATGTAAAGAAAACAAAAAAAGGGAAAGGAAATATTCTGAGGTTAAACATATATGGAAAAAAAAATTAAGCATTAAGACTTACCATGGAAGGTGACTCATGAATTGTTCTTGGGTCAAGGAAACCAACCCTGGTTTTGAAACTTAATTCAAGCTATGTTTTTTCTGGCTGTTTTCTTCATATCAGGATAAACTATTTTCAAGACGCAGAAAGAATGATATGATATGATAACCATCTTTACCATGTAGTGGAGTGAAAGAGGTGGGAGGAATACAAAATGTAAGTCAGTTCAGTTCAGTTCAATCGCTCAGTTGTGTCTGACTCTTTGAGACCCCATGGACTGCAGCACGCCAGGCTTCACCGTCCTTCACTATCTCCCAGAGTTTGCTTAAATTCATGTCCATCAAGTCAGTGATACCACTAACCATCTCATCCTCTGGGAGGATTGGGGATTAGGAGAGCTGGATTCAAGTTTTCTCTCTTCCAGCCTGAGAGCTATGAGACTAGAGTGGATTGCTTTGCCTTGATTGCAGAGGAGGCTGTTTTAAGAAAGAGTCATATGAGGGTTGCTCCTGAATTTGCTTCAGAGATATTATCTAGAATTTGCAATGCCAGTGTCTTCTTAATAGAAATCCATAGAAGAAATGTCTCTCATATTTTGGTATGAACATAATGGGAAGATAGCTGTAATTCTCAGGAGCCATTTGAAAGCACAGACTTCAGGCAAATTTGACTTTGACAAGTTATTTAACCATTTTGAGACTCAATTTTCTCTTCTTAAAATGGAGAGATACTGATAGATGACACTGAATCATTGTGGGCAATAAGTGAGATTGCATTATGTGATGCTTAGCTCTATGCCTAATATAGATCAGCTGTACCACTACTAATAGCTGAAATAATATTGGCCATCATTCTTTTTAAACTATAATTTATTACAGAAGACAGATACAAACAAAGTTACCAGAAGAAAAAGAAGCATGGAGTGAAATCTGGGGAAGCCAGACACCAACTTCCAGGAGTCCTCTCCCAGTGGAATCATTCACGAGACAAGCTTGATTCCTCCAAGAATGAGTTGTGACTAGTATGGCATGTTGTCTATTAGAGAAGCTCATTCAAGACTCAATGCCAAAGGTTTCACTGAGTGCTGGTCACAAAAACACACTGTGTCTAGCAAGAGTTCCAATTCCAGATGCCCAGAAAGAACACAGGTGTTTAGCATAAACACATTGTTTACAAACATGGTTCAGGCACTCTTCTCAAGGTGGAGTGAAAATGAAAATGCTAGTCATTTAATCATGTTCAACTCTTTGGGACCACATGAACTATGGGCCACCAGGCTCCTCTGTCCATGCTTGTGGAATTCTCCTGGCAGGAACTGGAGTGAGTAGCCATTCCCTTCTCCAGGGGATCTTCCCAACCAAGGGATCAATCCTGGGTCTCCCGCATTGCAGGTGGATTCTTTACCATCTGAGCCACCAGGGAAATCCTCCTGAAATCCAAGTTCCCAGAAGCCAACCTAATGCAAGCTTCCTAAGGATTTAGCCTGAAGTCTGTTATGTTTATGTGAAAGTTGGACTGTAAAGAAAGCTGAGCACTGAAGAACTGATGCTTTTGAACTGTGCTGTTGGAGAAGACTCCTGAGAGTCCCTTGGACTGCAAGGAGATCCAACCAGTCCATTCTAAAGGAGATCAATCCTGGGTGTTCTTTGGAAGGAATGATGCTATAGGTGAAACTCCAATACTTTGGCCACCTCATGGGAAGAGTTGACTCATTGGAAAAGACTCTGATGCTGGGAGGGATTGGGGGCAGGAGGAGAAGGGGACGACAGAGGATGAGATGGCTGGATGGCGTCACCAACTTGATGGACATGAGTCTGAGTGAACTCCGGGAGTTGGTGATGGACAGGGAGGCCTGGCGTGCTGCAGTTCATGGGGTTGCAAAGAGTCAGACACGACTGAGCAAATGAACTGAATTGAACTCTTATGTTAGCCCTTTTATCGAAATTTTTGCTAGAAATTGTTTACAGCTAATTAAATGTATGCTGAGTACCGGTTTTTATCTTGGTTCGATTTTATTTTCATGTTGCTTCTATTTCCTCATATTTTACTTTTGTATCTTGTTTTGCATGTATGGCCGAGGCATTGTTGGTGATATATTGTTGTTTGTTTTTTAGTAGTAGGTTTATAACAAATCTTTGTTGATTGACTATATAGAGTAAAACTATGCTAAATAATAGTTAGATGTGTGATTCGGGGGTACTTCTAACCTCTGTTAGTCTGTGCTCAGTGTGCCTGACTCTCTGTGACCCCTTGGACTCTAGCCTGCCAGGCTCCTCTGTCCTTGGAATTTGCCAGGCAATAATAGTGGAGTGGGTTGCTATTTCCTCCTCCAGAGGATCTTCCCAACCTAGGGATCAAGCCCTAGTCTCTTGCACATCCTGAACTGGCAGATGGATTCTTTACCACCAGCGCCACCTGGGAAGTCCAACTTCTACTGGTCTAAATTCTCTCACGTATATTCAGGACCAGAATATCTCTTTGATCGTTTCATAGGTTAATAACAACAGTGAATGTGATGATGATGCTAATTATTATTTTTCCTTTTTTATAACCTGTAGAATTATTTGAACATTATAAACAAAATATGTTTTATATCTTATATCCATAAATATTTGCAAACTGTTATAATTATTTATAATGTGATGGTCTTGGGGCAGCTCACCCAAGAAAGCAGAGTAGCTGCTCTAATGTGAGGTGGCTCTGCCTGAAAGTTAGAGAAATGAAGGTTCAACTTGGCAGATGGAGGTTCAGAGCCCAGTTCTTCCATTTACTTGCTGTTGTTAACTTTGGAACATTTTTTTTACCTTTCTTCTGTGTCTTGTTTCCTTATCTGAAAATGAAGATAATTATACTTGTCTAACAGGATGATTTTAAGGAATAAATAAAATGTTACTTGTAAAGCCCTTAGTTGTATCTGACATATAGCAAGCACTCATTTAATCAGGTTATTTCTATGCTGTGTCTGCTTGTACCAGTCACTTTACCTGTTGGTTCTTAAGCCGTTCACCTACTGTTCTCCCAGCCTCCATAGCCCAGCTCTTGTATCTGAAGAGGTGAACACTAAGGTGCCAGCTGGCTCTTAAATACAGCGGGATGTAACAGATTCAGGCAGCTGCCCTTGTCTCTCTATGAGCTTTTGCAGCCCACTTCCAGGGCCAGAACACTGCAGAGTTTCAAAGGGCATGCTCAGGAATCTCCTGCTACAAGACTGAATCGTATTACTACTCTTCACTTGGCTAAAATACTTCACTCACAAAAGCCCAGGCTCCAGTCTGTACGATGAGGGTGATCCTTCATTAACTTGTTACAAATTGAAGTGAGAAAATGTGCATTTTATCAGCTCACCCAATACCTCAGTTCAGTTCAGTCACTCAGTCGTGTCGACTCTTTGTGAACCCATGAATTGCAGCATGCCAGGCCTCCCTGTCCATCACTAACTCCCGGAGTTCACTCAGACTCACGTCCATTGAGTCAGTGATGCCATCCAGCCATCTCATCCTCTGTCGTCCCCTTCCTCCTGCCCCCAACCCCTCTCAGCATCAGAGTCTTTTCCAAGGAGTCAACTCTTAGCATGAGGTGGCCAAAGTACTGGAACTTCAGCTTTAGCATCATTCCTTCCAAAGAAATCCAGGGCTGATCTCCTTCAGAATGGACTGGCTGGGTCTCCTTGCAGTCCAAGGGACTCTCAAGAGTCTTCTCCAACACCACACTTCAAAAGCATCAATTCTTTGGTGCTCAGCTTTCTTCACAGTCCAACTCTCACATCCATACATGACCACTGGAAAAACTGTAGTCTTGACTAGATGGACCTTTGTTGGCAAAGTAATGTCTCTGCTTTTCAATATGCTATCTAGGTTGGTCATAACTTTTCTTCCAAGGAGTAAGTGTCTTTTAATTTCATGGCTGCAGTCACCATCTACAGTGATTTTGGAGCCCAAAAAAATAAAGTCTGACACTGTTTCCACTGTTTCCCCATCTATTTCTCATGAAGTGATGGGACTAGATGCCATGATCTTCTAGAACATTATAAATCCTTAATAAATAAAAGCGTGCTGGTTTTGATATTATCTTTTCCATCTGAGACTAAAACATTCTGAGATTTTTCCTCCAACACCACACTTCAAAAGCATCAATTCTTTGGTGCTCAGCTTTCTTCACAGTCCAACTCTCACATCCATACATGACCACTGGAAAAACTGTAGTCTTGACTAGATGGACCTTTGTTGGCAAAGTAATGTCTCTGCTTTTCAATATGCTATCTAGGTTGGTCATAACTTTTCTTCCAAGGAGTAAGTGTCTTTTAATTTCATGGCTGCAGTCACCATCTACAGTGATTTTGGAGCCCAAAAAAATAAAGTCTGACACTGTTTCCACTGTTTCCCCATCTATTTCTCATGAAGTGATGGGACTAGATGCCATGATCTTCTAGAACATTATAAATCCTTAATAAATAAAAGCGTGCTGGTTTTGATATTATCTTTTCCATCTGAGACTAAAACATTCTGAGATTTTTCCTTTCAGTTATCATCATAATTTTTAGAAATGATTACCTTCTTTTCAAAATGAGAATCTCTCCTTATCCCAAATATAGGAAAATAGTTTAACAGGAAGCTTTGGTTTATTAAATTGCTTTTCAGAGTGAAATTTTGACAAAAGCAAGGATAACATCCAGAAAATGTTTCTTTTGGGAAGGTAGAGGAAGTTGTAGAGCATCAGAACTCATCCTGTGAATTTTATATAAACTTGAGAAGTTAACAGCTATGTTTTATTTGATTGGCCAAATGCTTATATATAATTGGAGCAGAAATTACATGAGCGTTGGAAGTAATATTTGTCTTTCAATACTTCCTTGATTCAAACACTGCCTCAAGAGTCAAATCCCTTAGCCCTAGTCTCTGACTTTCCTCTCAGATTCATACCAGTCCTTGATCTATCTTCCATCAGGCATGGTCCACAGTCTGTCATTATTCTCATTGTCCTAGGGTGAAAAGTAGAGGCTGAGAATTCTGACCTTTACTTTTAGTAACTTAAAGCAAGTTCCCAAGCTCACAGCGTCAGTTTGCTTATTGTAAAAGGGAGACACTTATGATGCTGGTTTTAGAAGCTCCTTTTAAGAATTAAGTGCAAGGCAATATAAATGTATGTAAATAATTCTAGATTTTAGTGATAAAATTTATTTATTCTTCAGTGTCTTGATGACTTCCTGAAGGTAATAGCTGCTCACAATCTCCTAGCACAGGTTTTGCATATGGGATCAGGTCAGAAAATAATATCTCTTTTCTGAGGTCTACCTCTCTTTGAGAAGACTGTCACCATTTGGACGACTGTGATTGTCTTTCCTTTGTGCATCCCCGCTGAATCCCTCTATGACTGCTGCTCTGGACTGAATTATGCCCCTTGCCAAAATTCACCTGTTGAAGCCTTAACCCCAAATATGAGTGTCTTTAGAAGTAATTAAGGTTAAATGAGGCCATGAAGGTGGGACACTAATCCGATTGGATTGGTCCCTTTATAAAAAGAGGGTATGCACACCTGCATGAGGACAGTGAGGTCGTCTGCGAGCCTAGGAAAGAGCTCTCCCCAGAAATCAGTCCATCTGGACCTTGGTCTGGGACCTCTAGCCTCCAGAACTATGAGGAAATGAATTTCTGTTGTTCGAGCCACCCAGTCTCTATGTGGCAATTTGTTTTGCCACCCCAAGCTAACTAAAGAAAACACATTCTTGAGAGGTAAATAAATACATGATCAGTAGAAGATGAAGCCAGGGCTGAGGCCAAGCTTTGAGTCTCTAGAGAGAGACAGGTACATTTAGTCCAGAGCCTTCATCTGCTCACTTGAGAATCATCATTACCATAGTAGCTAACCAGCTTCTATTGCTAGATGCTTAATATTCAAGTCCTAGATCAAGTACTTTATAAGCATCCTCTCCTTAAATCTTCTGTGTAATACTCAAAATTATTTATTAACAGAACCAGTTCGTAGTAAACATTCACCCGGAGATGTTCTATATCCTGTCCAGTGTCACACAGTTGATAACAGAAAAGGAGTCTAAATCCAAGTTAGTGTGTGCCCCAAACTCTTGTCCTTCATCATTATGCTAAGCTAGTTATTCCAGAATAATCAAATCATCATTATCATCACCACCACCATCATTATCACCACCCATTCTGTAACCTCTATATGGAAGAAACTGATCTGTAACTATCAAAACAGATTCATTTGCATTCCCCATCATCTCTTTGAAAGGCATTCACTAAGAATTATCTTTTCTCATACTGTTAGGTGAAAAATAAGTATGCCCAGTGACTCTTCTCATAATCAAGTCATGTGGTTATTGGCTAGGTTGTGTCCAACTCTTTTGCAACACCATGGACTATAGCCTGCCAAGCTCCTGTGTCCATGGGATTCTCAAGGGAAGAATACTGGAGTGGGTTGTCGTTTCCTCCTCCAGGGGATCTTCCTGACCCAGGATCAAACCTGCATTGCCTGTGTCTCCTACATTGCAGGCAGATACTCTACCCACTGAAGTTACTTCAAGTTACTAGTGTTTGTCTGATCCAACAATGTTCTTTACAAAATTCACATGCAGTTCAGCATTAAGCTTTGTCTTAAAAACCTAATTTCAGTGAACAAAAGCTGCAGCTGGAAGTAGTAATATAGCTGGCTTCTTTATTTCACCACCCAGCTTGGTCACCAGCTTCTGACTATCAAGGGTGATGGAGATGTATTTTACTCCAACTTCTGACTTTTTTCCAATTGGCTTCATACTCTTCAGACTTGCAAATATTTACAAGAGATGCTTTTTCTCGTGGACACATGTGTTTCTTCAGAAATTTGCTTCACTGAGGAATTTTGTGCTAGAGTTTATTTAACCCAGACAAACCACATCCCTCTTCCTGATGGTCATCTGGGACATGTTAACTCAGCACTAATAAGTCAGCCTCTAGCCAAGCAACTAGAGGCTAAAGTCTCTTCACTTTCTTTGTGAGCTTGTTAGACCTCAATAACACCCTCATTGAACATTCCCCCATCTGTGACCCACATCTCTCTGGACCACAGGATTCTCCTGAATATCCTTTGCCCTGATGAATTTGGGATGTGTAGGATAAGCTGGGCAAAGACTAATAGAGTTTTGCCAAGAAAATGCACTGGTCATAGCCAACACCCTCTTCCAACAACACAAGAGAAGACTCTACACATGGACATCACCAGATGGTCAATACCAAAATCAGATTGATTATATTCTTTGCAACCAAAGATGGAGAAGCTCTATACAGTCAACAAAAACAAGACCAGAAGCTGACTGTGGCTCAGATCATGAACACCCTATTACCAAATTCAGACTTAAATTGAAGAAAGTGGGGAACACCACTAGGCCATTCAGGTATGACCTAAATCAAATCCCTTATAATTATACAGTGGAAGTGAGAAATAGATTTAAGGGTCTAGATCTGATAGATAGAGTGCCTGATGAACTGTGGAATGAGGTTCATGACATTGTACAGGAGACAGGGATCAAGACCATCCCCATGGAAAAGAAATGCAAAAAAGCAAAATGGCTGTCTGGGGAGGCCTTACAAATAGCTGTGAAAAGAAGAGAGGTGAAAAGCAAAGGAGAAAAGGAAAGATATAAGCATCTGAATGCAGAGTTCCAAAGAATAGCAAGAAGAGATAAGAAAGCCTTCTTCAGTGATCAATGCAAAGAAATAGAGGAAGAGAACAGAAGGGGAAAGACTAGAGATCTCTTCAAGAAAATTAGAGATACCAAGGGAAGAGTTCATGCAAAGATGGGCTCGATAAAGGACAGAAATGGTCTGGACCTAACAGAAGCAGAAGATATTAAGAAGAGGTGGCAAGAATACA
>SJXQ01006495.1:0-53054 GCA_006408695.1 Aepyceros melampus
CCCGAGGGCTGCCTCCCCCCAAAGGGACAGTCCTCACTCTCTGCTCCGCCAGCCTCTCCCGTTCCTCCCCCCCCCTTTCTCATCCACCTTTCCTCCTCCTCTCAGTTACCTTTCTTAGCTTTATTTAAGTTCCCCTCGTCTCACTGTAAATATTATAACTCAGTCCCCGACTTTTTTTTTTCCCCTTCCCCTGGACTATTTTTCTTTTTAGAATCGTGAAAGTAAAGGGATTCCCTTGATGTGGGGACAGCTTTGTGGGAAATTCGGGATTTTTAATCACCCCTGGTGGAATTTAGCCATTGTGTTTTCTTGCTTCGGACTGGAATAAGTTGTGAATGTCAGGCGCACCCGCACCTCCTTTTTTTTTTTTTTTTGGTCTGATGGGGATACGGAAAAATGTTTGCTGATTTTGGTGTCAGTTCTAGTAGAACTGTTAAACCTGGCGGTTTCAGTTTAGACGCTTTAGTGAAGCGTAGACCATAGGAATTCAAAGTGGATTAGTAATCAAACCCACAAATAACATACGTCTTTTAAAAAACTGGTGAAAAGTATTTGGTGATGCTTGAGTTTGGACTCCGTTCTATTTTATGCTGGTTGTCTTTTGAGAGACTAGCTTTTCTTACACGGCATAACATTACACCATTCACTGACAAATACAGTTACTCCAGATAACTCCTCCCAACTTCTTCCAAACCTGGAAGCCACCTGTAATATCCTTTTTTATTCCACTCCTTTACCTCAGGGTACAAAGATCAGTGGATTACTCAAATCTTTGATACCGTGGAGCTTTGACCTGAAACTTTAAGGGAAACATGGGCGAAAAGGCATAGTTAAGAAATAAGTTCCTTTTTTTTTTTTTTTTAATGGCTGTTCGACACAGAAGCCTGACTGACTTTTATCCTCCATGAAAGTTACTTTGCTTTACTGTTTGAAGCAAGAGTGAGCATGTCCTGAAAGAGAATTCTCTGACTGGAGTCCTGTTTTGATTTCTCGCTTGGACTTTGGCCCTAAGGTTTGCGCTTTATAAAAAAATGCACAAAATGTGAATTCTTCCAAGGCGCTTTGCTCATGAAGTAGTTAGAACAAGTTATTGCTACAGACAAACCCATTGTTCATTGTGACTTGTTCCTTCCTTGTGGAAAAGTTTAAAAAAAACATTATTACTGCTCGGTGGTTCTTTCTGATGTGTGGTTCTTGCAGGTTGCTTGTTAAACCATCAATCCTAGACTGTTTTAAGGAATTCAAAATGTTATTTGAATGGTGACACTTTCATAAACGGAAAATTCTTTAAAATGCATTATGAAGCCGTAAGTGCTTTTTTGATTATCTGGTATTTGTATCTGGTATTTGGAATAGACATTTTTACTGTTTACTTCTCTTCAAATAACTACTTGGATTTCTCTATTCAATCTATGGTTGCTCTAACAATTCTTTTGTGAGATTGATTTCTGTTGCTTGTTTTCAGTGTTAAAGAAACTACTTGTGACTTTGTGAACTGTTACCCTCTTCTCTTACTTCAAAATGATAAATTATAACAAGAATAGATATCAGTTTTAAAAGTCCTTTTAAAGATTTTTGTCTTATTTCAAATGTTGCAGTTCTAACACATTGTGGGAAAGGTCAGAAAATAGGCTAGGTAAGTTTAGGAGAGTGAGACTTGCTTGTGGTTTTATGAATGTTAAATGTTAGCCTTTTCTCTTATAATGGAAGCTACTGCAGAATCGAACTGGAATTATGTTTGGTATGAGTAATCGCACGTTTGTAGTTCTTTTTCTCTACCACGGCTGTGTTTATATATTCCTACTTGTTTAGAACTTGACTATTGCTGATGTTTGATTTTTTTTTTTTAATCTGTGTAGATAAGATGCCACTACTCTTATTTTTTTCAATGAAGTTTTAAAAATATGCTAATATTGTCTTCCCTATATTGTTTAAAACACCTATATAACCAGTTCCATTAATAAAATACACTTAACTAAAGTCTGACCAATGAGTGGCTTTTCTAAACACCCTCTTGCCTTACACACTTTAACATAGTTAGAGAAATTCAAAAGGCTTTCACAGTTTTGGGTTTTGACATCATGGACTTTTTTTTTTCCCCCCAAACTTTAAACTTTTTATTTCCTATTGGAGTATAGCTGATTACCATATATAATTAAGAATTATGGTAGTTTCAGGTGAACAGTGAAGGGACTCAGCCGTATGACACCATGGACTTTTAGGGCTTTACTGCAGATATAATTTTTCCTCTTTGAGGAAGTTTTCTAGTGAAGGCTTAGTTCTGTTGTTGCACCTTTTTAATATCCTGAGAAACTGTTGCCTAATTAGTTGAGCCTAATGAAAATGGTTTCATTTTTTAAATGTTACTCGTTAATAAAAATATGCTTAGGACTGTTTTTTTTTTTTTTTCCTCTAAGCCTTTATAGTGTGGAGGTGGTTTCTGTGCAGCTTGCCAAGGTCTGTCCATATTAGGAAATGATTATTGTAATCCATGAATTATGGCTTAATTCATACTGCATTGTATATATGTTTAAGAATGAGCTTTTGCTTTGCTTATAGGGGTCAATAGATAATAATGTTAACTAGTGTCCACAGTGGGAAAAGGGTTGTCAAACCTCTGAAACACATTTTTAAAAATAAACATGATTTGCATTTAATTCCAGGCCTCTAATGTCCATAATCAAGGTAGGAGAATAGCAGCCCTTGTACCTGAAGGACTTCCGTTTGCCCAGGCACTTATTAACCATTATCTAATTTAATCCTCTCTCAAAGCTATGGGATAGGCAAGTCATATGCATAGAAGGTCTCTAACTCCATTTAAAGAGATGGATGTAGAATGCTGAAAACATTGATAATTGAAGTACACAGAACAGTTTTATAATTTATAATTTCTTAAAAACATTCTTAACCGATTTCACAGCCTTCCCTCTGCTTTTGACAAGAACACTTTTCTCTTTTTATACTAGTTTTCTTTCCTTGGGACATTTATTTTATGACATGTTTCACTGAAATGGAATACTTTGTTAACAGATCTAATGTCTTCACTTTTATATCCATGTTTTTCCCATTAATTTCAAGAGGCGTTTCATTCTAGCCACCATCTGCCTTCCATTCTGCACAACAAAATCAAAATCACGTTCTTATTAAGTATTCCTTGTAAGCATATCTCTAAGGTAATACAGTGTGGGTATTTGTGTCTTGTGTACTGGATTTAGACTCAGCCTAATTTTAATTGTGAAATTTGTACATGTTTTTAAAGTAAGAATTTGTGAATGCTTTGAATTTATAGAAGGTGTAATTTGTATTTGGGTTAGTGGTTTTTATAACATTGAAAATACATATAAAATATTGACATGCAGCTGAAATAATAGTCTTTTAAAGCAAATTATTGATTTTTAATGTCTTAATGATATTCAGTGGGTACTTAGTTTTTGTATTATCAAGAAGATGTCTGGTAACTGGAATCTGATCTGCAAGAAAATAAATGTGAAGAAGGTAGTAAGTGGAAGATCTGCCCTTGATGGCTCTTGTTTAGAAATAAGGAAGCTGAGGCTTTCCAAATGGACAGTTATTTTGTAGTTATGTTTGGGCTTACTGTTCTTTCCTATAAGAATTACCATAAGAATTGTGGTTTATATTTTCATTTTCATTATTTGACTTATTCTGTCCCTTACTCCTTTAATAGTTCTGAAATAACAAAAAATGGTGATTGAGTCATCAAAGTGGTAATAGTAAGATTTGACTACTACTGTCAAATGCAGGAGGTGTACAGTAGAACTCTACAAATATAAGCTTTTTCCTCCTTGATATATTTAGTTATATTTCTGGATAGTATGTATTTTAAAAGAGAAACCCAGAAAAGAATCTGACCTCTAGCCATTTCAGTACCTGCCTTATGTGTAATTAGCAAATTAATTATAAAATATCTTTGTAAAATAATCAGGCATCACTGGTGGACTTGTTATTTTAAATAATATTTAGATTTTAGTCATCTATTTTTTATTCGTGTACCAGTGCTTTTTGTGTTTGTGTATTTTGTATATCTGAATAATTTTTAAGATGTCTTGGAATTTAATTTTGATTCATTTATTTCCTCTCCTTTGGTTTGTAGAGTACTTGTTTTTAATTATATATTTTAGTTTTTTAGCTTTTGAAAGCTCTTGTACTTAATCCTGTAGTTTTTTGGCTGTGCTGAAGGCTTGTGATATCTTATTTCTCAACCAGGGACTGAACCTGTACCTCCTACAGTGGAAGCGTGGAGTCCTAACCACTGTATAGGCAGAGAACTCCTTAGATGTTTTAAAAATACATTAATTGTTTAATATAATTTATTTGAAATAGTCAGAATTGCTTTAATTTAAATAAAATAGTTTATTTTGACTCTGGTTATCATTTAGAATACTTAATGTGAAAGTTCACCGTCGTAATACATGGAAATCTCTTTTGTTCTGGTGTTTTGTTTTTTTTTTTTCCCCCAGTTTCAAAGTGCCTAGTTCCCCAATTTCTCCCTTAAAGTCAAAGAAGTAAGACAAATAAACTTAAAGATTTCTTGGCCAGAGGTTACAGCCCTACCAAGGAAAAGTAGGGTTAGATTTTCAAAGTAACAGCTTACTATTTGCTCTTCCTGTTCTTTTGGTGGCTGAAGTGGCATTTCCGTTACTTTGTGTTCTGTCTCAGTATGTTCCCTGTTAAATGGCTTTGTATATTTCTCTAGAGAATTGAAGTTTTGGATTTGACCTTTTAGAGTTTTGTATATTCATTGTATATATATGTATATATAGTTATTTTCATGGAGAATTGTTTGTAGGCACTGAGAATTTACTAATGATATTCCTTGAAAAGGGTATTTTGATGACCCTAAACCTTTGTGTTAAAAATTACTTTGAGAAGTGTAGTTTGCCAGACTATAAGAATACCAAGGATTTTTGAAGTTACATTAGAGTGTAGTAGCAGTACTCATAGCTAGGCATGTGGTTTGTGCTTATGCCTGGATTGTGTTTATATTTATTTAACAAATGTTTATTTGTGCTTACTTTGTGCTGGGCACTCACATTATTGAATACTTTGTATTTATTAACTTGTTTATTCCTTTCAACAACTTTGTAAGAGAATTTTTGTTATTATTATCATTTTGCTGAAGAGGGAACTAAGACATTGAGTTTAGTAATTTGCCCAAGGTTGCATAGAACTGGGATTTGAACTCAGGTGGTCTGGCATCGGGTCTGGGTTTCACCTTAGTGTGACTTTTTATGTAATGCTTTTCTATTCCAGGAAATGAATAAGCCATATATGTTTACTCAAGGCAGTGTTTTTCTTTTTCCTGGCCATGCATCTGGGATCTTAAGTTTCCCAACCAGGGATCAAACCCACGTCCCCTAATGTGGAATCACAGTCTTAACCACTGGACTGCCAGGGAAGTCCCTTGCAGTGTTTTTTGAAGTGTGCTCCTCTGCCTCCTGGGAGTCCCCAAGACCTTTTCAGCATATTTGTGAGATCAAAACTGTATTCATATGCTGAGACATTGTTTAGCTTTCCCATTTTCATTCTTCCACTATTGTACAGTGAAGTGTTCCAGCGGCTTTGTGATGCTGCAACAAGTTGAATGTAGTAGCAGATAGAAGAATCTGTTTTTTATTAAACCAGATAGTAAAGAGTTTTGGAAAAAATATGAAACAATGCCACTGTTCTAAATTTTGGTTTTGGAAAATAGTTATTTTTTATGAAAAATGTTAACATGAGTTTTATTTTAAAGTGAATTAATCTTTACAAATTTCTGAGTTTCCTAACCCTCACAGTAAATATCAGAGAAAAACCACATAAAAGCCCTTTGGAGTCCTTAATTTTTAAGACTGTAAATGTTCTGAGACTGAAAAAAAAAAAATGCAGCTTGAAGGAAGAGTGTCTGTTAAGATGGGAGGAAAAGAAACTGAGAAACTAGATTTAAGTGGTCCTTGCAATTCTCAGAGTAATTTTGCATTTGATTTGATGGGTAACAGTGACCCAGTCATTGTAAGACTGAGCAAGAGATGTGACATAATCCTTTGATTATGTCATACTGTTGAGTAGAGTGGAAAGAATGTGATGTGTGACTTTCAAAGGAGACTGCACTGGGGCAAAGAGTTTCTAACAGTATAATGTAATTTTTCCTAAAAGGCCTTGATAAAGTCTGTCTTTAGTTGACACTCTTGATCCTCTTTTTCCTCACTTTCTGGTTTTGTCGTTTTTTGTTTTAAATATAGCTAAGCTGTTTGTTTTTCAGCTAAGCAGGTTGGGTACCAGTTGTGCCAAAGTAAGTTCTTGACTCCCAAACTGTTAGCCATCCTTTGCAGATACCATTCCTAGGACACAAAATAGCTTTGCCCTCTGTGTCAAAACAGATCCATCCTTCCTCTTTAACCTTCTTTAAACTAACTTGCTTTTGTTAAAAGTTCGTGTTTAAAATTACCTCTTTCATAAGGACACTACTGAACAACCCCCCCTGATTATTCTGATTCTCTGTGTATTTTGGGTTCATGGGTGTTTTAATTGTGAATAGGAACTGTTCTTTTTTGTACTGTTGTATATCTCTTCTCACACTACCTAATCATTGGTGCTTTGGGTACTCATTAAATACTCAATGCACACTGAATGCCCGTAATCTCCTGTCACAGCTCAGGCTATTGAATGGACAACTTATGGACATAGCATCGAGATCTATCCCAGTAGATATTTTAATAATGTTTTTATGGGCATTATCTTAGTTCCAGTGAATGATAATCACTTGGTTGCAAAATTATATATAAAGTCGTTCAGTAGGACTGATAAAAAAACATATCAAATTGCTGTATTTCATGGGACCCATGAGGAATTGAGGTTTAGTTTTGTTTCAATATTTTGTGATTTTCCCAAAGTGGTGTTATAGCAAAGAAGAAAATTTTGTGGTTACAGCTACTCAGTTTGAAAGCTGTTTTAAAATGCATGATTTTGAGGATGTGGTCTTAAAAGAAGAAATTAATTTTAAGAATTATATTTGAAATATGTATCACAGTTGCTTCCTTGTACAGCTCCAGGAGGTGCTGATCACATTATAATCTATGTGGAGGCTGCTTCCTGTATATAACTGTATAGCAACTTCACTTTAAATATAGGAAAAGTTGCAGTACACACTTAGTAGAAATGTCAAAATGCAAAAGAGATGACTGTTTTAGAATGGAGGTTGGAGTGATAATAGTGATGGCTGTGATAGTAAGACTACTAAATCTAGATCATCAATCAGCTGATTCCAGGGGCTGGTACGAATTGCTGAAAGTCTTCTCTGAATGCTTGGAATTCCAGGAGTGATTTCTGAAATGGTGCTGGTATTTATAGTCATAAACTTGGTACTTGAAAGCTTGCTAGGGGCCCTGATTTACTCAAGGGAAACTTTTTCCAAGTAGTGGTTGAAGAAACTTAGACGCGCTTTCCAAACTTCTATCCTCACTTAAAGAGAGCAGGTGTACTTTACAAGTGACTTTATAGGGTCTACTTGCTGTATTTTAATGTATGGTGGTTGTTTAGTCATTCAGTCCTATGCAACTCTTTCGTAACCCCATGGACTGTAGCCTGCCAGGCTCCTCTGACTGTGGGATTTTCCAGGCAAGAATACTAGAGTGGGCTGCCATTCCCTTCTGCAAACCATCTTTCCAACCCAGGGATTCTTTACCACTGAGCCACCATTTTAATGGGAAGCCCCATTTTAATATATTGGTTCATCCAACAAGTTCAGCATACCCAATACATTTTTCTGCTAATTATAGGTCTTTATAGGTCTCCTCATGTGATTTATAAGCTCTAAGAAAAAGTGTCATGGTGTGTGTGTGTGTATTAAGATTTTTACGTGCTGGTAATAGAGTTGGACTGTGAAGAAAGCTGAGGGCTGAAGAATTGATGCTTTTGAACTGTGGTGTTGGGGAAGACTTTTGAGAGTCCTTTGGACTCCAAGGAGTTCCAACCAGTCCATCCTAAAGGAGATCAGTCCTGGGTGTTCATTGGAAGGACTGATGCTGAAGCTGAAACTCTAATACTTTGGCCACCTCATGCAAAGAGTTGTCTCATTGGAAAAGACCCTGATGCTGGGAGGGATTAGGAGCAGGAGGAGAAGGGGATGACAGAGAATGAGATAGCTGGATGGCATCACTGACTCAATGGACATGAGTTAGGTAAACTCCGGGAGTTGGCGATGGACAGGGAGGCCTGGCGTGCTGCGATTCATGGGGTCGCAAAGAGTCGAACACGACTGAGCGACTTAACTGAACTGAATAGAGTCTGTTATCTTGTGGAAGCTTGAGAAATACAGAAGTAACATTTTAAATAACATCTCGTATGCAAAAATCTTACTTTAGTTCACATATATACCAAAAGTAATTACAGTGATATTCACTCTGGAAAGGGTTTGCAGACGTTTTTGTTGTATTTGAAACAATTATTTACAGAAATTTGATTCTATGCACGGTATTGAACAATTTGAGATTTTGTCATTTAAGTCATACAGAGCTATTGTGAAAAGGGGGTTTGTGAGGCAAAGTGATTCTTTTATGCAAAATTTTTGGGGAGTGCTGCACTTCACAGCATGTGATATTTTAGTTTTCCAACCAGCGGTTGAACCTGCTCCCCCTGCAGTGGAAGTTGGGAGTCTTAACCACTAGACTGCCAGGGACGTCTCTTGTATGCAAGTTTTAAATTGAGACGTAGTTCACATAACATCAAATATATTCACAATGTTGTGTGTGACCTTTACCACTATCTAATTCCAGAACATTTTCTACCACCCCAAAAAGAAAATAGCTATCTGTTCGCAGTCAACTCCCCAATCTGGCCACCCTCTTTCACTGGCAACCAGTAATCTGCTTTCTATCTATAGATTTTCCTAGTCTGGACATTTCATATAAGCAGAATCATACAATTCTTGGCCTTTCATGTCTGGTTTCCTTCACTTGGCATAAAACTTTGCAGGTTTGTGGATGTTGTAGCATGTAACAATATTTCATTCTTTCTATAACCTCTAATAATATTCCCTTTATGGATAGACCACATTTTGTTGTTTCGTCCATTGATGGACATTTGGGTTGTTTACCCCTTTAAACCCACCAAGGATAGTATTGCTATGAACATCTGTATAAAAATGTTTGTGTTAACATGTGTTTTCAGTTCTCTTGGGTATGTACCAAAGAGAAGAATTTCGGTAGTTAAATGTTTAACTTTTTGAGGGTTTACTGGGTTGTTTTCCACAACAGCTGTACCATTTTATATTCCCAAGAGCAATGTATAAAGGTTTCAGTTTCTCTGTATACTTTCTAACACTTACTATTTTCAGAGTATTGAAAATTAAATTTTTTTTCATTGCAGTCATCCTAGTTAAATACATACATACATGTGTGTGTGTGTGTGTAATGATTTTGCTTGAAGTGAAGTGAAAGTTGCTCAGTCATGTCCGACTCGTTGTGATCCCATGGACTAAACAGTCCTTGGAATTCTCCAGGCCGGAATACTGGAGTGGGTAGCCTATCCCTTCTCCAGTGGATCTTCCCGACCCAGGAATCGAACCGGGCTCTCCTGCATGGAAGGCAGATTCTTTACCAACTGAGCTATTAGGGAAGCTGGTAATGATTTTGCTTGACATTTTCCAAATGACTAGTGATGTTAAACATCTTTTTAATGCTGTTGAGCTTACTGTCCATTTGTATATTTTTGAAAATATGTCTAGTCAGATCCTTTGCCCATTTGAAATTTGACTATTTGGAAGCCTAGAAGAGTTCTTTGGTATTCTGGATAGTAGGTCCTTATGTGACTTATATGACTATTTTTCCCATCCTGCATTTTACCTTTCTACTTTTTTGATAATAACCCTTCTACACCCTGCCCTTTTAAAAATTGAAGTACAGTTGATTTACAATATTTTATCAGTTTCAGGTATGCAGCATAGTGATTCATAGTATTTTTATAAATGATGTGCAAACCTTTTTAATTTTGAAGTTCAGTTTTTTGTATTTTCTGTTATTTGTGCTTTTGCTATTTTATCTTAAGAAACCATTGGCTAGTCCAAGGTTATGCAGATTTAGGCCTTAACTACTCCTGAGAGTTTTATGTTTTTTAGCTCTTTTAGGTTTGCTCAGTTTTGAGTTAATTTTTATATATGGTATGTGGTGTGCAACATATGATAGAAAGGAAAATGGAGGATATTTGAGTTTTCCCCTTCTTTTGAGTTGACATGGGGTACAACTCTTCTTCTTCTGTGTGACATAGAAGTAGAGACTAGTCAGGGACAAAAAATTTTCCTTAATGTCATTCTCCAGTACTGGTATACTTTATTGACTATGGAAAATTCAAGTCAAACATTTTAAATTGGGTAGACCACTTAATCTAATCCAACAAACTTTTTTTTTTTTTAACGTTCTCAGGGTAGTTTAAATGTGTGAAGAGATAACACATAGTTGCATGAGGATCAATAAGCAGGTATTTTTGTCAACACAGAATGGTATGTTTCCATAATACCTTACACTTCCCCATAGTGACACTTTTCATGTGATGTAACTCTCTATAGCTTCTGTAATTATAAGTGTTTATAATAACGGCATGTCTTCTTTACTGTGCTAAATAGAGCATATAGCAAGTTTGTAATGAAAAGATGCTTAAAGAATGAAGGACGGATAACATTTTCTTGAGGGATTGCTAATGTGTTACCAAACAATGTTTTAGGTTTTTTTCCATGAAGGAAGAGGAAGGTTGTTGTAGTGGTAATGTCTTCACTATGAGTAGTAGTTGTTTGTTTAACCTTTTTTCTGTTTCCATAATGAAGCTACTTTTTATTCTTTATGGTTTGAAAACCTGAGGAATTATCGACGTTAAGAAGTAGACTTCCGGAGTTAGATTATATAAAATTATAGGGTAGTTTGACACACTTAAAATATTACTTATTCTGGGACCTACTTAATATTGGTATATTTGACTTCAAATGTTTCTTATGCTTTTTTTTCCCTATTATGAATTTTATTTGCTAATGTACGATTGTTTTAAGTGTATTCCTGGCAGTCTTTGACTTTAGACTTTGTGTTATCTGCAGTAGTTCACTTGACCACAGAATGCTATAAATGCTTTACTTGCCACCTGTTTGTGTGTTCTGTTATAAGACATTGGCAGAACATGTAAAGTGCAAAGGAAGATAGTTAGAAATTAAATATATGACTTTAATAGGCTATATAATGAATGAACTGGATGTTGACCTTGATGACTTCTTGAAATCCAAATTAATTTTTTGGAAAGTGTAATGTAGATAAATCTTAATTCATTTGTGTACCCACAGACTCAAGAACTGAGCATTTTGTTTGACGTTATGTTTCTTGGAGAAGGCCTTGAATGGAAAAAGAATTATAAGAGCAAATTTTTCTTTTTAATTTCATATTATTTTAGTAAAATTATCTAGTTAACTGTATTACGATCTTTTGCTTGTTCTGTGAACAAGACTATGGGGTGAAAGTTTTGAGATTGAGTTCTGTTGAGTTGCACAGTGCCAACAAAAACCCTGGTTAGAAAGAAGCATTAAGTGGAGTGCTAAGGAAAAGTAAGTGAAGTTTAGGAAATACTGGAAAAATGAATGACACTGGTCATTACCCTAAAAGGAACATGAGAGCTAATGGTGAAAATGTGTAAACAAATAACTAATACATTGAGATAAATGTGTAATATTATTTACATAAAGTATCAGAACATGGGGTAGAGTAATTAATTTTGAAGGAGTTAGTGACAGCTTCGTAGAGGAGGTAACAGGAATTTTAAGGATGAACAGAGATTTGCCAGAGAGACCTAGAAATTCCTTCTAAATAGATTAGCACATGCAGTGACACAAAAGCAAGAAAGAACATTTTGGTTTGTTTGGCGAAAACTGTAAATAGTGAATGCCATTTGGTGGAATGTAAACTGTTAATGAGAATGGGGGCAATGAGGTTGGAGAGAGAGCCCTTAAGTGTCTTGAAATGGACAGGAGTTAACTTGGTAAACTCTGGTCTCTCCTGCCCAGATCTTCATTTTAGACTCCCTTTCCACCTGTTAGCTGCTCTCCTGGTTTTCCCTTCCAGTGTTACAGAACTGCAGAAGTCCTGAATGTTGTTATATGTGGTCATCTGGGTCACTGAATGAATAGAATCAGGTACACTGATTGAATGACTTTTGTGGGCTTGTCTGCAGGTAGAAGTTTTCCTGTTTCAACTTTGTGAATGAACTTAAACACAGACTATCTTATCATCTGATGATGTCAGTGTGAATAGGAAGTTTGCTAAGATTCTTGGGGGCATGTTTGATTTATGTGATTTAGCAATCGATAGCAATTTGTTACATAGGATACATTAATTATTAGTTTCTTCAGCTTTTTAAAACTCAATTTCTACTGAACAAGACTATTAGTCTAATGGAAATTAATATACTCATTAGCAATTACATGTTTTCTACTAGTATAAACAAGCTACTGTGTTGAGATTATTGAGAAATCTAAAAGTGAAATTATTTGTTTGATCATGTCCTCAGTCTAGTAAGGAAGATGACATATACAGATAGTTATATGATGGGGCAGCAGTGTAAGATAAGCTCAGAATGGATGTCATTGAAGATTAGAGGGGAGAGAGAGAACTGCTTTTGATAAAGGAGGAGAAGTGGACCTTAAATGGTAATTAGGAGGGGTAGGCCTTTCAGGTGGAGGAAAGAGCAGGAGCAAACTTAGTAGGTAGCAAAGCTGGAACTGTGTTTGGGAGACAAAGGAATCTAGATGGTAAACAAAGGAGTCTACCTTACCTGTCGATGATGAGTGGGGTGCTTTGAGGCCAGAGGAAGGACAGGTCAGGCCTGAGGGGAAGTATAGCTGGAACAGCTGTCTGGGATGAGCTTGTGGAGGGAATATGGATTTTAATCCTGTGACCTTTAGATATATCTCATTTCCTGGCTTGCCTGGTGGCTCAGAGGATCAAGCGTCTGCCTGCAATGCAAGAGACCCCGGGTTCCATCCTCTGGGTGGGGAAGATCCTCTGGAGGAGGGCATGGCAACCCACTCCAATATTCTTGCCTGGAGAATCCCATGGACAGAGGAGCCTGGTGGGCTACAGTCCATGGGGTCGCAAAGAGTCAGACATGACTGAGCGACTTCACTTTCTTTCTTTCACTTTTGGCTACTGTAGGTAAAGCTGGACTCTAGTTAAAGCTGATTTTCAAAGCTGTACTATATTTTCTGCTGCCAGTGTTAAAATAGGGAATGGCTCAGACGGTAAAGCGTCTGCCTGCAATGCGGAGACCCGGGTTCGATTCCTGGGTTGGGAAGATCCCCTGGAGAAGGAAATGGCAATCCACTCCAGCACTCTTGCCTGGAAAATCCCATGGACAGAGGAGCCTGATAGGCTACAGTCTATGGGGTCGCAAAGAGTCGGACACGACTGAGCGACTTCACCTCACCTCACCTCATAAGCTGAGAATGAGATTTTACTGCCTTTAGCATTTCATGTTAACTTGATTATTAAAAATGGCAGCATAGTGGCGGTATCTAAGGTTTGGAGGATTTCTGCGTCTGTAGATTGCTCAGGAATGAATTATTGAAGAAATCTTCTAACCAGTAGTAATGCATTCCTAATTTTGATTTGAAGATATTTTATTGACGCTTAACAGTCAATAAACTGGAACCTTTTCAGTCTTTATTATTACACAAAATCTGATCAGATCATTTATTTTTTAGGATATAGCCTGCATGATGGAAATAATAGCTCAGATTTAAAGAATCCTTTCTTAAGCAGTTGACATGCATTAACATCGTTGACTTTAAAAAAAAGCCTGTTGAGTAGGTAGTCTTATTAGCTCTACTGTACAGATACATAATGAGAAACATTACTGTAATAGAAGGAAATAGAGAATAAAATTAACACTTAAATGGCAGTGAAGAACCTTGGGTGGAAGTGGGGCAATCTGGGGAATCTGTAGCTCACAGAGAAGTATAGGGAATGAGAAATAGTTAAGGAGAAAGCCTTTCCTTGAGAAATATAATTTCTGTAAATATGTAAGATTATATTTGGAAACAGCAACTTCTTATACTTTTAAAAGGAACAAGCCCTGGACTGGAATGTGATATCTTGGCCCCAGCTCCATATGACCTTAGGAAAATACCTTTCTCATTAAATTACTGATTTCTAAATTACCTCCCTGCTCTGCTACTCTGTGATGCTGTATTTGGGCCCCTTTAGCTTTTTTGTTCTTGGCTTGGTGCTTTGGGAACTACGATTAAGGAGTTTCGCTATGAGCTTTGCTTCATTCTCCATTATTTAAAAATAATTTTCAAACATTTCAAAAACTTGCATATTTTACTGTCATTGGGAGTGGGGGCATAGCTTTGTTTTCTGTGACTGTTTTAGGTGAAAATGGCCAAGAAAAATGTGAATTTTCTTTTCTTAAAAATATGTGAATTTTGTAAAATGTTAAAATACTTGATAATAAAAGACGTCCTATAAGCCTTCCCACCTGTGTTTCAAATGCCTGCTTTTCGGAATTTTCAGTCAGGTTGACCACAAGATGTTTCATCCTCTCATGTTTGTTCCCTTTGGGTGCGAGTAGCAATTGTAATCAAATTGCTTCTCTGTCCATCTGCAGAGGCATTTTTCTTTTTTCTGGTTTTCGTCTTCTTTTTATTTTAAATTCTCATAGCATCTTGTGCCTGTTTATTTTTTCTGAAAACAGATTCTTGCTTTGTTCATCTTGGTATCCCCAAGATATATAATGCTTGGTCTATAATAATAGCTTGCTGCTACTGCTGCTAAGTTGCTTCAGTCGTGTCCGACTCTGTGCAACCCCAGAGATGGCAGCCCACCAGGCTCCACCATCCCCGGGATTCTCCAGGCAAGAGCACGAGTGGGTTGCCATTGCCTTCTCCGAATAGTAGCCTAGTAAATATTTAATAAATCTTTGATGAAGATAATGAACTTACTATGCTGGGCTAGTGAGCAAACTTATCTAGTCAGCAGTTTTTTTGTTTTATATTTTAAATGTGAAGTTCTTGGACAGAATTTATCTTTATTGCAAATATTCAGATATGATCTTGGTCTTTAGTGAGTTGGTTCACTTGATGAGTTCATAGTGTTCATGCTAGGATTATGTACTTGACACCTGAAAAGGGGTGATGGTGTGGTCCCTTCACTGTAGGCTCAATGGCCTATGCTGGCTATTTGTCTTGCTTTTGTCGGCTGTTGGGTGTAATGGGAGATCAGCTGATGGCATATAAGGATGCATCGCTAATCCATCACCATGTGTTCATTTGCACAGTGATTTGGTTAAGTGATGAATTTGTGAAGTATGCCTTAAACCTTATTTTTATCCCTTATTTTGATTTCATAGAACTATAAAAATCTAAGCATTATTTTTGTTTCAAAGATTCTTTGTTTGATGGAGAGACCATTTCTTGAAGTATGTGTATACTGTGAGTATGTGGTGGATGGAGGTTGCATCCTGGAACCTCTAATAGGCCAACACTGCATCCGTTTTTGGAGCTGCTTACTCTTCTTTGGTCTGCAACCATCTGTGTACTTGGGACCACCACTAAGAGAAGATCAAGGAGTTTCCTGGCTGTGAGGTTAGGATTCTGCACTCTAATTGCTGAGGACCCAGGTTCAATCCCTGGTCAGGGATCAGCCAAAAAAAAAAAAAAAAAACCACAAAGTTTGCTTTTATTTGCAGGTACATCTATGTATAGTTAGTCTTGAGCTAACTTTTCAAATACAGCATGAGCTATCTTTATTTTTGGCAATATTTTTACCTCTTGTGACTTTAAGTAACTTATTGGTATCATTTAGAAGAATCCTTAGTTGTATACAGTCTAAATTATATTAGGAAACTTGTGACATTTATTGTGCTGCCGTCCATGGGGTCGCAAAGAGTTGGATATGACTGGGTGACTGAACAACAACAGCAGCGGTATTTATTGTACCTTTTTAAGTGCGGCTTGCCTGTCTTCACATAGCAGTTTTGAAAAGGGAGGGGCAAGATTTTGCAAGTTGTGTCCCATTTTTATCAGGAGAGTAGAAAACAAAACATCTCACTAGTTGTAGCTCCTAGCTTTGTTTCAGGTGAGATACTGAGAAGTTGGTCTAGTTTTGACTTATAAGGCCACTGTGAAGATAAACACAAAATTAAATGGATTGCTCTACACGAATTTGTTTTTAAGAACTGAATAACCAAGAGGGTTACAGGATAGCTGCATTTGATCTTTTGAAGATCTGGCTTGTTCTTTACATGAAAAACATTGTCTTCTGTTTTCAAATCTGGGAGATACAGTCACATTATCCTTGTTCCCATTTGTACATTTGTTTTTAGAAGTAAACCAACTCTTTAATAATCACTGAGAAGTTAAGTTTTAGCAGGCAGTATTTCCTTTTTTATTTTTCTTTTCTCAACATTAGCTTTTATAACTTTTCTTCACAGAACTATATAGTTGTATACTAGTTAGCAGGTTTGGAATTAGTGTTAGGTGTTAGTTTAGTATGAGATTTTAGAGTTAGTATAGGATAAACCCTTCTTTATTTTTGTTTTTCATATTCTTGCAAAAGATTGTTTCGAATTGGTGACCTAGAGTGACAAAGGCATTATTTTCAGGTGACTTCGGTAGCACATCCCAGAAACACCGCATAAACTTAGCTGAGTGGCAGTAAACAAGAAGGATAAGTACTGACTTAAAAGTTAGTTATAGAAAAAGAAATTAATTAGAGAGTTGCAACTGGCAGCTAAGTTAGAAAGGTATTTATAAAGCAGCTCAGGAGGCTGAGACACTCCTTGACTGATGCAGAAAGAAAACTGCTTCTTCCTATCAGGAGGTGGAAACGTTTTTAAGGGAAGCTTAAGCTGCTTCTTATCTTTGTGCTTGTAGACTTAACCTAAAAATGCTTTTTTTTAAAAAATTTTCCTCATCAGTTAGGTTTTCCTAACTTAGCCGGTGACCAACCAAGAAGATGGTGTAGCTTTTGAGGCCCTTTATAAACATAGTTTACCTGCTCTCCTATTGCTTAGTTTACCTGCTCTCCTATTGCTTAGAATCATATGTAATGATTACATATCTGGAGCCGAAACCTTCTTGGCTTTTTAACCTTGCATATAAATTAAGGCTTGTAGTATTTAAGGCATTTTGAGATGGGAATACCAAAAATCTTGAAACTTGTTTCTTGTGAACTTGGGGTGAATATTATGATTCCTTTGGTATACCCTGTCAACTTCAGTTTATTGCAGTCAGAATGAAAAGATGCCAATGTGCAGAATATACATACCAGATAAGAAGTGGTTACTGTCTGTACTAGAAATTAGGTTTGTGAGGGCTAAAGAGAAATGTTTGAATTTTAGAATAATTAGATAGGTGATGACAAGACTTGAACCATGTAGAATGAATAGAAAGAGAATGCAGAGAAAATAAGTATATGTCTTCATCTATCCTCTAGTGGAAAGATTACTGTTTTAAATAATCAACTACTGATTTGTGTTAATTTAAGGTAGGCAAGTATTTAAATCTCTTCAATGGAGATAACAGCATCCCTTGTCAAAGTGTTAGTTGTTCTGTCATGTTGGACTCTGCCACCCCATGGACTATAGCCCACCAGGCTTCTCTGTCCATGGAATTCTCCAGGCAAGAATACTGGAGTGGGTAGCCATTCCTTTCTCCTGGGATATTCCAGACCCAAGGATTGAACCTAGGTCTCCTGCAGTGCAGGCAGATACTTTACTGCCTGAGCCACCAGGGGAAGCTCTTTGCCTTGTCAAAGGCACCAGTAATACAGAAAATACAGAATTGAAAGACTGAGAATGTGAAAGAACTTCTTGGCAAGCCCAATATGAAGACATACCCACATATAAAGATTTTGCCACTCTTAAGATTGAGTGCAAGTATCTGGTTAACATTTCTCAGTGGGAAGAGGTTGGGCTTTATAAATTTTCTGAAGGTTTCGTAAGACACCTTTTGTGTTTGAGGTGGTTTCATAGTACTATATTGGAAAAGTGATGGAGGAATAGTCTACTAAAGTTGACTAATAAAATATGATTACTAAATAAGTGATATCTAATATTTCATGGTGCTTTAAAGTTGTAAAGTACTCTGAATATATTGTATTACAGTATATTCTTGTGAAAATTAATGACTGCTATCCCTATTTTTCGGAGAAGGCAATGGCATCCCACTCCAGTACTCTTGCTTGAAAAATCCCATGGATGGAGGAGCCTGGTGGGCTGTAGTCTATGGAATCGCGAAGAGTCGGACACGACTGAGCGACTTCACTTTCACTTTTCACTTTCATGCATTGGAGAAGGAAATGGCAACCCACTCCAGTGTTCTTGCTTGGAGAATCCCAGGGACGGGGGAGCCTGGTGGGGTGCCGTTTATGGGTCACAGAGTTGGACACGACTGAAGCGACTTAGCAGCAGCAGCAGCATCCCTATTTTTAAAATAGAGAACTTGAAACGGAATGAGTAATTAACATGCCTTGAAGTTATAAAGGTGTAGGGTAGTGAATCTAGAATTTGGTTCTAGAGCCTCTAGTTATTCTGATGTCACTTCATCCTGTTATAGTATAGTCCTAGCACATGGAAATGGATTTGACCAAGCACAGAAGTGTTGGAGGGACAGTCTAGAGCAGAATTTTAGTGATTGGTGGAATTAGCATCCTCATCATTACTGTTCAAAGCAGATTGGAAACAAATAGGATAAGATATCTTAGGACGGTCAAATAAGTGTACATCAGAGAAGGACTCTTCATAGGGAGAAATGAACTTTAGAGGAATAAAAAGAACCAAAAACTGGACACCCCCTTCTCCCCACCTGCCAATCAACCCTTCTGGCAGGTAGTCAGTATAGCAGTGAAAGACAAAGCTAATGTTCCCCAGTATTTGTCAAATCTAGGCAAGGATTATGCTCTAAAAGTAGCAGTCTTCACAGTAGTAGCGTTTTAGTTGGGTAGAAGGCTATTTGGGGAGCCCTTGTCACTATAGCAAAAAAGAAATTGGTGCAGGGTTGGCATTGTGAAATGAAGGGAGAAAGGGGGTTAAATTTTCCTGCTGCTTGTCTGGACCATTATAAGATTTATATCATCTTAACAAATCAAGTGAAAGATACATTATTGCAAATTTGAGGAGTTCCTCAGATACCCTTCAGAGACAGAATGTGAGTATTGAAAACTATTTGTGATATTATCTGTACCTAAATATAGATACTTGCATGAAAGAACAAACTTTTTATTCTTATTACTCTTTTATTATTAGTGTTATTGAAGTTGGTACATAAAAGCAGAACTAAATAAAAACCCACTGTAATTACTATGTGCAATATATGTTGTGTTAAATTCATTGTTTCCAAATTCTATAGTAGTAGAGGTCAGTTTATCAAAATGTCTTATATTGAGAAATACTTAAGTCTATATTTAGGGGAAATCCACGATTAACTGTTCAATGTGCAGAATAAGTTATGATTATGTCAATTTTTAATAGAACTAATCTTCAAAACACTGATTTTTGCTTTAATATACTTAGTTAATGACTTTTAAACATAGAGTGATTCAGATAACTTTATTTTGGAATAACTTCCCTATTCTCTTGCATAGTTCTGAAAAGTGTTTTCAGATCAACAAACATTTAAACTAGTGGGTTTTTTTTATTCTTTAATATTACTGAAGCATAGTTTACATGGGATTTTTAAGTTGAAAAAATAATATCTTCAATTTTAGCAGCTTTATAAAGTAGATTTTAATCTCAGACTATATTATGCTTTATATGAAATTCATTTGTCATGAACTTCTCAGATTCTTTTTTTTTTTTATGCTGAGAAATGGGCAAACATGGGTTTATAGTGAATTTTATAAAAACAGCTGTATGGTTATGAAATGTATGAAAATGGAGATCTTTGGCTGAAATGCTCCCAGTAATCACTAGGGAAACTACTTTGGCCTTGAGTGATTTATTAATAATATATTATTTCCTCACATTTTTCACTTACAAAGCATTATTTCAAAACTTAAAGGCATGTAGATGGGCTGTTATTTGGTGGTTACTATTTTGGGTTGTATCTGTCATTACTGTTTATATCAGTTAGAAAAAAGATTTTTCAGAAGTGGCTTTTATTCTAAGAAGGGTGCCTGCTTCATTAACTGTAGTAGATGACTGGTGCCGCTTTGACTCACTGAAGGGGAGCATACTGCTCTGCTTTAATTTTCAAGTGTGTAAATAAATGAGATTCCCACTGTCTCTTACTGAACTATCTGGGTAATGCTAGAGGCTTTTGCAGGATCAACAAGGTGGTTGTTCATCAAGACTTAGGTTTGGCAAGGGTGAAGCAGACAGATGATGGAATGCTTCCATGCTTCTGTATCATGTGGAGGATGGTAATTGATCACGGCAGTCAGTTCCATAGGCCTCCAAGCCACTGGTGACACACTGTATTGTTACTGTAACTTTCAGTAGTCTTTATCCAAGGCTCCTGATTATCGTGTATAAATAACTGCCTCCCCCTAACACTTGGCCCATTCTTTTTAAGGGCTAAGAAATCCTTTGCACTTTTTTTTTTTTTTTAATCCTTTGCACTTTTCACCATTTGACATGCTTTTTTCGTTTATTGATTGTTTCTCCCACTAGAATATAGTGGCAGAAACTTTGTGCACTATTGTGTATTTCTTAAATATTTGGCATATTATGCAATGAGTGTTGTTGCTGTTCAGTTGCCCAGCCATGTCCAACTCTTTGCGACCCCATGCAGTGAGTATTATAGAAGAAATGGGATTTCTGTTCATACTGAGGTTTGCAAAGTTGTGGGAAGATGGAATATAAAGATTCTGTTGTTCTAATTGCATTGGAGACATGAAACTTGTGTTTTCTGGATGAGGTATTTTCTGGCACAGAGACTTAACTACAATTTATTATTCTCTCTGTCTAGACAGATTTAAATTCTTAAGAGAAGCCATTAAAATTCTTTTGGATTCCTACTTTCTAGACGTGGGCTTGGCTGTTACTGAGTAACATTAATCTAGCTGTGGAGACTTTTTGCCTCCTCGTCTCTCCTCCTCTCTGGATCTTAAGAGTGGAGAAACGGACTTTTGTTTCACCTATAAATCTACAAGTATTTATCCCATCATATCAACACATGTACAAAATAGCATGCCACACATGTGAACAATAAAAGCAAAAAAAGATTACTGAATTTATTTTAACAAATCTAAGATGGAATCTTGATCACTTAAAAATGGTGGGACAGTCTTGTAACAGTTGAGATTATGTTTCTGTTTTTTAAACATAAGATATTTTTGGACATAGAGGTGAAAATTTCTAGTATTTACAATTTCCCAGAGAAGAAATCTGAGAATCATTTACATAGAGGTTTTTGTTGGGGATGAGAGGACAAAATAGAGTGGAAGCATGTTTGTGTAGGAAGGCTAGGGAAGAACCAGAATTTAGCCCACAGAGAAAAAAAATGCAAATGCACTGGGAGTAGATGATACTAGTGTGTTAATTCCTTAGCTGCATGTAGACTTTTATTAGGTCACTTATAACTAGGGTGACATATAATTTATATTCCAAACTGGGGCAGTGTTGAGAGTGAAAGTATATGCAGTCTGAATGGAACACTGGGACAGCAGGTGTCAACCAGGACTGCTCCAGGAAAATGAGGACGCTTGCTCACCCCCTACTCGTAACGTGCTTTGCTCCAGACTTAGTCCCAGTTATTTGGACTTTTCCATGTAATTTGTTTTCTCCTTTAGTGAGCTCTAATGTGCATTCACAGAGTCTCTTGGTTCCTTTTACCTGGTCTCGATGAAATGAAAGAATTCTTTCCGTATCTTCTGCAGCCCTGGAGTGTTCTGATTTACAGCATTGGTAGAGGTAAGTACAGAACTTGTAATATGTTGTTCAGTTCAATTCAGGTCAGTTGCTCAGTTGTATCCAATTCTTTGCGACCCCATGAATTGCAGCACGCCAGGCCTCCCTGTCCATCACCAACTCCCGGAGTTCACTCAAACTCGCACCCATCGAGTCAGTGATGCCATCCAGACATCTCATCCTCTGTTGTCCCCTTCTCCTACTGCCCCCAATCCCTCCCAGTATCAGAGTCTTTTCCAATGAGTCAGCTCTTCCCATGAGGTGGCCAAAGTACTGGAGTTTCAGCTTTAGCATCATTCCTTCCAAAGAAATCCCAGGGCTGATCTCCTTCAGAATATGGTGTTAGCTGACCTTTTATTTTGCTTAGGAAATCAGGTTTTTTGTTTCTGATCCAGTGTTTGATTGTTTTTGAGAGTCCTGGTATGTCTGCTTAACTGGATTGATGAAATGTTATCAAGTTGTTAGAATGTAGTAAAAAAAGAGTTTGTAATTTTGGAATTTACTCTTAAATTGCTTGGTACATACTTAATAACACATTGTTTTCTTTTCTATAGGTGGTGTTGTAATTCTGAAACTTCAGATCTTCAAAGAAGGGAAGGAGAACACCTTGTGCTTATACCATGGACATGTAATTTTTTTTTTTTATGTTAGAACACTGTAATGCTTTTGTTTTGTTTTCCTATTCAACTTAAATAAAATTTTTTATTCTTATATTAAGTGATGTGTTTTTATTCTATTAAGTAACTTCACTGGTATGTCTGCTTAACTGGATTGATGAAATGTTATCAAGTTGTTAGAATGTAGTAAAAAAAGAGTTTGTAATTTTGGAATTTACTCTTAAATTGCTTGGTACATACTTAATAACACATTGTTTTCTTTTCTATAGGTGGTGTTGTAATTCTGAAACTTCAGATCTTCAAAGAAGGGAAGGAGAACACCTTGTGCTTATACCATGGACATGTAATTTTTTTTTTTTATGTTAGAACACTGTAATGCTTTTGTTTTGTTTTCCTATTCAACTTAAATAAAATTTTTTATTCTTATATTAAGTGATGTGTTTTTATTCTATTAAGTAACTTCTTATTGTTATCTTACATTGTGGAAAATTAGACATTGTAATAGTACCTCTGAGATAGTGCTTACCAAAATGCGATTCTCCTCACCTCTGAGATCTTATTTGGAATCTGGGTTGGGACTAAAGTTATCTAGGTTTGGAAACCTCCTGAAATCCTAAACAGTCTAAAATTAAGGTGTTTGTTTATAGCTAAGCTTGGACCCATGACCGTGTGTGTGTGTGTGTGTGTGTGTGCACGCGCGCGCGTGTGCTCACTCACCGACTTGTGTTCAGCTCTTTGCAACCCGGTCTGTAGACTGTAGCCCACCAGGCTCCTTTGTCCATGGAATTTTCCAGACAAAGATACTGGAGTGGGTTGCTATTTCCTTCTTCAGGGGATCTTCCTGACCCAGGGATCAAACCCCATACATATCTCTTGCATCTCCTGCCCTGGCAGGTGGATTGTTGACCGTTGTGCCCCATGGAAAGCCCCAAGTGTCTGTTCTTACCAGAGTCCTACTGTTTCTCTGTACAGTCTGCCATCTAGTGGTAGGAATGCAGAGTACACCACAACACCATGGTTTTCAGACTTTTTCATGTTACAAATGCTTTACATAGTAGGCTGAAGCATTTTCATAGGGTAAAACGACTATTTCATTTGAAAAAGAAGGTAGTAGCGTTGAAGTCTGATTGTTACGTTTTTCTATATAATGCTTTCATGACTCGAACTGTCTTCTGTTCTCATCTTTTAAAGTGTTCTAAAGTCGTTAGTAAAGTAATGCTCAAAATTCTCCAAGCCAGGCTTTAGCAATACATGAACTGTGAAATTCCAGATGTTCAAGCTGGTTTTAGAAAAGGCAGAGGAACCAGAGATCAAATTGCCAACATCCTCTGGATCAGGGAAAAAGCAAGAGAGTTCCAGAAAAACATCTATTTCTGCTTTATTGACTATGCCAAAGCCTTTGACTGTGTGGATCACAATAACCTGTGGAAAATTTTGAAAGAGATGGGAATACCAGACCACCTAACCTACCTCTTGAGAAATCTGTATGCAGGTCAGGAAGCAACAGTTATAACTGGACATGGAACAACAGACTGGTTCCAAATAGGAAAAGAAGTACGTCAAGGCTGTATATTGTCACCCTGCTTATTTAACTTCTATGCAGAGTACATCATGAGAAATGCTGGACTGGAAGAAACACAAGCTGGAATCAAGATTGCCGGGAGAAATATCAATAATCTCAGATATGCAGATGACACCACCCTTATGGCAGAAAGTGAGGAGGAGCTAAAAAGCCTCTTGTTGAAAGTGAAAGAGGAGAGTGAAAAAGTTGACATGAGAAATGCTGGACTGGAAGAAACACAAGCTGGAATCAAGATTGCCGGGAGAAATATCAATAACCTCAGATATGCAGATGACACCACCCTTATGGCAGAAAGTGAAGACGAACTCAAAAGCCTCTTGATGAAAGTGAAAGAGGAGAGTTGAAAAAGGTGGCTTAAAACTCAACATTCAGAAAACGAAGATCATGGCATCTGGTCCCATCACTTCATGGGAAATAGATGGGGAAACAGAGGAAACAGTGTCAGACTTTATTTTTTGGCTCCAGAATCACTACATGTGGTGATTGCAGCCATGAAATTAAAAGACGCTTACTCCTTGAAAGGAAAGTTATGACCCACTTAGATAACATATTCAAAAGCAGAGACATTACTTTGCCAACAAAGGTCCATCTAGTCAAGGCTATGTTTTTTCCAGTGGCCGTGTATGGATGTGAGAGTTAGACTGTGAAGAAACTGAGCACCGAAGAATTGATGCTTTTGAACTGTGGTGTTGGAGAAGACTCTGTGCGAGTTCCTTGGACTGCAAAAAGATCCAGCCAGTCCACTCTAAAGGAGATCAGTCTTGGGTGTTCTTTGGAAGGAATGATGCTAAAGCTGAAACTCCAGTACTTTGGCCACCTGATGCGAAGAGCTGAGTCATTGGAAAAGACCCTGATGCTGGGAGGGATTGGGGGCAGGAGGAGAAGGGGACGACCAAGGATGAGATGGCTGAATGGCATCACTGACTCGATGGACATGAGTTTGAGTGAACTCCGGGAGTTGGTGAGGGACAGGGAGGCCTGGCGTGCTGCGATTCATGGGGTGGCAAAAGAGTCGGACATGACTGAGTGACTGAACCGAAAGATGCTCAACACTTCCTAAATCTTGTTACGTTTTTTATTTCTCTTTCTAAAAAAGTTGATTTCTTTTGGTAGTCTCCATAAGCACCTGAAATTGCACTCATGAAGGTGTTTTCAGGTTATCTTCTTCAAAAATTTTGTTTAAAATTGAGGACTAGATGATGCGAGAATTTGTGAGGATTTATAGCAGTTTTTCTGTTGAGTAGTTTTTTTTTTCTTTAATTAATTTTTATTTTTTAGTTTGTTTTGCTTTACAATACTGTATTCGTTTTGCTACACATCAACATGAATCAGCCACAAGTGTTCGTGAACTCCCAATCCTGACCCCCACCTCCTCCCTCCCTGTTGAATAGTTTTTAAGGGGGCAAAACTTCTTATGTGATTTTTTAAAAAAAAGCAGTTGAAAGAAAAACTTACTACTCAATAACCAGATTAAATATAACTATACTATCATGCTCTTAATATAGCTGTCAGTTCTGTTCAGTCGCTCAGTTGTATCCGACTCTTTGCAACCCATGAACCACAGCACACCAGGCCTCCCTATCCATCACCAACTCCCGGAGGTTACCCAAACCCATGTCCACTGAGTCGGTGATGTACAGATAAATAATTATCAACCTATCAAATTATCTGTACTTTTACTTTTCACCAAAATGAATCTTAGTTTTCACCAGTGTGGATCCTTAGTCCATTCATTTTTGCAGAAAACACACCGACAGAAATAGCATACCTAGTTGTGCCAGCAGGTTGATTTTCCCCTGCAGCTGCAACTTGCTTTTTTTAGTAAGACGGGAGTTTGCCTTACTTTCTTTGTTGGTTCTGGAGTTTCCTGAAGATTCACCTACAGTGGTGTAAGACTGAACTAGTATTCAAAGTATTGGTCTACCTCTGTGACAGGGGCTACCAGATTTCCAGCTGTTATACTTGTAGCTTTTGTGCTTATACCATCTCTTCCTCATCCTTGAGGAAATAAAGGAAGAAATCAAAGCTGTCTTTTCTGCCAGTGATCATGATATGCTCTAAAGGGTCTGGAATTAGTTATAGTACATGTTTGCTGTGTGATGTGAGAGGTCCTTACTGAAATTTGTGAAATTATGGAAATAATAGTGATATAGTTCCTTTGCATACTGGTTGTAACTAGCTCTTCTACATGTAACTTAGTTGCTGAGTCATTATGAAAGTGTTCAGTTCTTTTTGCATCACCTCATATTTGGGCAAATGTGCTATACATCAGAAAATAGAGTATATCTGAGATCTTACTGTTACTCTGCATTATTCTTTAACATGGTTTTGGTATAATATACTGCAAGCATTTTCCCCACTCTGCTTTTTTTCTTTTCTGTGTATTTGTTGGCCTCATAGTATTTCACTACCAGGCTACTGTCATTTAATGAGCTATTCCTCCATTATTGAAAGTGTCCACTCACATTGTGACTTAGGTACCTTAGCTTCATAGTACTCTTATCAAAACTTTTTGATATCATTGTCATTTCTTTTTAGTGCTTTGAATGCTTCTTTCTCTCTTCTTTCAAGTTAACTCAATCCTTATTTGGAGCAGGCAGTGGCACCCTGCTCCAGTACTCTTGCCTGGAAAATCCCATGGACTGAGGAGCCGGGTAGGCTGCAGTCCGTGGGGTCGCAAAGAGTCGGACACGACTAGCGACTTCCCTTTCACTTTTCACTTTCATGCATTGGAGAAGGAAATGGCAACCCACTCCATTGTTCTTGCCTGGAGAATCCCAGGGATGGGGGAGCCTGGTGGGCTTCCTTCAATGGAGTCGCACAGAGTTGGACAAGACTGAAGCAACTTAGCAGCAGCAGCAGCAATCCTTATTACTTGTACCGAGTATTCTACATTATGTGAGTCTTTCCCTAGTTTTAATTTTAAATCCAGTTAAAATATTGGTTAGATTTGTTTAAGGTATAAGTCAGTCTGTAAAGGTTATATTTTTGAATTCTAATGGAATTATGTGAAAGTCTAACACATTTCTCACAGAGGATCCCAGAAACTTTAAAGAAAATTGTAACAGCTACATCTTAATTTGGATCATATTTTGTGACCCTTTACACAAAAAATTGAACGATGTAAGATGGTTCATTCTGTTTCCCAGACATCTTTTGGCTGAGGTCTGATTTCAACTTGCATGTTTTCTAAATACTTTCAGATTTTTCCTAAGTGAAAAAAACTGTGCTGATACTTTATAGCAAAAGTTCAGAAGCTTTTCTTCATTCTCTCATTGCTGTTTCTTGGTGAATATTTGTTTTTATATGTACTCCTACCCAGGAAAAGTTTCAAAGATCGGATCAGCGAAGCAACATTTGATGAACCACTTAATTTGCCTTCCAAATTGAGTGTGTCTCTAGTTTTCTAGATGATTGAAGAGATCAGTCTTATGCTACTAAAATAATTTCTGTAGACAGTTGCAAAAGGAGTGTCTTTCGAAATGACCCTTTTGAAAGAGACAGTAATATGTGGCTGAATGATTGTGATGCATTGTGTTTTTTTTAAAGACTAGCTTTAGGCAGGCTCTTTTATTAGAAAATCTACTTTGGGTATCAGTGTAGTTTTGATACAGCCTAGTGAGTGCCTGTTTAGGTGAGAACTTGAGGCTTTTACATTCTGCTAATGCTGCATGTCACTGACTGGGTTGCCTGACTTGTGGAAATCTGCCCTTCGACAGTCAATACAGATCTGTGGCTATCTGGTAACTGGCTATTTCTTAATTTTTGTACTTTACTGAACATTTCCTGATGAATACAAAAATATATATATATTTGCATTTCACTGCTTTTCTTATTGTTTTTAAGTTAACTAGAAATTTAGAACCTCCATTAAATTGGCTAGTTGGGTATTTGCTTTGTATATGTTTCCAAGCATCCTTATCTTTTACAAAAAATTTAATTATGTTACTAAGTCTGGTATTTAGTGAGCTCCTGTGATCTTACCTATGGGTCAGTACCTTACCTATGTTAATGCAGTAAACATTTATTTTATCTACCCCAGACCTTGTTTGTTGGAGAGGCATATTAAATAATAAAAGTGAGCATTTTGTTTTAAAAGTTTAGATTGGTTCCTTCTGCTGTCTCTGTGTGGAAAAATACTCTTCATTTCCATAGTAGGCCTGTTTTCCTCTGCCCTTAAATACTAGAAATCCTCATGAATTCTCACCTATACTTATAGCAGAGAACCTATATGCCATATAGTTATTTTTTTTGAGTGTAGAGTTTAGGATTTGTTACTAATGTAATGTTAAAGAAGGTTTTACATTTTTTATATTCTCAAGGTAAACAGCTAAATGAAAATATAAGATGAGTTTCTACTTTGGAAGCCTTTTGATGATAAAGGAAGTTTACTTTCAAGTTTGTGCTTTTTAAGAAGTGAAATCTGAATTGAGAATGAGAAAAGCAATAGCTATCAAGGTTTCCATGATATGCTTGATATTTGTTTGAAACAATTGGCTTTTGGTTGATTAGAGGTGTGGAAAACATTTTCCTTCCTGAGTTGTTGGGGCTCAAGCTTAGAAGCATTTCCAAGTTACTACTATAGTAGAAACATTGTTCAGAGGAAAAATTACCCCTGGAGAAAATGACTGGTTGAGTTAAAGTACTACGGGCAAGTGTGTTCTGCAGAGTTTGTGTAACCGTGCAGTATATTTTCTCCCAGAAATGTTTGTATATCTTTGGTTTTTGCATTTGGTCTGCCTGAATTTATGCATGAACTCTTATCCTATTTTTCCTGTTATATATCAAGTGTTACATTTTAGCTTCTGGAATTTTCCTTGCATTTTTATGTGGTCATTTCTAAATGCTATGAAATATAGTTTTCATAACATTACAATAAACCATTACTTGTTGGATCCCCTTTAACTTTGAAGTTGAGAATTTTCACATGTGATGGGCTCAGGTCTGTTTTTAACCTTTGGGGATTGCAGGTTGTGCAAAGAGTTGTAGATCCTTGGTGTAATTTGTGTAAAAAATACATTTTGAATGATTATCTTAGGGCTGCTCAAGTACATACTCACATAAATGTTATTTATTCAAAAAGTGTTGAGTGACCATTGTATGCATTGCACTATTCTTAGGAAATCTAGCAGAGAACATAATAGAGCCCTCCCTACATGGAACTTATACTTTAATTGGGAGAGAAAGACATTAAACAAGTTAAAATGAGTTAGGTGATAAGTGCTTTGGAGAGAAATAAAGCAGAATAAGAGGGGGGTTTGGAGGTAGAGGATTGCCTTAAGGCTCTGTTACTGTTTATAAATATTTAGAGATGTTCATCTAATAGGTGACATTTGAGCAAAGATCTATAGGAATAAACTCAGGGAGTAAGAGAAGTGTGGATATTTGGGAGAGGAATATTCTAGGCAGAAGGAACAAAATACAGAACACCTGAGGTTAAGAGTGCTTGGCTCGTGGAAGGCGTTGCAAAGAAGGCATTAGTGTAGCTGAAGCAAAGTATGAGAGCTGATCACAAAGGGAGTATACCATAGATACCGTATGCATAATCTAATGTGTAACATGCTCATTGAAACTGAAACCTGCACTTTTGGCTTCATTTAGAATCCGGCTGTCTCTGACTAATCCAGCGATTTACTTACCTCCTTGATTAAGAATATGGAAAATTACCAACAAAAGTATTTGCAGATTCCTTTTAAAATCTCTGATTCTAGACGAGTGATGGGGAAGTAAATAATAAAAGTATAGAATTGTGTACCAGCTTTGTGTCTGTGTGGTAGGTACCTTAGTCTCTGGAGAGGAGAATTTCACAAAGGAAAATACATCATTCATTTTGAGGAATGAGCAAGAATGGAAGAATTTGGGTGTGAAGCAGCAGTGTGTGTGTGTGTGTGTGTGTGTGAGAGAGAGAGAGAGAGAGAGAGAGAGAGAGAGAGAGAGAGTGAGTTAATTGTGTCCGACTCTTTGTGACCCTGTGGACTGTAGCCCTCCAGGCTCCTCTGTCCATTGGATTCTCCAGGCAAGAATAGGAGTGGGTAGCCGTTCCCTTCTCCAGGGGTTTTGCAGGACCCAAGGATTAAACCCAGGCCACCTACATTGCAGGCAGATTCTTTACCATCTGAGCCACCAGGGAAGCCCGTCTTGAAAGTTAAGGTTCAACAAGGAGGATATTGACAAAGATGAAATGTATGCTAATCCTGTGTGCAGTTGGGAGATCATTGAGGTTAGTCAGTGTCATTGCCAGTTTTTATTTGGGCATGGTGGGTGGGTGAGACCTCAAATGAGATCTCATTAGAAGTGAAGAGGCCAGTTAGTCCAGCATTTTCTTAATGGGGACGGTTTTGGGTGGAGCGGCTTTTTCTCTTTTATTAATGTGTGTTATTTGGGGCGGTGCTAGGTCTTTGTTGATGTGGGGGCTGCTCTCTGGCTGAGGCGCATGAGCTTCTCACCGCGGTGGCTTCTCTTGCTGTGGAGTGCAGGCTCTAGGCATGCGGGCCTCAGTGGTTGCGGCTCCGGGCTCTAGAGCACAGGCCCGGTAGGTGTGGCACACAGAACCTTGTTGCCCTGGGTGGGGGATTTTCCTGATAGGAGTTGAACCCTGTCTCCCGCCTGTGGAGTCTTTCCCACTGAGCGGGGCGGGGCAGCTTTTAATTGTCGAGTGTCAGTTGTGCGTTGCATGACAACTCTCATCTTTGTCCTCATATGCCAGTAAAGCCCTTCAGAGGGCGTGATAATTCCTCCCCCTAACTTGGTTCTAAATACTCCCAGGACTGGTTGACTTCTAGTTGGGAAACAGGATCTTCACTCTGGCTTTGTCAGTGATAGTAGGGTGGAGAGGAGAAAGTGGGATATCTAGACGTTTAAGAGACTTAGTTCTTGATGGGCTCTAGGGAGTGTTCACAAACACATGTGAACACCCATGTAGAAGTGCCCTTGGGCAAGTATTGTGACAACAAATTTTGTGACAAGTTCAGTTTTGGAAAGTAAGATTCTGAGGAGTAAAATGATTATTGACGTCATTGTGAGAAATAACTTAAAAGAAATGAATAACTTACAAAGGTAATTTCTGGAAGGATAAAGAAAAATACAGATACATAAGACTAAATCCATGGGAAAACAGGAAGCTAGGAATATAACTTCATATAATTAAAATCAAAACTTGATCACTGTGCTTGACGTTTTAAAGGGTTCAAAATGAGCAGAACATAGATAGGCCTTGCTCCCAGTAAATTATATTTTGAGAGAGACAGAAAGATTATCTTTGGAATAAGGCAAGTACAATATATTCAGTGGCTTAGGGCAGAGTACTTTAGTACTCTTAGGGCAGTACTTTAGTACTATTCAAGAAGGCAGAGATCAAATTTAAAATAGCAGAAGTAAAATATCAAAAGCTGAGCCATACAAACCAAGCTGAATGAACTATTTAATTTTTGTTGCAAGTAGTCTCAATTGTGAAAGCCTTGTGTTCTGTGGGCATTCTCTTTGACTGTTTTGTGCTTTGTTCTTCAGGCATTGTTGGCCAGGGTAACTGCTTATCTAAAATGTATTTGCTTATCAAATGTTACTTTGTGCAGAAATTGGCCCTATTAAACAAACATTTTTGAAAGATTATAAGCAGATAAATAGTCATAGTTGCATTGTTTCTTTTTAGCAATCATAGCCAAGTTAGATCACTTGAGTTCATATTGAATCATTAACTACTTAAGGTAAAAAGTGGACAGACTTTTAATGAGTCACAAATAACTACTATTTTCCCCTTTAATGGTACTTAAAACTGAGGTAGTTATACATTCTGTTTTATGCATATTTTAAAACAACTCATTTCTTGATCTTCTTCATTACATGTCTAAATTGGATCATATTTTGTATTTTCTTCATTGAATTTGCCAATAATATCTGTGAAGCAGATATGAGGTGAAATTCTGAGAGGTATATTATTAACTTTTTCTTTCAGTTTTGGTGCTAGAACAATTGTAGATTAGACTATTTTATGGTAATGTTTTCCAGTTATTTATATTTTAAAATATAAAGTTAGAACTTACATTGTTTTACTTGTTTTCAGAGTAATAATTGAGTAGAGTTCCTGAATCAGTTCTTTGGAAATTCATTGCACTGAGAAACTATTAGCCCATTTTCAGTTTTGTCAATATTAGCTAGTTGCTATCAAGTGAAAACTGAGCTAACTCAGAACTGAAGGAAGAAAAGAATTAAAATTGTTTTATATAAACAGAGAGTCTTGTCCACTCACAGACCACATATCTGCTCTGTTAGTACAAGCACAGCATTCTAGGGAGGATTTTAATAAAGGTGTTCAACCTTCAGTGTGTGTCTGTTTCTGTATGTATGAATTAAGTGTAGGGATGAATATTAGAATTGTAATTCTAAATTTTTATGAGAAGTAAGAGAACTGAGAGTTACTCAAGGCCTTGAAACAGTTCCTTTTAAGATAAATAAAATGTACTTCAGGGTGAAGGAAGTTTGATTTACTTTCTGGTATTATTGATTAGTTATGTGATGTTAATCAATGCCCTGTTTACTTCTCAGATAGAAGTTCTGTCTCAGTTGTTCTCTTGAGAGGACTTTTTAACAACTTTTCCAAACTATCCATTTTTGTTCCACTCTTGTTAAACCTTTACTCTATTAGTATGTAGACCTACCATTAAAAGTAAAGCAGAGTAAATTAATCTTTTTTTTTTTTAATTGCAGACTTAATTCAGTGCACAAATGAGATGAATGTGAACATCCCGCAGTTAGCAGACAGTTTATTTGAAAGAACTACTAACAGTAGTTGGGTGGTGGTCTTCAAATCTCTCATTACAACTCATCATTTGTGGTGTATGGAAATGAGGTAAGCAGTATTTTTGGTTAACAAGCATCCTGGGGGTGTTGACTGGTTCAGGTTGCTTCTCCCACTAACACCTCAGAAATGCCTGTAGCAACTGAATAATATCGGTCAAAAGGGCAAGGTGCTTATGCAGAAATAGAATTGTAGACCCTACACGTTTTTTTCTGCCTTTTGAGTCAGAAAGCAGAAAGTGGGTCAGAGCACAGGGGACTTTCAGTAATGGGATCGAGAAGCAAAGATTAATGCCTGGAGATGGGTTCTATAAGCAGCTCTGGTTTTCAGGCCTTTGTGTATAGGTTATATGTTTGTCTCTATTCACTTAGTTTTTCATTACAGCCCAGTCAGATTTCTCTCTGATTTCATATAGTTGTTTGTAGAAGCCCTTTGCCTAGTTCAAGGCTGTGATATTAAGGACTAAGATGGCATTTTGCTGAGAGGGACTGATTGAAGAATACCTTCAGCAGAGTTGTCTAAAGTCTTCGTTACCCAGAAAGGGTAACGAGTAAGATGCATGTTGCTGCTGCTGCTAAGTCGCTTCGGTCGTGTCTGACTCTGCGACCCCGTAGACGGCAGCCCACCAGGCTCCGCTGTCCCTGGGATTCTCCAGGCAACAACACTGGAGTGGGTAAACCTTTGCAATTTTAATGTCTGGAGAGAATCATCATGTTTTCCATGATAGCCCAGTAGCTAATTTTTGAGTTCTTGATTTTCTCAGCCTAGTATGCTTACTTGTAAAATTGTGTCAAAAGGCGTATTTAAAACTGTGTTTAAAGAAAGTTTGGATGGAATTAGATAAATCTAGGACCTTGGTATGTGCCTTAGAAAAGTGCAGATCACTGATTGCTAGGAGATAGTTCCCATTGAGATGAGGAGGAACTTTTTTGATTATATTTGTAGTTTTTAAGTTTAAAAAATTATTTTCAGGAGTGCTACCTGAAGTATGATTACTTAGGTAACACATATGACCCATTTTTAGGACATGTTACTCGGCTGCTTTCTAATCATTATAGCAGTATACAGAGTCAGTAGAAAAATTTGAATATACTAGCTTCAGTGTAACCTAAAACATTTTCATCTTAACTAGAATAATAGTTTCTATTTTTATTAGGAATGTGTTTACCTAAGATCATGATCATCTATTCAGAAGAATTTCAGGCTTGTATATATTTTTTACCTTAAAGAATTATTCTTTAGGAAGAAAAAGCCACAAATACAACCAACTGCAATGCTAGTTAAAGAGACAGACATTCAGTGGTGACTTTCAGAGGTGAATAAGGTAATAATTTGCCCAGTGCTCAGTCTTGTGCAACTTTGTGACCCCATGGACTTGTAGCCTTGCCAGTCTCCTCTATCCATGGAATTTTCCAGGAAAGAATACTAGAGTAGGTTGCCATTTCCTGCTGACCCAGGGATTGAACCCACGTCTCTTGGGTCTCCTGCGTTGGCAGGCAAGTTCTTTATCGCTGAGCCACCTGGGAAGCCCCAATGGTGATAATACCAGACGCAAAACCTTTTTAGAAGGCAAAGAAATAGAAAGTTGACTGTCATTCCTTATAGCTGGACTGACAGGAAGAGAAAGGTAGCATTCAGTAGTGGTTTTCAGATAAACTGTTGCCCTTCAGTAGCTGAGAGAAATTTGGCACTCTGCTCTTTTTCGTGTGCTAGTTTGTACAACCCTCAAGTTTTTGTATTGGCAGGCGTTGCTGGTCTGTGAGAGTATGCCTAGAGTTTCACTATGCTGTGGTGATGGAGATTCTCTAGAACAGTTGTTCTGAAATAGGGCAAGGCAGGCAAGTGATTTTCACCCTCAAGGCACATTGGCATAACTGGAGGGGATGCTACTGGCATGTAGTAGGTAGAGGCTGCTGGCATGCTGAACATCTTGGAAGTGCACAGAACAGCCCCTCACAAAAAAGAATCATCAAAACTTAGGAAAATCATAGAGTGTTACATTGTCTTAGGATTTTTTTGTTGTTGTCTTAGGATATTTGAATACATTTTGAAACAGGTTGTTTTAGGATAAGTGATGAACAGGAGTCTTTGGTTTTCAAATTGTTTTCCAAAATTGTGTTTGTTAGTTGGTGGTGATCTCTGATGAACACTATTGAGTCAGAGAAGTGATCATGTACATAAAATTGATAGTTATCCTCTGCATACATTTACAAAAGTAATCCTTTTAAATTTGTCCTAAAAAGTTGAAAAGAGTTTCTTTAGCTGTTTTAGAGGTTGTGTGTAGAAGGAAATTAAGCTAGTGTTCTATGGTAAGCATTTTGGAGAGGGGCTTGACAGTATTTTGAGAAGATGAACTTTTATATACCTGCTGAGCCAACAGTTCAACTCTAAGTATATATCATGAGAAACCCTTGCATGCCTGTAGGTGGAGACCAGTACAAAGACGTCAGTGAAACATCGTTAATAATTGTAAAACTGGAAAGAACTTAAATATCCATGTAGAAATGGATATATAATGAATGCAGTAGTTTGTTGAAATACTCAGACATTGTTGAAAATGGGTGAACTAGATGTAAATATATTAAATGGATAATTCTTCGGAAGAAGTTATTAAAAAACACATTGGAAAAGAATGAGTATAGAATTTCTGTAAATTTAAAATAGAAACCAAAATTACATACTGTTTTTAGATCCTTATATATGTAGTAAAATTTTAACACACATTCGTGGAAATGATAAAAACCTACTTCAGAAAAGTGATTGCCTTTGCAGAGGGAGGAAGAGAAGGGAATGTTATGGAAGGTGTGTGTCTTTAGTAGTGTGTAATTGGATTCTGTAAGGGGATCTAAAGTGATGATCATTAATCTGCACTGTCGGTAAGAGGATGTCTGTTCTGTTATACTCCAATATGATTACTAATACTCTGTTTTTTGAAAAGAAATAATAAAAATTTGGATCACTGGATAACCTGTTTTAAAATAAAGGCACCATCTGAGTATGATTAGCTGTAGCCTTAATATGCTATAGTAAAGTGCTTCTAGTTAAAAGTGCCTGTTTCCTTTTAACTTTAATACCATAGCTGTGGGCATTAGACTTTAATAATTCCTGCATGCTAGTGAAAAATATGTTTTATGTTTTTGGGAGGACTGAAGATGATAAATTTAAACTAGATTAATGTGTTAACCACCACTTTCCCCCTAATTCTCAAGTTAAAGTTTCTTAGATGGCAGTACTGTTTGACATAATTGTTTGTTGTCTTTTCCCCCCCCAGCGTTTCATTCAGTATTTGGCTTCAAGAAACACGTTGTTTAACTTAAGCAATTTTTTGGATAAAAGTGGATTGCAAGGTAAAGACACTTATTCATTACAGAAAAATCAAGAGTGACCCCATTTGAGGATTACTGTAAAGTTGAACTCTGTTCTTTAGAACATATGCTGTGGAGGAGCCTCATGTTTTAGTGAAGGTTGTAGAGAAGAAAAAAGTATCTTTTCATAAGAAGATTGATTGACTTCACTTCTTGCCACCCAGAGCTCTTTGAGAAGCAGTATGAAGTAGCAGTTTAAGAGCATGGGTTCTGAAAGTGGACTGCCTGAATTGAATCCCATCTCTAACACCAACTGCATAAACTTGAGCAAGTTACTTTACCTCTCTGCATCTGTAAAATCAGGAGTAATGATAGCACATACCTGTAGGATTATCATGAGGTGTAACCTAGTTGTATGTGTAAGGTGCCTAGAATGATGCCTGGCACATAGGAAACTCTACTTACATTCTGTTATAGTTGTTCTAAATCATATACAACTAAAGATAAGTATGAAAAATATTAAATTGATTAATGATTTGAGGAGTGCCATTTTGGTTCCATAGGATGTTAAATTTGAGTTTAGGGTTATCAAGTAGTATAAGAAAACAAGTTTTTTAATTCCCAGTAAATAAAAGGAATGTTGGTCAAATAAAACAGAATTATTTAGTGAACTTCTAAAGGGAAATTTTTTCTAAGCTACATATGACATACCTAATTTTAAAAATGTAAAGTTAGAATGTAACTTTACATATCTGTAAATGTAGAATGTAACTCTTAATGTATCTGCTTTCATTGTTGTTTTGTTATTATTTTATACTTATTCTAAGAAATGTTGAGAATATCATACATTTTAGTAGCAAAGGTAAGTATAATATGTTTTTCAGATGAATTACTTATTAATACTTACCAGGTATTTTATTTGTTTTACTTTAATTCAGTAACTTGAAATTTCTGTAATATAGTACTGTAGACCTCCATGTATGTACTGTCTTAACGGGATCTGTTACACTTAGCCAGAGCTAGACTGTTAGCATTATAGAATAACTCTAAGAAGAGCCTCATTAAGGACATACTAAGACCACACTAAAGCAGTAAGTTTCAGCTGGGAAATATCTTTAGAAAAGGTAATATTTGTGCTGTGCTTTGAAAGATGGATGAGGACGTGAGTTGACTTAAGCAAAGGTACACAGATGTATGTGGATGGTAAAGAGCATGGGTGTTTATTTATAGGGCAAATGAATATGAATAGAATGTAGGATGAGGTGTTGGAGAATGTAATGGCAGATAACCCTTGGGAAGCTGTTTGGGGCTAAAATCATGCACAAAGGATTTTGATATATTTGGGATTTTATAATGGAGCGAGAAACCATCAAAGTTTTTTGAGTTGAGGGAGGAGGAGAAAAGGAATGTGTGTTATTAAAAAAAACCACTCTAGCTTGTTGTATTTGAGTGAGTAACATCTTGAGGACCTTGAGATTGCTCTGGTCATTATTTTGATCATCTAGTAGAGAGTTAATGAGGGCCTGAATTGTGGCTTCTGTGGAGATGAAAATCAGTAGAATTTAGTGAGTAGCTGTGTATATGTTTATGAAGTGTTCAATACTTCTTTTCTTTTGGCAGTTGAAAGTACTAATTAGAATTGAATACTCAGTCTTTCAGAGATTCTGGAAGATCAGTAATCTATACATAGAACCAGCTGTTACAAGGTTGATTTTACTTTAATGAGAGAGATCATGCCTTAAATAGTTAAGAGGGGGAAAAATGAAGCCATGGAATCCCTTTTTCAAATAAAATCTTCAGTAGAAGCTATCTGTATATATAACAGGTGAAACTGGAGCTTTTTTTCTGGAACATGGATAAAACTACCTCATCTTTTTATTTCTGCTTTCAGCCTTATTTAGTTCGTTTGAACTGTAAGAGTCTGGAAAACAATATGCAGATCACCACGCTAGAGCAGAATATATGCATATGTTCCAAGTGGGTTTTTTGTGTCTCATTTTCTACTTTCTTGAGATGGAAATTAAGCACTTCTAGTGACAAGGTTTTAAGCCTTTCATTCTTTTTATGTAGAGAACAGTTTTTAGGCCTTTTATTTAAAGCTTATAATCAAAGATACTATAAAGATTAGACTGAAATGATAAAAGTTATAATTCAGTGATGTTTTTGTAATTTTGATTGCTGATGTATTTTGTTGGGTGGAGTCTGGTATATTTTATTCAGTATATACTGGCTGTTATACTGGTTGTATCTATTATAATTAAACTTATAGTGCATGAGATAACTGTGTACATCTAATAGCTATACCTGAAGTAAGAATAATATGGGTACACAAAGAGTTCAGGGAAAGTTTTAGAGACCGAGCCTTGAAGGATGAGATATGTTTCTCCCCTTAGTGAGGATCTAATAGAATGTATTAGAGGGAACAGTATTAACTGAAGAGCTGAAAAATGTGAGTATGTAACACCTTATACAATACACTAATAGCTATGAGAATATCTGAGGGCAGTGATTTCTTTCTGTTAACTGATTTTTTTCCAGTAGCAAGTTAGTAGCTACTAAGAAATATTTGCTGAATAAATGAATTGGTGATTATGTTAAATCCAGTCACTGTACTTTGTGTGTGTGTGTGCACTTGTTTTGGTGTTATATCTTTTTAAAGTAGCAGAGACCATCAACTCAAATTAAATTTGTTAGATGAAGATGAACTAAAGTAGAATGGATCTGCTTTTACAGTGAAAGTGAAAGTCGCTCAGTCGTGTCCGACTCTTTGCGACCCCATGAACTATACAGTCCATGGGATTCTCCAGGCCAGAATACTGGAGTGAGTAGCCTTTCCCTTCTCCAGGAGATCTTCCCAACCCGGGATCGAACCCAGGTCTCTGGAATTGCAGGCAGGTTCTTTACCAACTGAGCCACAAAGGAAAGAGCAAAAATTTGTAGACTTCCTTGAGCCAGGCAATAGCTAAAATACAAGTTTGTTTGTTTTTAATAATATTGATTAGATTTTATGGTGCTGAAGTCTTCAAATCTCATGATTGTGTTGAAGCAAAATCTTAGAATGATTTAGCTATTCAATTAGAAAGTTTCATTGAAAACTGTCATAGAATTATTTTTTTGTTAGGCCTTAAATTTGTGTGTTGCCACTTATTTCATTGTACAATGCAGTAATTTTCTCTGCTACTTATAAGGTTGGCACCCATAAGTTGTTCTAAATCATATGCAACTAAAGATGGAAAAGTATGAAAAATATTAAATTGATTAATGATTTTGAGGAGAGGGATTTTGGTTCTGCAGGGTGTTAAGTTTATCAAGTAGTATAAGAAAGCAAGTTTTTCAATTCCCAATAAATAAAAGGAATGTTGGTCAGAATAAAGCAGAATTATTATTTTAGTGAAATTCTAAGGGGGAAGATTTTTCTAAGCCACATATGACATACTTAACTTTAAGAATGTAAAATATTATAGATGTTAATGTCACTTAATTCATATCACTAAATTGAAGGTATAATATCAAGACATTGTGGCCAGTGGATAAAATGAGTTGGTTTTCTAAGGTAATTGGGTTTTTGATATTTTATGAAATCCTTTTATGTTTCTTTCCTTACAGGATATGACATGTCTACATTTATTAGGAGGTATAGTAGGTATCTAAATGAAAAAGCAGTTTCATACAGACAAGTTGCATTTGATTTCACAAAAGTGAAACGAGGGTGAGTTAAGCTTTCTTTCTTCTTTTTCTTTTTGACATCTAATGGATTTGAATATTTTAAAATGTTAACTGCAGGCATTATTTGAGCAAGCTCCAGGAGATGGTGAAGGACAGGGAAGCCTGGCATGCCACAGTCCATGGGGTCGCAAAGAGTCAGATCCGGCTGAGCGACTAACAACAATAGGCATTATTGATTATGAATTACAGAATTTCAAGCCAATCTTAAAAGATGGACTTCATGTTTTTTTAAGAAGTATATCAGATAGTTTTGCACTAGGATTTTTGAAGTTCTTATTAAATTTTCCAACAGCTTTATTGAGTCAATTCACACAACATAAAATTCACCCTTTTAAAGTGTACAATAAATGGTTTTTAGTATATTTACAAAGTTGTGCAACATCACTGCTGTCTAATTCCAAAACATGTTTCCTTTTCCTCTGGACCTTGGCAGTCACAAATCTACTTTATATCTGTATGGATTTGTCTGTTGTGAATGTTTTTAGGTTTATAAAAATAATAAACTTTTTTTAAAATTCAGGCAACATAGAAATCTGACTTAAACTGTTAACATTTTGGTGTATCTAATCTGTTTTCTGTGTGAAAATAGAAATAAAAATAGGTGTATGAAGACATACAGAAAATCCCATATTTGGATCACACTGTTTGAAGACTGCTTCCCTCCCCTAATAGGTATTTTAGATATTCTCAATATCTGTGCACATAGAACCAACTCGTTCTTTTGAATGGCTTTAGAATTATGTTCTAGATGTACCTTTGATTTATTATTTTTTTAATCTTAGAAATGCATTGAATATTCTTTTACATATGCTTGCATTCTTTTTTCTTTCTTTTTTTTTTTTTTTTATTTATTTTTGATCACACTGCTTGGCATGTGGGATCTTAGTTCCCCAACCAAAGTTGAACCCGTGCACCCTACAGTTGAAGCACGGAGTCTTAACCACTGAATCATTGTGGAGGTCCCTATGGTTGCATTTATAAGTGAAATTGCCTGTAGAATGAATTCTTAGAATTGACAAGTCAAATAATACATATATACATGTACCATTTTAATGGAAAACACCAAATTGCCCTGTATTAAAGTGGTACCAAATTATTGAGTTAAATACAATTATAAATACCTCTTTTACTGTATTCTTCCATCATCATGAAAATGTATCTCTTAGATATTTATTTTGTAGTTGATTGACTAACTTTTTTTTTTTTCGATTGACTAACTTTTAAATGGTGATATTGAGCCTCTTTCTGTGAAAATATCACTCTTGCTTTGTTAACTGCTTTTTAGTATCTTTTGCCCATTTCTCCATTGGACTTTTAAAATTCTGTCTTAAAAGCTTACTGGCAGTTTAGTCAGATAAATTTAGGTTGGATTTCTAGCTTCACTCCAATTAGATGAAGGATTTTAGTAAGATACTTCAGCCAACTTGCTAACTTTTAAAAAATAATTTTATTTGAAATAATTCACTTCTGAAATGCTACAGGAACAATAGAGATAATTCCTATTCACTTCACTCAGATTCATCAGTTTTTAACATTTAATTATTCTTTGTGTATGTGTGTTTTTTAGTTTTTTGTTTGATCCATTTGAGAATGGATTATATATACCTCATACTTTTTTACAGTTGATAGCTCTTAACATTTCAGTGCCTATTTCCTAAGAAAAAATATCTTTTATTACATATCCATCAATTGGCTTACTTTTTCCACATCATGCCACACAAACTAATGCTATTTTTACAGGACAGTGTGTTACATGGAAAGGACTACATGAGACTGAAGGGTTTGGGATTAATGTGTCGGCATACGTATAGCCCATTTGTCCCATAGCAGTATGGTGGCACAGTTGGAGAGCGTTGACTTAAGCTTCCAGTTATTTCATCTGAATTTTTGAAACATTCACTTGTTTTTATTTTTGGTCGCACCAGGTCTTCGTTGCTGTGCGTGGCATTCTCTCCTTGCAGTGCGTGGGGCTACTCTTTGCTACAGTGCATGGCCTCCCCTTGCAGGGGCGTCTCTTGCTGTGGAGCACAGCTCTAGCGGTGCGGGCTTCCGTGTTGAGCACGTGTACTCGGTGGCTGTGGCTCTCAGGCCCTGGGGTGCATGAGCTGCATTAGTTGTAGCACGCGGGCTTGGTAGTTGTGGTGCACAGGCTTCGTTGCTCTGTAGCATGTGGGGTCTTCCTGGACCAGGGATTGAACCCGGTCCCCTGTGCCACTGCGAAGTTCTGTAAATATTGTTTCATCTGTAGAATGGTGATATTTATAGCATTTATCTATTAGGATTTTTGTGAGAATTAAATGAGTTATTGTATATAATGCTTATTAGCACATGACAAGTCAGTTCAGTTCAGTTGCTCAGTCGTGTCCGACTCTTTGCGACCCCATGAATCGCAGCACGCCAGGCCTCCCTGTCCATCACCAACTCCCGGAGTTCACTCAGACTCGCGTCCATCGAGTCAGTGATGCCATCCAGCCATCTCATCCTCGGTCGTCCCCTTCTCCTCCTGCCCCCAATCCCTCCCAGCATCAGAGTCTTTTCCAGTGAGTCAACTCTCGCATGAGGTGGCCAAAGCACATGACAAACTGACAAGCTTTTGGATTTATTGGGAAAGTAAATTGTCACAGGTTATAAATACTGCCCCCCCCTTTTTAGCATTTATTAAAACTTTGAAAAAAATCTATGTGATAAAAATTGTTATCTTTATTTTTATGGCTACTGTCTTTTAAGCAGACTCGAGTGGGGTTTTCTACCCCAGAGTGATCAGTTAACTATGTTTTCATTGGATATTTTTATGGATTCAGTATTTTTATTTAAATCTTAGATTCGTTTAGAATATATCTTGATATTAAAAAAGTGAGATGGAGAGTAATTATAATGTTTAATAAAAATATGGGATATTCAAAAATCAAAATGAATCATTACCCTGTATGGTCAAATGGGCTTCCCAAGTGAGCACTAGTGATGAAGAACCACCTGCCAGTGCAAGAGACATAAGAGATGTAGGTTCAGTCCCTGGCTCAGGAAGATCCCCTGGAGAAGGACATGGCAGTCCACTCCAGTCTTCTTGACTGGTGTACCCCACGAACAGAGGAGCCTGGCATGCCATAACCCATAGGGCTCCCAGAGTTGGACACTACTGAAGCGACTTAGCATGCATGCACTTGGTTAAATGACTCTTCACTTAAATACACTTACTTTATCTGGCCCCTTTTTTGTTATTCTGCAAATTGTTAGTCATTGTTCAAGATTTCACTCAAATATTTTTTTGAGGAAGGCTTTTTTTCTGTTAGATTTTTTATGACACGGTCTCATCCATGAAGATAGTACACTCTCAGATTCTTATTTTCAGGATTTTCCGCAGTGTCTAAACATAGTAGATGCTTAATAGTTTTTGAAAAGATGATTAGATGAGTTTTTAAATAGTACACTAAATGTTTCTATGAAAAATGGATCCAGTAAATTGCCTGTTGATATATCTTTTTTAGTTGGTTGTGTTAAACGATCCCTTCATTTTCTTTTTGTTTAGCATTCCATTTTTTGATAGTGTTAACTTGCCATGTAGAATTATCTTGAATTCTAAATTGGTACAATTTGAAGTGGTAAGACATTGTTAGTAACTAGCAAAAGAAAGAATAATCCAGGTATTGTCTGTGAGTAAGAGTATGGATGATCAGCCTTTAATTCATTGCTCTTATATTTGGGAAGCAAGTATCTGAATTTAATTACACTTGATTACAGAGGTAATAAATACTTGTCTTCTGCATGGAATATGAATTGTCATGCATTTGGTTTGAATCATATTTAAGCATTTGGGTTTGTGAATTGAGTTTTTTGAAGTCAGTTGCTGACGTAAGCCTGTGATAACTGTTTGGATTTTTCTTAATTGAGAAATTTAAAGTTTTCTGGGAAGAAATGATGTGGAGGCTAGTGAGAGAGAGAAGAATAAAAAATGTTCCCATTGTTTCTGGCCTAAACCATTGGGGAGATGGCACCTTTTCCTGGGAAGGTTTTTGGAAGCAACATAGGGTAGTGGTTAAAAGTTAAGAAATTAATTTTGGAAATATTAGTTTTTAGATGTCTGTGATTTTTATAAGTTAAGATATCAAGTAGGCAATTTGACAGTACTAACTAGGACCTTTGAGAGTTCTGGTCTGGGTGTATAACAGTTTGGTAATTTCTGCCTGGGGAATGACAGTATCCTAGGGAATAAGTGTTGAGTGAGAGGGGAGGGCCCAGAAACATCTTAGATACACAGCATTTATGTTAGAGAATGAGTAGAGGATGAGGAGCCAAGGAAAGAGACTGAAAAAGTAATGATGCCGTAGGAAGAAAACAAAGAGTGACAGGTATCAAGGATGCTAAGAGAGTAGAGAGTTACAAGAAGGAGGAAAAAGTTTGAATGCTGCTGAGAAATCTAGTTAAGTAATGTTGGACTAGTATCCACTGAAGAGGCAACATAGAAGTAAAAATGGAGTAAGTTGAATAATGAATGAAAATTGTGGATTTGCCAGGTGGCTGCAAGGTAATGATAGGTGCAGGAGAGTTAAGAGTATTTGCAAGGGCATGATAATACTTATCTTTGGAATTACAAGCTAGATGAAAGAAGGAAAAACTAGAAGGGATCAATATGGGTAGTGGTAGGGTTGATAACATTGAAGTTTATGATGAAGTCAAATAGTTTTTGTCATGGGACACTTGACCATGGTAGCTAGAAAGTTAAAAGGTGATTGTCAGGATGAGGTGTCTGAATCTTGGCTTTTTCTTACATTGAGGGTAAGGGAGTGGTAGTGGGGGCTAGGGATAATGTGGTTTCTTGGCAGGCAGTAAGATCAGGATATGACTGTGAGAACAGGGGATATGGTTAAAGGACTTTGAGATCAAGATGTTGGATTGATTGTGCATGTAAGATGTTGAAATTAACTGAGAAAAACTGAGCCAAGGTTGAAGTCTTTTGTGATACAGGGAAAGTGACCAGAAGGTCAAAAAATTACTTAGCAAGGAGAGGGAGGGAGAACTAAAGGGACCAACAGTGACTGATAAAACAGGAGTGGGATATGTGTGGTGATAAAGAAAGGGCTGCAAAGAGGGGGTGAGGTCCTCATCCCAAACTCCTGAAACTGGTACTATAGTCAGTGAGGATATGGGTATGTGTGAGTTAACACATCTTATTTGGGAGGGTTGTTGGACTAAAACTGGTCAACAGCTGCCTACATAAGGCAACCCAGTGTTTGTTCTTTAAACTCTTGTCCTGCAAAGAACTGTTTTTGTTTTCATAGCTTGTTTTTCTGGTATCTGGAGTTGTGTTTTAAGGAATAGCTTAGGGTAGAACAGCTATTTCTAAGTATGGATCATTTGTAAGTTAGGGAACATCTATACATTTTTTTGAAAGGGCATTGTTCCTCTACCAGAAGTTTATGAAAAGCTCTGCTTTAGAGTCTTATACACTTAGGTTAACACACTGACCCTAAAATCAATTCATTTTCTGACCATAGATACTCTCATAACCTCAATGAACCTAAAATTTCATTGTCTATAAGATGGGACAAGACCACCTGCAGGATTTTTCTGAGAATTTGAAAAACATACACCAAGCCCATAAGACAGTAGCCTGGTCTATAATAAACATATCGGTGTTAGTTGTTTGTGTTAACTCTTTTACCTCTTATCTAGTGTTTTTGGTGTGAGTTTTGTAAAATTCTGATTTATTTGGTACTGCTGATATTTATCTTTCTTTAGAAATATCTAAAGAAATATTTAAAGAAATCTTTTGGAAATATTTAACAGAATATTTTATTTAAAACAATATCTCTTAAGCATCACTTATCTTAATGGCCCGATTAGAATGACTTGGTTAAAACTGTCCTTTATATTGTAATAAAGTGTTTTTAAGTTGTGTATATTTGAGTGTATAACTTCATGTTTTATTTATGGCTATGCTGGGCCTTTGTTGCTGTGCACAGGTTTCTCTAGTTGCGGAGAGCAGAGGCTACTTTGCGTTGTGGGGCACGGGCTTCTCGTTTCGGTGATCCCTCCTGTTGAGAAGCACTGGCTCTAGGGCCCGAGGCTTTAGCAGTTGCTGCACTTGGGTCAGTAGTTGCAGCTTGCAGGCTCCAGAGTGCAAGCTCAGCAGTTTTGGCATAGGGGCTTAGTTGCATGTGGGAACTTCCCAGACCAGGTTACCAATCAGCATTCCCTGCATTACAAGGAGGATTCTTAGCTACTGGACCACCAAGGAATCCCTAGAATAATTTTGATTTGAGTCACAAATAAACTACTTTAAATAAAGTGGACTTACCAAGACTTGGATTCAACTGCAGACTCCATCATGTCCTCTTTAGTGATTTGAGGGAAATGCCCTTTAGACGAATGAGCAGTGTGAGCATCAGATGATTTCCTCATGTGAAAAGTATAGTATAAACCTGGCTATATATTGTAAGCTTTTATTTTTTATGTCTCATGTTTTACATCTTTTTAGTTTGAAATGAACACCTTGATATTGGACATACGATATTTTCTGGTTTTGTTTTTCTTTACGATTTCTACTTGAGGTTTCAGGTTCAATAATGACATAAAAATGTGTGATGTTTGGTAACAGCTTGTTCTCTGTTTAAATGGGAGAACCAGATGGGAGTTTGAAACATAGATTTAATAACAAACTCAATTTTTTTTCCTTTAAACAGGGCTGATGGAGTTATGAGAACCATGAACACAGAAAAACTCCTAAAAACTGTACCAATTATTCAGAATCAAATGGATGCCCTTCTTGATTTTAATGTAAGTTGATTACATAAACGCTTTTGTAATTTGATATTTTAAAAATTGCATTATTTTAATTCAATTTTTTAATCTCAAGTTGTCATAGACTAATTTTTTCACACTATGGAGCTGACTGTGGCTCAGATCATGAACTCCTTATTGCCAAATTCAGACTTAAATTGAAGAAAGTAGGAAAAACCGCTAGACCATTCAGGTATGACCTAAATCAAATCCCTTATGATTATACAGTGGAAGTGAGAAATAGATTTAAGGGTCTAGATCTGATAGAGAGAGTGCCTGATGAACTATGGAATGAGGTTCGTGACATTGTACAGGAGACAGGGATCAAGACCATCCCCATGGCAAAGAAATGCAAAAAAGCAAAATGGCTGTCTGGGGAGGCCTTACAAATAGCTGTGAAAAGAAGAGAGGTGAAAAGCAAAGGAGAAAAGGAAAGATATAAGCATCTGAATGCAGAGTTCCAAAGAATAGCAAGAAGAGATAAGAAAGCCTTCTTCAGTGATCAATGCAAAGAAATAGAGGAAAAGAACAGAAGNGAACTGGGGAGGTAGCAGTTCCTGGTTGTGGTTCTTGGGAAAGTAGACTAATAAGCTGATCATATAAAACATGGGTCTCCTGGTGGAGAAGGAGGCACTTTGAAAGGTGTGTGAGTGCTTTCACAGGAGTTAAAAGGAGTTCTTTAGACATGGATTTTGGAATAGGGTCATGAACATTTGGATGCATGGGACTTCTGCCCTCCCCTTCCATTTTTGGGTTAGGATGTCATAAGACGGGGACCAATGGGAGTTATTTGTTCTGGTACACTCCCAGTGTCAACAGTAGGTTGCCTGTGAGCACCTGAAATCTACCTGATTGGTGAGCCTGAGGAGGCCCCTTGGGTTCATCTTGAAAAGGAACAGAAGCCAGTGGGAGGAAAAGTCACCAGCATCCAAGGGCCTACAGTCTTCAGAGAGGGAGGGACGAGACCTAGGTTCTGAGCCAACCAAAACGTTCACCGTTATCACTGAAGTAAAAGAAAAAGACACAGAGCCGAAAGGTAGGACTGGAGTACCACAAGGCAGTGATAACAATACTGGGCAAAAGTTCCCCTCAGGGTATTCTCGTTGTGATATTGGAGAGGGCTCCTCTCTGGACTCCTGAAGTGGCTCCTTGCTAAGAATCCGCCTGCAATGCAGGGGATGTGGGTTTAATCACAGGATTGGGAAGGCACACTAAAGAAGGAAATGGTAATCCACTCAAGTATTGTTGCCTGGGAAATCTGTGGACAGAGGATCCAGGTGGGGTTCAGTCCAAGGGGTCACAAAGGTTAGACATGACTTAGCAACTGACCACATTACTTTATACAATGAAAGAAACAACACCTAACCAACCAGCAAGGAGGCTCAAGGATCAAGAAACAGTCTGAGAAGTCTGGAGAGCAGGATAGAAGAGAAATCAAGGATATGAGGGAAGGTGTACAGCTATGAAGTGGGGGAGGTTGGAGTTCCTGATTGTGGATCTTGGGAGAAGTGGACTGTCTCCTAGGCAGAGAGTCCTAAGCCTGCTAAGAAAGGTGCTCGCTTACTGCCTCTGCTCTGGGGTTGATAGTCTGCTTGAGACCCCCAGAAGGGAAGGGATCTACCACACTGTAAGGTCGTGGTGTGGTGAGGTAGGCCAAAAATCTAGAGAAGGATGCAGAGTCCCCCAGTTTCGGCCCCTGATGCAATTCTGGTCCCGGAACCACACCGGGATTAAGAACGTGTAGGGAGGGAATTGGGTTCGAGGACTTACAGAGAAGAAACTCACCCAATCAAGTCCCTGATTATTTGTTTGGTCTTAATTTGAAGATAATGCAGTCTTCTCGGTTAAACTTCTTGCCTCAAAATGGATAGAGCCATAGAGGAAATGACAAAGACTGAGAGGAGAAAAGTCTTGGCCTCAGTGGGCGCCTTCACCATTGGGAATTCTGTGTCTACCAGGCCCAAGGACAGTGTCAACTGCCACCCAAGTGTTCTTTGAGTATGCACAGCCTGGGCGTCCTCCTTGCAGCTCTTAATTGAGGGGAGCCAGGACACAGTGAGCTGACCCAGATCTTGCCCTGTGGGTCATGGAAAGAGAACAAAGCAGAGAGTGCCAGCAAGCAAGTTTTCATAGGAGAGATAGAGCGAAAGTCAGGGGTCTCCAGCCAGCAGTTTGGGCAAGACCACTGGAGTTCACCGTGGCAGCAGTCCTAGTCACGGTACCAAATATGTCACTGGTGAAAAGAGATGTCCTCAGTTCTTGCCCTTGCAAAGAAAGGGAGGACTCTGGACTAGTGCACATCAGGGGACTTGTCTGATGAAGGTCACTTTATCAGTCTTGTGAACTTGAGACACTTGCAAGTTGTCCATCTATAAATGGAGTCTGCTAAACCCTATCCTGCATGAGTGCTGGAATGCTTTATATGTACTACATATAAAGCAGAGTCATACTGATTAAGAAACACTGGTCTTTAATTTAAAGGAAGTCATGATTATTATGAACCTCCAAAATACCACCTTCCTATCTGAGGTTATTTTTATCCAGTAGATAGCAGAGACTATGCAGTGCATTGGGACAAAAGAAATAAATACTCTTAAATGAGCTAAATTAAGGCAAAGTATATTTTATTTTTATCCAAAAAGAAAATGATTAGAGGAAATAAGGCAAACTAAAAATTAAAAGCTTTTTCCTTTATATTTGCTTAATTGTTTTTTGGTTTCTCAATATTTTCTGTGGTCGTGTTTCACATTACCATGAAAATCTCTCTTTCAGCGACATACTATCTACTTCCAGATCATAAAGACAATAGAGATGGTTCATGAATTTCTTTTACATCTACCAAAACTATAACTTTAAAAATCCTAAAACGGCAATAAATAAAGCTGGAATATCATTACCAAGTCAATATTCTGAAGAAAAAGAATCTGTTAGAAGTAAAAATATTCAATAAAAATGAAACAAATAATATGTAGAGGTCACTAGTTTAAATCAGGAAGAAAATAAAGATCTAAACTTGGTTTGCTCGACCCCTACTAACCTGCACTATCTAGGAGCTTGACTACTCTTTGAGAAAATTCTGTTCCAGTGTCATCTCACCTTGTTTAGATGGTGAACAACATATCCAATACATTCAATATATTTTACATATACCCAACCTGTGGCTTTCAAAACTTTAAAACAGCAGACAATGTGATTTATATGATTAATACATTTGTATTCTGAAGCACAGTAAACCTTCAGTTCAGTTCAGTTCAGTTGCTCAGTCATGTCCGACTATTTGTAACCCCATGAATCGAAGCATGCAGGCCTCCCTGTCCATCACCAACTCCCGGAGTTCACTCAGACTCCCGTCCGTCCAGTCCGTGATGCCATCCAGCGATCTCATCCTCAGTCGTCCCCTTCTCCTCCTGCCCCCAATCCCTCCCAGCATCAGAATCTTTTCCAATGAGTCAACTCTTCGCATGAGGTGGCCAAAGTACTGGAGCTTCAGCTTTAGCATCATTCCTTCCAAAGAAATCCCAGGGCCGATCTCCTTCAGAATGGACTGATTGGATCTCCTTGCAGTCCAAGGGACTCTCAAGAGTCTTCTCCAACACCACGGTTCAGAAGCATCAATTCTTCGGCGCTCAGCCTTCTTCACAGTCCAACTCTCCATCCATACATGATTACTGGAAAAACCATAGCCTTGACTAGACGGACCTTAGTCGGCAAAGTAATATCTCTGCTTTTGAATATGCTATCTAGGTTATGGAAAGTAATTAACATTTGAAAATACTAAACTCCTCCTTCATTTCCTTAATTTAATTTAAATCAACTTTCACTAGATATTTCTTCTATGGATACAGGAAAAAAAGATATGTATTTTGGTAAAATGAGTTGTACCTAAACTCCCTTAATACATAAAACAGTAAAGAACATACAAATTTTGTTCCCTCCACCCTACTAGTCTCTACTATTTAGGAGCTTGACAGCTCTGTTCCAACACGAAAGGGAACAAAGTGTCCGGGCCTCCCTCCCTAGGTGTGGTAGGAGCTGTGGGACTTGGCCCTGGAAGGGGCACTGGCTTCAGCCATTGTGGGAGCCCTGGCCACGCCTCTCAGCCCTGCTCTCTCTGCCTGATCTCTCAGAGCCTCATCATAGAGGTCTGGGAAGGAAGTCAGGACCGTATCATGGATCTTGGCCAGCACCTCCAACACCTTCATCTTATTTGTCTCAAATAAGCTCTCGGGCCCCACAGGAACTTGTAGTGCAGAGGATCACCATTGGGCACCTGTCGGTACTTCAGATACTTCTTCTGCACCAGATCTTTGGTGATGAGCCTTCTGGCTCCCCAAAGATCCAGTGCCTCCTCCCAGTATAGACCCGCAACACACTGAGGAATTCCCAGACCTCCTCCCCGGGGGTGCAGTTACCCTTCATGAAGATAATGCCCAGGAGCACCATGAGGAAACTGGACTTGGGCAGACCCCCTCTCATCACTCAGACCTTCATTGCCCCCGAGGTTGAGCTTGTTGATGAGGGCATAGTTGTTTCTGCTACCGTCGACTTCCGTCAGCTCCAGGCCAAATGCCAGTGCCATGTGCATACAGGCTTTCCTGAGGATCTCAGGGAAGTGCTGCCTATACTTCCTGCCAACGATCTTCAGCAGGGTGTGCTGCAAGATGGGCTCCTTCCTGGTGTCCTTCTCCCGCAGGAACTCCACCAGCATGCTGGCCTTCCTGGTTAGAGGATCTTTGTGAGGGCTCTGAGTGGCAGGGGCTGCCTGGGAGGCACCTGCACTTTCCTCCTCTGGGTCCTGGGCACCTTCATCAGATCCTGCACAGGAAGGCCTTGCATAAGGAGAGCTAGGGGCCATGGCTTCCTGAAGCTCCTGGTGATCCCCAGTAGCAGGGGAGCTCAGGAAAAAACCTGAGGGACAGACGAGGGGGAGGAGGGGCACTCCTCTTTGGGGGCTGCAGGAGCACTGGTTTGGGCCTCCTGGGGATACTTAGTGTCCCCCTGGACCTGGTGGCATTTCACACGGGCATGGTACTTGTTCTTGTGCCTGTGAGGCATGGTGACACAGGTTATGGATCACAGGCGCAGGCGGGCTGGGTGGCAGGCAAGGAGGGCACCTAGAGGAAGGACAAGCAGATATTGTGAGCAACTTCAGTGAGGAGAGTCCTCTTTGGCTTCAACCACAGCCTCCTCTGAGGGGTCCTTAAGGCCAGTGCTCTAGGACCCACAAGACTTGTGTTCTCCTGGTGAGCCCCTCCCTTGAGACCGCTGAGTAGGAAGGAAGTGAGAGTGATCGCTGGGGCGCAGCCAAACAGCCTTGCCTGAGTGTTAGAGGGAGGCGTGTGGGGGCGGCAGGGGAGGCAGATCCTTTCTGTTCACATTTCAGAGTCATGATGAAAACTGGGGCAAGAGTCCCTCATATCCCCCCCCCTCCCCGCTCCCAAACCCACCCACCCTGTTCCCTCTCTTGCTTTGAAGTTGACGCTGCCACCTTTCCTGTCACCTCAGATGATGAGAGTAGGGAATGTTCAGGCCCCCAATGAAGGGAGCTGGGACCCGCCCTTCTGTTGTCTCGAGGCTGCCCCTTCACAACCAAGCTGCAACCTGCCCTGACAGACCACCGATCCCGTCCCCGTGTTTGACTGGGAGGAGGTGCTGGCTACAGGGGAGGGTCCTGAGTCGGCCGTGTGATGCGGAGGATGGTCATTAGCCTGACTCCTCCCAACCCCTGACATCCTCCCTCTGCTGATCAGCTGCCAGCCCTTCAGAACGAGGTCCCCTCTTCCCCAAGTGTCTCGCATCCTGGATCACAGTCAGGGAGCCCTGCAGCCTGTAGAGCTGCCCGGATGCTGCCCAGATGCTCCCTGGCCAATTCGTTGTGCATGGGGGGTTATGAGTGGCCACCATTCTGGATCATGGAGACCCTCAGTCCCTCAGGGTCCCTCCTTTACTCCACTCAGTCCCAAAGTCTCCCTCTACTGAACAGAGCCAGGGTTCACCAACCCTGAACCCAGATCCACCACCCCCAGACCCAGGCATTTCTTCCGGAAACCCCACATGTGAAGTGGATGGACTTGGGGCCTAAGAGCCAGGCCCGAGCCTCTGGGCCAAGAGCAGGGTTGGCCAGGGCTGTGTGGCCCCCTTTCTTGGAGAGAAAATGGATTGTGGGTTCCGGGGTGTGTCCCCACACTGGTAACTCACATCACCTCACAACTTTACACCTGATTGAAATTTGGACCTCCTCCCTCTGGTCACCATCTACAGCAGCTCCCAGAGACAGCAGTACTCTCAAAGATGACATAGTACCCCCAGTGTGATTAGGGGGATGTCACTTCCTATCATGTGCATCTGGGCTCCAGGAGGACAGTAAGGGTGGGGCTTGG
>SJXQ01006495.1:53375-87625 GCA_006408695.1 Aepyceros melampus
GCTTGGGCGGGGGGCGGGGGAGGGTCTGGGGGAGCTTCCCACTGGATGAGGATGTGGTCCTTTCATTGACTCAAGGGGTCCCTGTGCTGAGCTCAGTCAGCTGGCCTCATCCCTTCCTACTCACTTCTGTCTCCATACCCAGCAGGAAGTATTTGTGAGCCCGAACCTAACAGGCATCCTGGAGCCCCTGAAACCAACAGTGAGGGCTCTCTTGGGTTCCCTCTTCTGTGGTGAGTGATGCTCTGCTCTCTTTGCATATTTTCCTTGACCTGTGTAGGTGCTGGGCTACATCCCATCTGCTGACCTGAGGCTAAGGCCTCACATCCAAGATGTCAACTCCCGAGACCCCCGGTGTGAAGTGCATGTACATCTCACCTGGACACTTATACCTGAGACTTTCTGGAAATTCCTGCAGGAAATGAGAAATCTGTGGGTTTAAGTGTTCCCAGTTAGGGAACTTGCATTGAGTTCTAGGAATCCCAGAATCCTTTCCTTTTGTAACTCAGACCCCTAACTGCACCAGGGTCCTCAAGAACCCATGGAGAAATAGAGACAACTCCTTAGGCTGACAGCTCTCTGTGGTTTCTCTCTTCACTGATATCAGTGTCATTAATGAAGTTTTCTGAAATGAAATTTTGTCCTTGTGTGCAATTACTCTGTTATTTGCTATTCTATTTTGGTATTTTTCTTTATATTTTGACAAATGTATATTGTTTTCTATATATATTTTACACAGTGTTTTTGATATTTGCATACATCGTGAAATTAGTGCCAGGATTTAACTACGTAACTTATATCCTCCCATAGTTACGATATTTTTGTGTATGTTGAGAACTCCCATCATTTTTAACGAGGTGAATGATCCTAGGAGGACTTTATGCTAAGTGAAATGTCAGACACAGAGAGACAAGTATTAATGATCTAACTTATATGTAGAATCTAAAAAACAAAGTTGAATTCCTAATAATAGAGAATAAAACAGTGGTTACCAGAGGCTGAGGGGTTAGTGAGTAGGGATATACGATCAAGGGGTACAACTTTCAGTCATGAGATGAATAAGTTCTGGAAACCAACTGTACAGCATGGTGACAGCAGTTAGTAATAACGTATTATATATTTGAAATTTGCTGAAAGAGTAGAGCTCAAGTGTTCTTACTATTCTGATTCATGCTTTATAGTCTTTTTAAGGTAACCATTAAAAAAAAAGCCCCATCCTCACCAATGAAAGAAGGTTCAGGTGGTTATTAGGACAATCTCTGGACTCATATTGTCTCAACAAACCAACCTTTGGCACTGTCCTGATATTACCCCATTGTCCTGGCATAACCCAATAGTCCTGGCATGCGGGCTGTGAGATGCTGCCTGAAGTTCCCTTAAGTGCTGTGAGGCAGTAGAAATTCGTTTACTCAGGACACAACAGAAGATACAAGGGCTAAACTTTAAAACCTCTCCTTCAACTGATTCTTGTCTTCCCTAGACCTCTCTTACCTTCCCTCACACAAACACTTGACAGTACAGACTTGTTATCCTCAGAGGTTTCTCACTATTGTTTCACTGTTATTGTTGATATCATTTGGTTTATTCCTTCTTGAGTTTTTCCAGGGTTGATTTGGGGCACAGGAGATAGCACCCTGAGTTTGGTTGTCACCTTGGAAGCTACATGTACAGCACTACAACTGTAAATAAGTTAAGGAGAACTGATATCTTTGCAGTATTCTGTTCCCCTGAATAAAAATATTGTAGTGCTCTATTCAGGACATTTTTTCTCTATCAGTAAATATTTGTAGTTACTTCCATAAAGATCTTGTACAATTTTATTAGTTTTCATTTTCAGTTGTTGGTCAGTCACTAAGTCGTGTCTGCCTCTTTTATGACCCCATGGACTGTAGTCCTCCAAGCCCCTCTGTCCATAAAGTTTTCCAGGCAAGCACGCTGCAGTGGGTTGCCATTTCCTTCTCTAGGGGATCTTCCTGACCCAGATACCGAATCTGTGTCTCCTGCGTTGGCAGGTGGATTCACTGAGCCCCCAAGGAAGCACTTAATTTAAGTACATTTTAGGTAGTGTTGCTGCTGTGAATGGTATTGATTAGCTATCAATTTTCTGTGACCAGGCTGCTGATTTTGCTATATGATTTTCAATATGCTAGAGTTTTTATGCTCCTTATATATTGGAATATTGTGTTTGCCTATTAGTTTAGGCATTTTACTTATAAAATCATTCTGGTATTATAATTTTTAATGATTTTATTTACTATTTATTTGTTTTAATATTGACCGTGGTGGGTCTTTGTTGCTGTGCGGGCTTTTCTCTAGTTGCGGCGAGTGGGGCTCCTCTCTAGTTGCAGTGCAGGAGCTTCTCATTGTGGTGGCTTCTCTTTTGTGGAGCATGGGCTCTAGGGCGCTTGGGCTTTAGTAGCTGCAGAATGCTGGCTCAATATTTGCGGTTCCCAGGCTCTGGAGCACAGGCTCAATAGTTGTGGCACTTGGGCTTAGTTGTCCAGTGGCATGTGGGATCTTCCTGGACCAGGGATCAAACCCATGTCTCCTTCATTGGCAGGTGGATTCTTTACCATGGAATCACCAGGGAAGCCCATATTTGTATTATTATTATGTTTCTTTTCATTATTTGTATTGTGGTACTGTACCTCTGTGTATTTTTCCAGACTTTATTTGGAATGCTTCTGATATTTCACATTTATGTATATTTGCTGATGACTTGATGATAATGGATATTCCATTCTTATAAGCTTTCTTAAAGTTATTACCATTAATTTATGCTGTTTTTTTTTAATCAAAGCTTTTTCTTCACCCCTGCACATGAGCAAATGCTTTTTTTCTCCCTTATCTGTTAGTATAGTGACTTCCAATTCGTGTTTTCTAATGTGGTATCCTTTGCATTTCTTTGACCGTGTCTGTTTTTTTTTATTAGTACACCACTACTTTGCATGTGCTGTGAGGTTATTTAAGACTCATCTCTATATGAGTGAGCTTGACTCAAGTGTTCTTTCTTCAGGGTAGGCTTACCTCGTCTTTGTATCAAGGAGCACTAGCCCATTAGAGTGGATGGTCATTTCCCATTTTTTTGGTATGGTTTGCAACAGTTCATTTCTCTTTCATTTAGTGTAAGAAGCTTCCAGGAACACTTTGAGGATGCCTTGGTTTTCACTACAATTTTAGTTTTTATTCTTAGATTAATTTTCTGTTTCTTTATGGACCTATTTAGTCATTTATATTTTGCTAAAAAACCTTTCAATTGTATTTTTAAATTTAAGGTGAAGTCGCTCAGTCGTGTCCGACTCTTTGCGACCCCGTGGACTGTAGCCCACCGGGCTCCTCAGTCCATGGAATTTTCCAGGCAAGAGTACTGGAGTGGGTTGCCATTTCCTTCTCCAGAGGATCTTCCCAACCCAGGGATCGAACCTGGGTCTCCCGCACTGCAGGCAGACGCTTTAACCTCTGAGCCCAAGACATGCTATTTACAATAAAGTCATGTTATTAAAATTCTCAGACTTACAGGAGTACAGAGAATAGAATAACAAACCCAACATATCTGGTACTCACCATCAACAATCCTCAGTTGTAATAGGAAAAAGCTTGAAGATGAAGGTTTAATTACTAGTAAATAACCTATTCCTAAGGTGACACTGTGCATTTCCGTTAGGAAACACACTGTGTCTGTTATCTCCTTTGTGGTGATGTTGCGAGTCCCTGAGGATCACTACCCTCAACCATTAATCCATTAGGGTCTGCAGAATGGTAATTCTAGCATTCTTTTGTGATTATCAGCTAAAAAATTCTTTAGGTAGAATTTTTTTCCATATCCACCATTTGTTATCCTGAAGAGTATTTATAGTGTTCTATTATAGCCTTTAAACCTCTCCTGTGCAAGTGCATGCGTGCTCAGTAGTGCCCAACTCGCTGCAACCCTCACGGCGACTCTTTGCCAGCCTCCTCTGTTTATGAGATTTCCCAGGCAGGAATGTTGAAGTGGGTTGCCATTTCCTCCTCCAGGGAATATTCCCAACCCAGGGACCAAATCTGTGTCGCTTGTGTCTCCTGCATTGGCAGGCAGATTCTTTACCACTGCACACCCGGGAAACCCCAAATCTCTCCTGTAGATATATCTTATAGAATTGTATTGACTAATAGCACTTATATGCTGCTTTCTTTTGTAATTGATAATACCTACAGAAAATGTTACAGAAATAATTTCAAAGAGCTGGCTTTCATTAGTTTGTTCTACTATCTTCTAATTCATCACTTCTGCATTTATCTTCATCAATTCCTACCTTCTAATTATTTGACTGTAATGTACTATTGCTTCTATAGCTCTTGAATTAGAAGGTTTTAAATATTTTTTGATAGATCTACTTACGGCTATATAAAACCCAAGTACCACTTGAACTGTTTCTCACGGGCTGTACTGTAGAGCTTTATGTGTCGTGCTCAAAATTTTTAAATATTGGATAAATCTCTCCCTTATACTATTAGTGTTTTTGAATATGGGCTTCCCTGATGGCTCAGACAGTAAAGAATCTGCCTGCAGCAGGAGACATGGGTTCAATTCCTGGGTCAGAAAGTTGCCCTGGAGAAGGGAATGGTAACCCACTCCAGTATTCTTGCCTGGAGAATTCCATGGACAAAGGAGCCTGCCAAATTTGTTTATGTGTGTGTTGGTATATATACACATATGTGATAGAGTTAAGTTTTTCTTAGGACTGAAAGAAGGCTTTCACATGAAAAAATAAATGGGAGAGTTTAGTATAGGAGATTGGTTATTTCAAAAGCCTATTGGAGAGAGCTGAGCAAAACAATACAACTTGAAATAAGCACTCCCATCTCTAGGCTAGAGAAACAAAGAGGGAAAGGCATTGTTACTGAGGGAAATTGGAGCCATGTACATTATGTAGCCATTGAATGGAAACCACCTGCTTCAGAGAGGAAGAAGGTGACGAATTCTGGGCATGTTGATCCTCCTGGACTCTAATCTCTAGCTGTCACTCCTTGTTTATCTGAGCTGGCATCCAGATGTTGGACAGCACAGAGCATGAGAAATGGGAGTCAGGCATTTTACACTAAAGAGCAGAGCAGAAGAGTAAGGAATTGATCTACAGAGGATAAATCCGTGGCTGGTGTATCTCGTGGATAGACTGAATGAGAGAAAAATCACATCTAAGTTAATACATAATAGTGTTTTATAAGATTTATTTTTTCTTTCATTCATGATAAAAGAAGTTATGCTACCAAGCAAGTAAAGGATATCTATGAAAACAGCAATAAGTAAGAATAACCTATGAAATCAATAAAATTAATTTTAAAAGCTGGTGAGTATAAAGTCAGTATATAAACATGCATTTTGCTTCTGCAGTAACAAACATGTCACCATGAAATTAAACAAAATACAACTTGTAAATTACTAAATAAAATAGCCATGCCTCATATACATATGCATAATAAAAATTTTTAAATGGCCAAGAAGTGTCAGTTTCCTCTTGATAAAGAAAGAAATATGAGGATGTACTCTACTAGATAATCAGAATTACTTTTTTAAAAAAGCACTTATTTTTGTTGTTCTGTCGTGAAGTCATGCCCAACTCTTTATGACCCAATAGACTGTAGCCCACCAGGCTCAGTGGGAGCCTGTCCATGGGGATTGTCCAGGCGAGAATACTGGAGTGAGTTGCCATTTCCTTCTCCAGGGGATCTTTGTGACCCAGGGTTTGAATCCAAGTCTCTTGGGTCTCCTGCATTGGCAGACGGGTTCTTTACCACTGTGCCATGTGGAAAGGCCCATAAGTTGGACATCACATATCAACTCTAATAATTAAAAAAAAATTTTTTTTTTACAGTATCACCTTGTTGGTGATCTATTTAAATATAGCAATGTGTACATGTCAATCAGGTGGCTCAGTGGTAAAGAATCCTCCTGCCAGTGCAGGAGATGGAAAAGATGCAGGTTCAGTCCCTGGGTCAAGAAGGTCCCCTGGAGCAGGGCATAGCAATCCTCTCCAGTATTCTTGCCTTGAAAATCCCATCAACAGAGGAGCCTCATGGGCTGTCCATGGGGTCACAAAGTTCGGACGTGACTGAGCACGGATGGACGTGTCAGTATCAAACTCTCAATCTGCACTATTGCAATGATTCTCTCCACCCCGTCTGTAAAACGTTTACACACCAGGAGCCAACTATCTACCCAAGAGAGTATCTGGTAGCAACAGACCACTGAACAGACGTCTGCCTTATGGCTGCAAAGAACTCAGGAATCCAGGGAGGCAGTGGATAGCATCTAGAAAACAAAGAGATGCTCACTAAGTGTCTATCTTCACATTTTCAGGCTGCTGCTGGGTGGCCATCTTCCTTAACAAGTGGGAAAAAACTCGGGCTATATAGTACCTCCCAATGTTTGGAGGTAGCATTTTTGTTCATTTCCATTTGTCTCAGTTTCCAAAATGCCAGGGTATAGATGGTCCAAAACTCACTACCACTCCTCTTCTGACTCATCTTATTCAACTGAAAGAAAATGCATGGTTGTAGTCTCCCAACTGAACTCTGGGGAGGAGGGCCTTGCTCGGGTTTCAGACTCTGTTTTATCCAACCACGGCGATTTTGCTTACTGTGGATACAGTTTCATAATTACTTCTCTCCCTTAGATCTACACTAGAATTTTTGATGTTGTTCAGTCCCTAACTCATGTCCAACTCTTTGCAACCCTATGGACTGCAGCATTCCAGGCTACTCTGTTCTCTGTCTCCCAGAGTTTGCTCAAATTCATGTCCCTTGAGTCGGTGATGCCATCCAAATAGCTCATCCCCTGATACCACCTTCTTTTGCCTTCAGTGTTTCCCAGCATCGTGGTCTTTTCCAGTGAGTTGGCTCTTCATATCAGGTGGTCAAAGCATTGGAGCTTCAGCTTCAGCATCAGTCCTTCCAATGAATATTCAAGGTTGATTTCCTTAAGGATTGACTGGTTTGATCTCCTTTGCAGTCCAAGGGACTCTCAAGAGTCTTCTCCAGCACCACAGCTCAAAAATATCAATTCTTCAGCACTCAGCCTTCTTTATGGTCTAACTCTCACATCCATACATGACTACTGGAAAAACCATAGCTTTGAGTATATGCACTTTTGTTGACAAAGTGAAAAAATGAAAGGGTGCCAGTCATATCTGACTCTTAAAGTAATGTCTCTGCTTTGCAATATGTTGTCTGCATTTGTCATAGCTTTCCTTCAAAGGAGCAAATGTCTTTTAATTTCGTAGCTGCAGTCACTGTTGCAGTGATTTTGGGGCTCAAGAAAATAAAATCTGTCATTGTTTATGCTTTTTCCCCTTCTATTTGCCATGAAGTGATGGGACAAGATGCCATGATCTTAGTTTATTGACTGTTGAGTTTTAAGCCAGCTTTTTCACTCTCCTCTTTCACTCTCAGCAAGAGGCTTTTTGGTTCCTCTTCAGTTTCTGCCATTACAGTGATATCATCTGCATACCTGAGGTTGTTGATGTTTTTCCCAGCCATCTTGATTCCAGTTTGTGAGTCATGCAGCCCAACATTTCACACGATGTACTCTGCATGTAAGTAATAAGCAGGGTAACAATATCCAGCCTTGACAGACTCCTTTCCCAATTTTGAACCAGTCTCTTGTTCCATGTCCGGTTCTAACTGTTGCTTTTTGACCCACATACTGGTTTCTCAGGAGGCAGGTAAAGTGGTCTGGTATTTTCATTTCCTTAAGAACTTTCCACAGTTTGCTGTGATCCACACAAAGGCTTTCACATAATCAGTGAATCAGAAAATAGATGTTTTTCTGGAATTCTCTTGCTTTCTCCATGATTCAATTTGATATCTGGTTCCTCTCCTTTTCTAAATCCAGCTTATACATCTGGAAGTTCTCAGTTCACATACTTCTGAAGCCTAGCTTAAAGGATTTTGACCATTACCTTGCTAGCATGTGAAATGAGTGCAATTATTCCTTAGTTTGAACATTCTTTGACATTGCCTTTCTTTGGGATTTAAATGTAAACAAACCTTTTCCAGTCCTGTGGCCACTGGTGAGTTTTACAAATTTGCTGATGTATTGAGTGCAGCATTTTAACAACATCATCTTTTAGGATTTGAAATAGCTCAACTGGAATTCCATCACCTCCACTAGCTTTGCTGGTAACAATTCTTCCTAAGGCCCTTTGACTTCACACTCCAGTATGTCCAGGTCTAGGTGAGGGACAGAATATTGTGGATATCTGAGTTATTAAGACCTTTCTTATATAGCTCTTCTGTGTATTCTTGCCACCTTTTCTTAATATCTTCTGCTTCTGTTAGGTCCTTATGGTTTCTGTCCTTTATTGTGCCAATTGTTGCATGAAATGTTCCCTTGATATCTCCAGTTTTCTGGAAGAGATCTCCAGTTTTTCCCATTTGATTGTTTTCCTCTATTTCTTTCCATTGTTCATTTAAGAAGCCCTTCTTATCTCTCCTTGCTGTTCTCTGGAACTCTGCATTCAGTTGGGTATATCTTTTCCTGTCTAGTGTAAAAGTGAAGTCTGATGCTGTAAAGAGCAATATTGCATAGGATCCTTGAATGTCAGGTCCATGAATCAAGGTAAATTAATGTGGTCAAGCCAGAGATGGCAAGAATGAACATTGACGTCTTTAGGAATCAGTGAACTAAAATGTACAGGAATGGGCAAATTTAATTCAGATGACCATTATATCTACTATTGTGGGCAAGAATACCTTAAAAGAAATGGAATAGCCCCCCAAAGAGTCTGAAATACAGTCCCTGGGTGCAGTCTCAAAAACAAAATGATCATGGTTCATTTCCAAGGCAAACCATTCAACATCATAGTAATCCAAGTTTATGCCCCAACAACTAATGCCAAAGAAGCTAAAGCTGACAGGTTCTATGAAGATCTATATGACCTTCTAGAGCTAACAGCTAAAAAAGATGCCCTTTTCATCATAGGGGACTGGAATGCAAAAGTAGGAAATCAAGAGATAGCTGGAGTAATAAGCAAGTTTGGCTCCGGATTACAAAACGAAGCAGAGTGAAGGCTAACAGAGTTTGCCAATAGAATACACTGGTCATAGCCAATGCTGTTTTCCAACAATGCAATAGACGACTATACACATGGACCTCACCAGATGGTTAATGCCGAAATCAGATTGTCTATGTTTTTTGAAGCCAAAGATGGAGAAGCTCTATATATCAATAAAAACAAGACCTGGAGGTGAATATGGCTCAAATCATGAGCCCCTCATTCCAAAATTCAGGTTTAATGGAAGAAAGTATGGAAAATAACTATGCCATTCGGGTATGACCTAAATGAAATCCCTTATGATTATACAATGGAGGTGACAAACAGATTCAAAGGATTAGATCTGATAGAGTGCCTGAAAAAACTATGGATGGAGGTTCATAACATAGTGCAGGAGTCAGTAACCAAAATCATCCCAAGGTAAAAGCAATGCAAAAAGGTAAAGTGGTTGCCTGAGGAGGCCTTACAAATATCTGAGGAAAGAAGAGAAGCAAAAGACAAAAGAGAAAGGGAAAGATATACCCAACTGAAGGCAGAGTTCCAGAGGAAAAAACACTGCAGTAATTAAACATTTGTGTTGTATATGTCAATATAAGCAAATAGACCAATAGAACTGAATGGAATGTCGTAAAAGACCCACTTGCATGTGAACCTCTAATTGTTAAAACTGCCATTGGAGAGAAGTGGAGCAAGAACAGCCTTTTTACTAAGGTGTGATAATGGAACAACTGTATATCCTAATTGAAAAATAATGCAGGAGCTTCCCTAGTGGTCCATTGGTCCTCTGTGCTCCGAATACAGGGGGCCCAGGTTCAATCCCTGGTTGGGGAACTAGATCCCACATACTGCACCTGAGAGTTCATGTGCTGCACCTAGAAATCTTTCATGCCTCAACAAAGATGGAAGACCTTGCATGCTGCAAGTCAGACCCGACACAGCCAAATAAAGAATTATTAATATAACAAAGAGAATGCAACTCAAACACTCCCTCACACTAGACGCAAAATTCAGTTCTTTGAGGGACTAAGAACCTTTCATATATATTATGGTAATTTTCAAAGTTACATCCAGTTGAGATGTGCAAAAAGAATGTGTGTTTTCCATCAACTAGGGAGATACCAGCATGGTTCAGGTAGGGCATCTGGAAGGAAAAGGCTGAAAAGGAAATGAGTATATTAGTCAACTGAGTAAAGAAGGTCTGGAGTTGATGTGAGCTGAAGAGGAAGAGGAAATTGCAGCACCTTCAGTCCCCTCGTTTCCTGCATAGTTGGTCTGGGTACCATCTTGGGCTTTAACTTTCAAAGAAAAGTGCACGAGAATTTAGCAGTGCCTTGGGAGAACGCTTCCCGGGCCAATGATCTGTTCATTCCATCTACCTCTGTACCAGTCTCCCCACTGAGCTGTCAATCACTGGACTTTAAGGAAGCATAACCTAGATGATAGTGGTATAGACATAGTGGCCAGGGGATATGGTTCTGATTTTTCTGCTTTATTGACTATGCCAAAGCCTTTGACTGTGTGGATCACAGTAAACTGTGGAAAATTCTGAAAGAGATGGGAATACCAGACCACCTGACCTGCCTCTTGAGAAATCTGTATGCAGGTCAGGAAGCAACAGTTAGAACTGGACATTGAGCAACAGACTGGTTCCAAATAGGAAAAGGAGTACGTCAAGGCTGTCTATTGTCACCCTGCTTATTTAACTTCTATGCAGAGTACATCATGAGAAATGCTGGACTGGAAGAAACACAAGCTGGAATCAAGATTGCTGGGAGAAATATCAATAATCTCAGATATGCAGATGACACCACCCTTATGGCAGAAAGTGAGGAGGAGCTAAAAAGCCTCTTGTTGAAGGTGAAAGAGGAGAGTGGAAAAGCTGGCTTAAAGCTCAACATTCAGAAAACGAAGATCATGGCATCTGGCCCCATCACTTCATGGGAAATAGATGGGGAAACAGTAGAAACAGTGTCAGACTTTGTTTTTTTGGGCTCCAAAATCACTGCAGATGGTGACTGCAGCCATGAAATTAAAAGGCGCTTACTCCTTGGAAGAAAAGTTATGACCAACCTAGATAGTATATTCAAAAGCAGAGACATTACTTTGCCGACTAAGGTCCGTCTAGTCAAGGCTATGGTTTTTCCTGTGGTCATGTATGGATGTGAGAGTTGGACTGTGAAGAAGGCTGAGCGCAGAAGAATTGATGCTTTTGACTGTGGTGTTGGAGAAGACTCTTGAGAGTCCCTTGGACTGCAAGGAGATCCAACCAGTCCATTCTGAAGGAGATCAACCCTGGGATTTCTTTGGAAGGAATGATGCTAAAACTGAAGCTCCAGTACTTTGGGCACCTNGAGAGTTGGACTGTGAAGAAGGCTGAGCACAGAAGAATTGATGCTTTTGAACTGTGGTGTTGGAGAAGACTCTTGAGAGTCCCTTGGACTGCAAGGAGATCCAACCAGTCCATTCTGAGGGAGATCAACCCTGGGATTTCTTTGGAAGGAATGATGCTAAAACTGAAGCTCCAGTACTTTGGCCACCTTATGTGAAGAGTTGACTCATTGGAAAAGACCCTGATGCTGGGAGGGATTGGGGGCAGGAGGAGAAAGGGACGACCGAGGATGAGATGGCTGGATGGCATCACAGACTCAATGGACGTGAGTCTGAGTGAACTCCGAGAGTTGGTGATGGACAGGGAGGCCTGGCATACTGCGATTCATGGGGTCGCAAAGAGTCGGACACGACTGCGCGACTGAACTGAACTGAAGATTAGTATCTGAGCCAAATACCCAGGAGAAAGAGAATAAAACTATAATTTTCCTGAAAGTAATGACCACAGATAAGTAATTTAAGGAGGTAAGGAATTAGTTCATAAATTAATCTCTAGAGCAAAGAAAGCCTACAGAGCTGGTAAATCAGAAAGTCAACAAGCTCAGGCCTAAGGTCTTGAGTCTACTGAAGGGACCAAAACCAAACTGAAATGGGCAGGGCAAGAAAGAAAAAGAACAAATACACACTTGGTCTTATTATCAGGGTCGCCTTCTCCTTTCCCAGTCTCTCATCAATCTGCAGTTCATCATCTGAATCCAAGTCCAATTCATCTTCCATCACCTGTTCTGACACCACCCTAGCCTTGTCTGCCTTCTTCATGATCTTGGCTCGCCGAGACTTGGATAAGTTCTTCACCCTCTTGGTACTGGAGAGAGAGTGAAGGAGAACATAAAAACAGTCTCACACAAAGGCAATTCTCTCCAAATTGTTCTATAGATTCAATGCAATCCTATCTAATCCATCTAGTTTTGTGGAGATTAATAAACTGATACTAAAATGTATATGGGCATACAAAGGCTATGTACATGGCCAAAACAATTTCAAAAAAGAACAAAGTTGGAGGACTTACACTATTCAATTTCAAAATTTACTATAAAGCTACAGTAATCAAGGTAGTATGATATTGGCATAAGGATAAAAATGAATGGAACAGAACCTAAACAGAATCTAGACCTAAATCCTTAAATTTATAGTCAATTGATTTCTGACAAAGGTGCTTAGGCAATTCAGTGGAGAAAGAAGTCTTTTTAACAAATGATGCTGAAATAAGTGGATATCACATGCAAAAAAATGAATGTGAATTCTTACCTTATATCACACAGAAAAATTAACTAAAAATGGATCATATATCTAAATGTAAAAGCTAAAACTATAAAACTTCTAGAAGAAAATGTAGGAAAATATCTTGTGGCCTGGGATTAGGTAAAATTCAAACATTTGTGCTTCAAAAGATACCATTAAGAAAAAGAAAAGACCAGCCACAGACTAGGAGAAAATATTTGTAAATCATTTATCTAGAAAAGGATGTGAATCCAGAATATTTAAATAACTCTTAGAACACAACAAAGACAAAACGATTTAGAAAGTAAGCAAAAGATCTGAACAGACATTTCTCTAAAGTTGATACATAAATGTCCAATAATCACACCAAAAGATGCTCAACATCATTAGTCATTAGGGAAATGCAAATTAAAACCACAATAAGATACCACTTTACATCAATCAGAATGGCTATAATAAAAAAGATGGGCAATAATAAGCATTAGCTAATATATGGAAAAACTCATAATTGCTGGTGGGGGTGTAAAATGGTAGATGCTTTGGGATAAATTTTGGCAGTTACTTAAAAAGCTAAACAGAGTTACCATATGACCCTAAATTTTATTCCTAAGTGAGAAACAAAAACATGTCCACACAAAAACTAGCATACAAATGCTCATAAGCACCATTATTCATAACAGTCAAAAAGCATAACCAATCCAAATGACCGTCAACTAGAGAATGGATAAAGTAAATGTGGTAGATCCACACAATGAAATACTATTCAGCAATAAAAAGGAATCAATTAATGATACAGTCTACATCATGGACGAACTTCAGAAACATGTTAAGTGAAAGAAGCGAGACACAGAGACTATATTTACATAGGAACTAAATGACTTCCATTTATATGAAGTATCTAAAAAGGCAAATTCATAGTGATAGAAGATTACTGGTTACCTGGATCTGGGGAAGAAAACCAGGACTGAATCTAAGTGGATATGAGTGATCTATTTGATGTGATAGAAATGTTCCAAAATTGGATTGTGGTGACAGTTGCATATTCTTTAAATTTACTAAGAGTCATTTAATTATACACTTAAAAAAGGTTAATTATATGATATGTAAATTATATCTCAAAAAACGTGTTAAAATATATAAAGTAGAAAGAACTCAAAAGTAGCTTAAATCGTATAATTCTACCACACATGGTAAACAACGTTAACCAGTCCAAACTGCTCAAATAAGCCTTATAAGTCAAGAAAAACAAGTTTTTGGTGAGTGTACATTCAACAAATAATCATTTAGTGAACTGGCTTTTAGTGAATTAGCTGTTTTCTACCTCAAAGGGTTGCTGGGAGGATTAATGAGCTAATGTAGAGATTGACATATAACAAGTGACCCCATGGTAGCTAATCTTATAGTTCTCTGGGTCTCACTTTTCCACATTAGTAAAATAGGGGTAACACCACTTACCCCTAAGGGTTGTTGTAAGGGCTAAATAATGTATGTAAATTGCTAACATAGAGTCTGACACAGAGCAGGTGCTCAATAAATGGTAGCTATTCAACCTTGATCTTTTATTAACTTCTAATTATGAAAAATGTCAAACATAAAAAATATTAAAAACTCCCATGTATCTAGGACCCAGCTAAGTTTCAGCAATTATCAACAAATAGCCAATCTTGTTTCATTTGCACCTCAGCTCCCACAAAACATGGCACTATTCTGGAGAAAAGATCAGACATAATAAGTATCATATCATCTGTAAATATTACTGTACCTGGACTCCCTAGATTCACTTAGCAGCAGCCTCTAGCAGGTGGAAGGAAGTACTAGAAGCAGCACAAGGAAGACTGATGAGGAAAGGGAAAATATCTCATGTCCTTAATAACCATTACAGGCTGGAACCTCAGGACTCTCAACTTTCTCTTCCCCAGCAGACCAACCATAGGTTCTAGACAAAGGTAATGCTCAGTCTATCCTATTCTTGAGAAACTATGTTCTCAAATCACAAAGATAGCTCTGCTGCTTTCAGAATCTGCCCTGCCTTCACACTCCCTTTTCCTGTATTTCCCAGCCAGGTAGACTTACTATACTCACCCTTGAGATCTGAAAACAATCTTTTCCTACAAAAAGGCTATTAAGGTATCCTTGTCCCTCATGTTCCTACACTGTTCATACTCTATACTTAGCTCTTGACTGCTCCTGTCTGTGTTCTGAGTGTCCAGAAAATAACTTTTACCATCTTCCTCTGCCTCCCTACATGTTTGAGGATTTCTGACAACCTAGTTAGCATCTGGCCATACCCACAACTATCATCATCATCACCACCACTGTCATCTTTCATTTTCAACTTCATTATTATATTTATAAAAGCAACCATTTATTAAACATTTACTATGTGCCAGGACCTGCAATAAGCACTTTATATACATTACTTCATTTAGTCCTCCAACAACCCTAAGTTAAGTTTTATCTATAGAACAGATAAAATGAAGACAGAGAGATGCAGATATGTTAATTAGCTTGCCATAGGGAATATGTGTCAGAGCTGGGATTCAAATTCGGGATTGTCTGATTCCCAAGCTCAAGCTTTTTGTCAAAATGTGCTTTTATTCTTTTAGAAAACAGTCTGCTAAAAATTATTTTAAGAAAACTAATATATATTCACTGTACAAAATTCAAATGCTTTTGAAGTTAAAATTTCCTCTCTTACCTCCCCTATCCTACTTCCCAGAGATAACTACTGTTATAAGTTTGGTGTGACAAGCATAAAATATATAACAAATATTGATATATTTATTTGCATGAATGTGTATAAGCATCTCTGGAAGGAAAGCACTGACATTGGTGTTCCATGTGTGCAGAGGAAAACTGGAGAACAGAGAAGGGTGGGAGCAAAATTTTTTCCTATGTATTCTTTCACACTTATTGAATTTTAAACTGCATACATTTTAAACCTCTTTTAACAAATTAAATTAAAAAAAAAAAGGCAAGGGACTTCCCTGGTTGCCCAGTGGTTAAGAATTCACCTTGCAATGCAGGGAATTCAATCCCTGGTCAGGAACTAAGACTCTACCTGCCACAAAGCCACATGCCACATGCCACAACTACTGAGCCCATGCGCTCTGGAACCTGTGTGTCTCAACTTGACAGCACACACGCTGCAACTACTGATACCCGCATGCTCTGGAGCCCATATGACACAACCACAGAGCCTGCGCATCATAACCATGAGTCCCTGTTCACAACGAAAGATGCTACATGATGCAATGGAGATCCCACATGCTGCAACTAAGATCCAATACAGCCAAATAAATAAATGTAAAATACTGTATGTTACTTTTTTACACACACACACATATGCATACATGCTTTTTTAAAAAATTAAAATGAACTATTCCCATATATTATCTTGCAACCTGATTTTTTCACTTAAAATGTATCTTGGAAATCTTTTCACATCAATAGATACTAAACTCATTCTTTTTAAGTTACACAGTATTCTAGTCCATAGATGTACCATAATTTATCCAACCCTTATTAATGAACACTTCCAACTATTTACTATTACAGTGATATAGTGAACACTGAATATTTCTCTTTACACACCTGGCAAATATTTCTACAAAATAAGTTCCTAAAAACTGAATCACAAAAGGTATATAAAAAAACTAATGCTCTTATCCAGTATACTATACTACTTCCTATTCTTGCCAACAGTTCTGATCCACTGACTTGCTGAAATTACTAGAACTTATACAAGATTTTTCTCAGAATTGCCAATTAGTTCCAGACCTCTCCCCTTACCCATTCCCAGTATCACCATGGTTCTCTGTACTAAGCAATGTTTTCTGATAATATCTGGGTATTTCCCCAAGTATAGTCCCTCCCTCACGCATGTCCCAGTCCCAGGTCCCAATTCCATGCCTTGCATATTGCTACCAAAAATCCCAGCATCTCTGCTTCTTCTTCCCACCTCACCTGCCATTAGACATCAATAGGGCCAGCGGGCCCTCATTCCCATCAAGGTCCAAGTCTGGCGAGTCATCATCTGAGTCATTCAAGCAGGTGCCAGTGATGTTGAACTGCAGGAGGAGGAGGCTCAGTTGTCACCTGTCTGGAACTCCCATGTGAGTCAGAATAACCAGTTCCCTCTGGTTTTACTGGTAGAGTTCATTATCAAAACCACCTGAACCAAGGTCTTCAACTATGCTGCCCCCCCATCCCCAACCCAAATGATCACAAGAGCAGAAGTTGAGAATGTATGGCTGGCTCAGGGGAAACCTATCAATCTTGCAAAACATGTTCCCTAAAAAGAGGGTGGAGCATCTTTACATGCCCATGGAGGGTACCACAATCTTTAAGCAAGGTGGGGCCCTGGAGGAGGACTTTTCTAAAAAATCTGTTCAAGACTCCAACCTGCCACTCATATACCATGTACTCAAATATCATTCTTATCCTAGTATTTCAAGATCAGCTCAAGTGTCATGTTTTCTGAGAAGAGCTCCTGATCATCATCCCTACCCATATACAATCATCCCCTCCCCTGTGTCTCAGGGTCCCACGCTCACCCTTAATTGTGGCATCCACATCTCATTGCACTCATTTCTTTTTATGCCTATCTTTCTCACTAGCCTGTTGGCCTCTTGAGGGTTATTGTCTGCAGCAGCTATCACAGTGCCCAGCATAGACAAGGTCTCAATAAATGCCTGTTAAATGAGTGGGACTGGTAGCCAAACACCAGGGGCCCTAAGGGAGGTGGGAGGACAGGAGAGCCTTTCCTTTTGATACTCTGCTCTTCCAAGGGACCCAAAAGGGTTGGGCTGAACCCATTGGCCAGCACCCACCTTTGCTTTCTGGGAAGAGCCTGTCTTCAGTGCCTGATGACTGTATGTATCCATGAGATTATAGCTCAATTGGCCAGCAGGCCCCAAGGCTGAGCTCTCCTTGCCCTTTCGCTCTGCCTTCTTGAAGAATTCCTTGGGCTTCAGGCCTTTCTTCTTTGAATCACTTTTGGAGGGCAGTGACAGCCTGGACATGGATACTGAAGTGGAATGGGCTGGCCTGGTTAAGGGAATGGAGCCGGCTGGGAAGATCCTCTGCAGCCCAAAGATATTGCTCGTCTTCCCAACGTTCTGTTGGAAGATATCCTACAAGAGTGTTAGGACATGAGGGGTTAGAGCTTACTCAAGGGTTCTCTCTACACTAAGAGCAGAGGTCTGTTCATGGCACTGGTGGTACTGCCATGAAGGGGCTTAAATATGCTCCACATAGGACTTATGCACACCCTAGTTTTCGCACAATAAGTCATCAAGAATTTACTGGGTGGCATTTCTTTACCCAGCCATTGACGAGTAAGAAGACGAGCAGAGAAAAAGCCCAGCACTACTATCAAAATTGGAGAGAAAAGACTCCAAGAGCAGCTGACATGAGACAGAAAATAACTGAGTACTAAAATGTGTGGTTCCAACTCTAAGGACTACAGGATTTAAGAGAAGAGAGCTTCTAGTTCTAAATCTGCTACTCATTAGTTCTGTGACCAAGGGTAAGTGCTCTGATCACTCTGGGGATCTGTTTTCCCAGCTGTAAATTTAAAGGAGCAGACTGGAAATATGGTTTTCAAAGATGCTCTGTGGCTTCTTAGAACTTCTTGGGAAGAGCCTCCCTGGGGATTGGAGGTAGGTGGAAGGCAAATAAGAGAAACAAGTGGAGCTCTAAGCCTCCCACCTTCATAACTGCTACTTATTCATAGTAGCTATACTTCAACTGGTTGCATATATTGAGCTTCCATGTAAGATTTCATTTGAAAAAAAGGATTTCACTTCTTCAAAACATTTGAAAGCCAGTGAAAAAGATATCATCTACCTATAAGTCCTCTTCCAACCAGCCCAAAGTTCCATGTATACAAAACTTATATAGCCAGAGAAAAGACAGGCATTTTAACTAAATCCTGATGGATTCTGACAGATGAAGTGGAAGAAAATTAGGTAGGAGGTGGGCAACGTAAGCCATGGTGTAATGGTGCAGGCAGTGGAACATGCTGCAAGAGGTGAGGCTAGAAGTCCAACTTCCCAGTAGCATACTCTGACCACCCTTTAGCATGTTTTGTGCCTATACTCTGGGTGCTAAATGGAACCTTACAGCTTCTGAGCTAAAGGAAAGTTGAAACTTCAAGTCCAGTTCTCCTCTGGTGCCTCTGCTACTTCACCAGCCCACACTGAATTCTCTCTTCACTGCAAAGTCTAGTAACAACAATGGCTCACATTTATTGAGTACTTACTCTGCCAGGCACTGTGCAGGGGCTCTACATACATTAGCTCTTAATCATAACAAAACTCTGAAAAGGTGGTACTGTCCCCACTTTACAGATAAGGATATTGAGGCCCTGAACGGCTAGCAAGTGACAGAGCAGGAACCAGAACCCAAATTTCTCTGAGTCTCTTACCACTACACCTCACTGCCTCGTGGTATATGCCACCTGTTGAAACATGGCTTTGTAATCATCTTCAACCCGGGAGAACTGCCATTTTGTAGAATGCAGAGACTGAGTAAAAATATTAATAACAACAACTACTACTATGACCTCCACCACCCACAATCACATGACCCACCATCAGAATTTACTGAGCACCCACTATCTGCCCAGTCTTATACTTTGTGCTCAATCTATATTACCTTATTCAATTCTCTTAACAATCCCTCAGTAGTTATTAGCTATAGCCACTTGAGAGATGAGGAAACTGAGGCTCAGACAGGTTAACTTTGCCCAGGGTACTCTACTAGATTGTGAGTTCTTTGTGGGCAGGCACTGTAGTTACTTATGTGTCCTAAGCACCTAGCCCAACATGTGGCATACTTAAGGCAGATAATAATTATTTGAATGAATGAATAGGGTCCTTGGTGGGGTCTTCTCAATCCTTCCCGTGAGCTCCCATGCCAGTTGCAAAAGCCTGACCTGCCACTTGAGTCTTAAGCCCTTTTCAAATGCCTCCCCTGTTCCCATGCTTCTTACTTCCACCAGGCGGATCTCCCTAGCCAGATCTTTAATGAGCTGAACAGTCCGCACTGTCTCTGGGATTTCATCCTCGTGGTCTGGCAGAGCCTGTCAAACAAAAGGCATGAGAAATGGATCCACACATAAGAAACAACTGATTTTCAACAGTTACCAAGGCAATTCAATGGAGAAAGGGTAGTCTCTTTAACAAATAGTACTTAGACTGATCAGCTATCCACATGCAAGAAAAGTCCTTCATTCTATATTTTGCACCAGATATACACAGACTCAAAATGGATTATAGAACGAAATGCCATAACTAAGATATAAACCTTTTAGAAGGAAACAGAGGAGAAAATCTTTGTGAACTTAGGTTAGGCAAAGATTTCTTAGGACATAAGAAGTATGAATCATAAAAGAAAAACTGATAAATTAGACTTATTAAAAAAACACTGTTAAGGCAAACCACTGACTGGGAGGAAATATTTGCAAAACATAAAGGACAGTGTCAAGAGGTGTGAGGAACTTAGTTGTGGGCTTGAACCACACCCCTCAGAAAGTCAAGAACCTCAGGAAGAACCCAGCTTCTTCACTTGTGAGCACAGAACTCAGTGCTGAGCAGCTATAGGCCCACAGCTAGCCCAACAGCAACCCAGGGAGGGACCTGTTGGTTATCTCTTTTTTTAATTCATTAACGATTTTATTTACATCTTTATGCAGACAGACCTCTCAAGCTTTTCCTCTATGATTTCTTCCACCAGTTTTGACTTGAATTCTGTATCCAAAGAGTACTGATAAAAATTCCTCAGCATTTCTTCCTTGCTTCCCATGGTTAAACTCTTTTAATCATCTGGAATTTATTTTGGTGGCTGGGCAGCAATGGGGGCTGAGAACTCATGTGACCCAATTGGATAACCCTGACAGCTCCCTCCTCCCTGCCCAGGGGCTCTGGAAAGGTGAAAGAGCAAGTGCTTCTCATGGAAGTCATTTGTACTTCACAAAAGTTTTCTTCCACAAGTGCGGGCTCCTCAGTTCTATGTCCTCCTCTCTTCCAGCTCCTTCTGGTCACACTGTCTGGGGCCATTCTTTGGTCCTTGAGGCCATCCTGGCCCAGGACACGAGTGCTTAGGACCTATCCACCTCCCTCCCTTAAAGGTGTTCCTGAGATAGAGTCAATCAGAAGTTCACTTCAGAGAAGGGTCTGGTGGGATGCACAGTCAGAAATGAAACCCAAGGCAAGCCACACCTGAGGGATGTGGCAAAACAGAATCAAAGGCTAAAGCCCAGGTGCAGGTGAGTCCAGGGAGCAAAGAGAAGGCCCAAAACATGAAGTCCAAGAATATTTGAGGGAAGGCTGTCAACAGGAAAAGGGGAAATTGAGCAAATTAACCCTTCAGTGGCTGAAGAGTAAGAATATCAGAAGTATAAAAGAATACATTGATATTTCCTTTTTTGCATTTCTTAAAAATTTTTTAAATAAATCCAACATTTTAAGTAGGTAAGCCATTCACATAGCTCAAAAATCAAACAATATAAAAAGATATATATTGAAAAGACTTTGTTCCTGCCATCAGGCCCTCTAGCCCACCCCAACAGGTAATCACTTTTATTACTTTCTTCTGAATCCCTCCAGATTGTGTCTTCAGGCAAATACAAGCACATACAAATATAGGTCTTATCCCCTCTCCTGCTTTACACATAAGGCAGCACACTATACACACAGTTAGACACCTTTACATGATAAATTCTAGAAGTCTTCCCAAATCAGTACATAGACAGCTTCCTTAATCTCTTTTATAGCTGTTTAGTATTCAGTTGGATAGATGGATATTGGTATATTCCTAAAAAGCCATTTTGGCAGCATGCATCAAGAGTCTTTACATTTTTCATATACTTTGATTTACCAATTGCTCTTCTAGGAATCTATCCTGAAGAAACAATCAAGAGATGAAGGACAAAGACTAATGCAAATAGATATTTACTGCATGATTTTCTAGAACTATTCCCCAAATAAATAAATAAAAAGGAAGGAACAATAAACAAGTGGTTAGGTAAGGATGGTACACCCCAGCAAAAGAATATCATATAACTATCAATGTTTCTGGAGAACTTGGTGACACAGAAAAAGTAAGATAAACCAATCAATTCAGATACAAAATTATATGTACAAGGTGATAGCAATCATGTTTTAAAAATGCATATTACAAAAAACAAAACAAAATATATCCACGTTAATACCCTCTGTGAGTGTTAAAATTACAGGTGAAGTTTTTCTTTCTTAATACTCTTCTGTCCTCCACTCTAATGCCAGGAGCCCACAAACCTCCCTTTTATCTTCTACCTCCCCAGAAGATCTCTCCAAAGCCAGTCCTATTGACAGTAGACCTTTAAAGTAGATAGAGAAATAAGTATATTTACTTCTTTCTTTGTCCAGGCTCTAAAGGCCAAGTTCAGGGCTTTACCACCATGGACCAGGTAGGAGGCAGGGTGTCTCCTGTTTTCTCGCAAACCTACAGGGGGAAAGAGGAAGGTAGAGTGTCGAAGAAATCATGCAGGGAATTGAAGGACTTTTTACTTTTTTCAGGCAACCAGAGAAAATGTTCAAGGTTCTGAGCACAACTCTAGATCTCAGTTCTTATAATGGTGTTCATTTTATAAGTACCTTGACATCTACTATCTCATTGAACCCTAGACCCAACCCTGTAGGCCAGATATCATCTTCATTTTATATTTCAGAAAATAAGGCCCAGAGAGGCAAAGAATACAAAGGCCACACCTGGTAAGTGACAAAGCCAAGGCTGAAACCACGGCTGTCAGAATCTGACACCAGTCTTCCTTCTACACTACTCTGCCTCTTGGGTTTCAAAATATGAACACTCAAGAGGACCACAATTGCCACCTACACAGATCTGAAGAGCCATTAATGCCTTGTTCTGAGTTACTCCAGGAGGAGATTATAACAAACATCCAAATTAGGCTCAATAAAGAATTTTTTACTGAACTAAGCTGCAAGGAGATCCAACCAGTCCATTCTGAAGGAGATCAGCCCAGGGATTTCTTTGGAAGGAATGATGCTAAAGCTGAAACTCCAATACTTTGGCCACCTCATGCGAAGAGTTGACTCATTGGAGAAGACTCTAATGCTGGGAGGGATTAGGGGCAGGAGGAGAAGGGGACGACAGAGGATGAGATGGCTGGATGGCATCACTGACTCGATGGACGTGAGTCTGAGTGAACTCCGGGAGTTAGTGATGGACAGGGCCTGGCGTGCTGCGATTCATGGGGTCGCAAAGAGTCGGACACGACTGAGCGACTGAACTGAACTGAAGCTGTTCAGAACAGATAATAAGCAGTTAGTCATCCAGCCCCTGAATGAACACTTACATGACAGCTATCTAGGTGGCAGAATAAGGGCTTGTGGTATTGCATAAGAAAAGAACTCTTTCTGGCCAAGTCACTTGGGAAACCTCAGGTCTGAGTAAGGGAGCCACTCTATTTCAGAGCAAACCAGTAAAGAAGAAACCCAGTAGGCTGGCTTCTACTTGGGCTGATACCCAAGACCAAACCAATGAGGTCAGTGTAGGGCTGGGCCTTGTCCCCAGGGGAGGGATATCCAGAGAACTCTTGACACTATTCAGATTGAGTTTCTTATTTTAAGAATAGGAATAATTTTACTATGATCCAATTTTCTCAGCTCCTTTTATTAAATAAGATATTTAAAATCCATGCCTTACCCTACATTATACTTAGTAAAAAAGGCAATTTCAAAAGATCACAACATCTGGTTCCATTTTTATAACATTCTTGAAATGACAAAATTAGAGAGATGAAAAACAGATCAGTGGTTTCCTCAAGTTATGGATAGTTCAACAGGAGAGAGTGGGTGAGATTATAAAAGGGTAACACTACAGAGATTTTTGTGGTGATGGAATAGTACTGTATCTTGATTGAGGTGTTGGTTATGAGAACAGGGCAAAAAGGACAGTTGGCAAAGGGCTCTATACCTCGAAAGATGTCCAGGATGTGCTTTCCCACATACCAACAGATGGTCTCAAAGTTGGGGAACTTGAAGAGGTCTGCTGTGCTCAACCGCTTCTCAATTTCATAGGCTCTGGAGGAAGTAGTTACAACAATAACAATGATGAGGTACTGTTTACTGGGCACCTACTATGTATCAGGAATTGTTCTGGATGCTCTGTATCCATTATCTCTAATCCTCACAACTATCCTTTAAGACTTTATTTTATGGGTTAGGAAATTTGAGCTCAAAGATTATGTGACTTGATAGTCACATAACTGCTAAGTGAGGAAGAGGTATTCATCCTCCACTGAACATCATCAGGAACCAATATCCATTCCTTTTTGATCATCTCGCCTCCTTCTATGCTGTACTCCTCACTATAGGGAGAACTCAGGACTCCAGCAGATGGAAATGGCCAACTTGGGATCACCAGAGCTTCAGGACTCACTTGAGCTGCATTTCAATATTAAGGCTGTGTAAGAAATTCCCTCCAAAGGCAAGGCAGTCCACGGGGGTCAGCACAGCATGAATCCATCCTGCAGTGTAACAAGGCAAAAATCATAGCTGGCAGAGGGCCTTTCTTCCTTTGGACATCTCCACTGCCCACTCAGCTCAAACACAATACCTTGGAGAATCCAGTCTGGCAGTAACTCAGAATATTCTAGGTTCCTCCAGATTCCCAACACCCATCCAGGCCAAGTCTGCCATCATTATAACCCTGTACTGGACGAACCTATGGGGTTAATAAACTCCTTCTACATCCCCCTCTCTGTACTTCAAAATCTCTTCGGTGCCTCACCTATCCTCTCTCTTATCACTAAGGCATCATCTCTTTGCTATGACTACCTCTTTGAACTCTGTCCTAAGTAAAACAAAGAGCTTTTGTGTTAGACATGGGTTCAAATCCTGCCATTTTCTAGCTAAATATCCACTTTACAGGTTGATTGTGAAGAATATACCTAGCTGAAACTAAATTATTTTCCTTGCTCTTGACCCTATACTGCTTTCTAGTACCTCCTGATTTTCCTTCTTAAATCTCTTTCATATTCATCTCCTTTTCTACTATTCATCCATCCATCCTACTAATGGTTTGGTTCAGAGCCCTCATTATTTCTTACTTATGCTACTTATAACAGCCTCCAAACTGTCTCCTCTAAAACCAATCGTTCTTTAAGAGGTGATACAGGGAATCCTGGGGCTCCTAGAGCCTCTTTCAGAGCATATGCAAGGTCAAAACTATGTTCATAATAATACTAAGATGTTATTTGTCTTTAATTCTCATTCTCTCATAGGTATACAGTAGAGTTTATCTAAGGGTATAGGACATGATATTATAACACTCAGAGGCAGATTTGAGGGCCTTAAGTTTTCTATTAACCCAAACATTAAAAAGACTTGAAGAAATGTGAAGGTCACCTTTTAACTAAATTTTTAGTTTGAAAATAGTTATTTTTCATAAAAATGGTTATTTACGCTAACGTATAATGGGTTTATTCTTTTTTTCTCAATGAACTAATAAATATTTTTAAATTATCATTTTTAATTTATAATTTGGTAAATATTAATACATATAAACCACATAAATAAAAGTTCTTTGGGATCCTCAATAATATTTAAGGGTATAAAGAGAGCTAGAGTCCAAAGTGTTTGTAAACTACTGCTCCACAACAATCTTGATCTCTGAAGTCTATCTTCCAAATCCCAATCCTAAGTGATATATCCAAAATACAAATCTGCCCATATCATCTCTTGCTTGAAACTCTTAAATGAAATGTACATCCACAGGAGAATAGATAAATTACTGTAGAGTGGAATAATAGAAAGCAAGTAAAATGAATGAGCAATAGCCACACATATCAACAGGATCTCACAATTATAATGTTTAGAGAAAAATATATATAATATGATTCTATTTGTATAACAAAAACATGTAGAACAGAGACTTCTCTAGTGACTGGAGGTGAAGACCACATCCCTCCCTCCCCAGAAAACATGTAAAACAATACTATACACTGCTTAGTTGCTTAGTAAGGCATTACCTATGTAATAAAGGGATAAAAATGCAGAAGAATGATATCATCAACTTTAGGACAATGGCTAGCTCTGAGAAGGCAGAATGGGAAATTGAGGAGAGATATATAGAAGGCTTCAAATATGTTTGTAATATATTATATTTTTAGTTAAGTTATAAACACATAAATGTTCACTATATTATTCTTTATATCTTTTGCTTCATCTAAAATATTTCATGAGAAATTAAACAAATAAATCTTTAATAGTCCCCAGTTGCCTCTGAAGTAAGTTCAGTCTGCCAATCTTTTCAGCTTCATCTACTCCCAGCCTTCGGTCTTTAGGATCTAGTATTCATAAACTGCTTCACACATCTTTGCTTTGCTTATGCCTTTCCCTAATCTGAGAGGTCTTTTATACCTTTATTCCTTTATCAGTAGCCACTTACCCTTCAGCTGTCACTCTTCTGAGAAGATTGTCACAAACTTCTGGTGAATACCTCTATTGTGTCTATTAGAACATTATACTGAAATGGCCTATACATCTTTAATCTCTAGCACCTAGTACAATGTTGAGGGAGACAGTAAACATGAAATGCTTGTAGAACTAAGCAGATTGCCCCCAGCTGTGGGAGTATCTACCAAGAAACAAATGAATTCAACTCAAATCTCTGGTAGACAAGTTCAATTTACCAGTTACCAAGTATCCAGTGTAAAAAAAAAAAAAACCAACCATGTTAAAACTCAGCAAAGAATTTAAAGATGGGTAAATAAATGCCTGGGAATAGAAGACTATAAAAGAGGAAAGCAGATGAGTATGGGGGTGGGTGTGTGTGACTTGCCTTAAACATTCTATAAAACCAATGTAATCAAATCAATATAAGAGTAAACAAATAGATCTGAGTAACAGAAAAGTCCAGAATTATACAATATAATGTTAGACAAAGATGTTAGAATTATATGACATGAATTTTAAAGGAATCATCATAAAAATGCTTCAATAAACAATTACAAACATGCTAGAAACAAGCAAAAGTAGAGAATCCATAAATAAACAAATGGAAATTATAGAACTAAAAAAATACTCATCTGAAATATATAATGAAACAATGGATTCAACAAAAGAATGGAGACAATGAAGAAAAGAATCAGAGAATTTTAAAACAGGGCAACATAAAGCACCCAACATGAACAAGAGAAAGGAAACAGACTGAGTGAAAAATAAACTCAGGAACCCAACAAGGAACCTACTGTATATGTATAGCACAGGGAACTATATTCAATATCTTATAATAACCTATAAAGGAAAATAATCTAAAAAAGATATATATATGTAAAATTGAATCATTTTGCTGTATACCTGAAACACTGCAAATCAACTATATGTCAGTAAAAATTTTTTAAAAGACCAAAAACTAAAGAGCCATGCAATGGGACAGAAAAAATGTCCAGGAACCTGTGAGACTATGGCAAAATGTGTTATATGCGTATCATCAAAGACCCAGAAGAAAAGTTAAAGAGTGTGGGGCTGAAAAAGTATTTGAAGAAATAATATCTAAAAACTTCACTAATATGGCAAAAGACATACACATTCAAGAAGCTCAGTGAACACATAATAGTATAAACCCAAATAAATCCACGTATTATTGTCAAATTGCTGAGAAACTAAATAAAAAAGAAAAAATATTGAAAGTAGCAAGAAATAACACATACAGGAGAAAAAGTAATTTGAAGGATAGTCAAAATCTTTTCATATTGAAGCTAAAAGGAAGCAGCACAACATTAAAGTACTAAAAGAAAATAACTATCAACCCAAAATTCTATATCCATCAAAAATATCTTTCTGGAGTGAAAGGGAAATCAAGACATTTACAGATGAAGGAAAACTAAGATAATCTGTTAGCAGCAGATCTACCCTGAAACTCTAAACAGAGGGGAAATAAGAGAAGGAATAAGAAGGAAGAACAATGGAAGAATAAAAATACAGGTTAAAAACTACAGACTTTCCTGCTATATGGGTATTGAAATTATGTTTGATAGTTGAAACAAAAATTAAAACATGATGTGATGTGGATCTAATGTATGCAGAGGAAATATTTAAGGCAAATACATTATAAAAGGTAAAGAGATGTGAAAAGAGGTAAGGTTTGAACCCTTTCCTCAAACTGGTAAAATGTCAATTAAAATGTCAATACCAGTAGACATCTTACTGTGGTAAGATTCATATATGTATGTAAGTATATATATATATAGATATGGGCATATTTACACATGTAAACACGTGTACATATTTATCTATACATGTACATATGCACATGTGTATACATGTATACACATATATATTCACACACATAAAATTAGAGCCAACAGTAAAAAAAACTATACAAAATCTGAAGCTAAAAAATTTATATGGAAATTAAACGTGAAAAACAAAGTTGGAAGGCTGATACTTTCCAATTTCAAACTTACTAAAATGTACAGTAACTGAGACAGTGTGATATTATCATAAAGACAGACATATATACCAATGGAATAGAATTCAAACTTCAGAAATAAACCAACATATGGTCTATAGTCAATTGATTTTTGACAAAGGTGTCAAGACAATTCAATGGGGAAAGAATGGTCTTTTCAAATTGTTCCAGGGCACATGGACATCCACATGCAAAGGAATGAAACTGGACCCATATCTCACACCATACACAAAAATTAAATTGAAATGAATGAAAGGCATAAACGTTAAGAATTAAGAAGAAAGCACAGGTGTTACTCTTCATGACTCTGAATTAGGCAATGGTATCTTAGATATAATACCAAGCACAAGCAAAGAAACAAAATAAACGATTTTTGTGCTTCACAGACCAATAGCAAGAAAGTGAAAAGACAATCCCAAGAATAAGCGAAAGTATTTGCAAATCATACATCTGATAAAAGTCTAATCCAAAATAAAGAATTCTTACAATTCAACAATAGAAAGATAAATTACCTAATTAAAGAATGGGCAAAAGTTTTGAATAGATACTTCTTTTAAAAAAGATATATAAACATCCAATAAGCACATGGAAAAATGTTTAAAATCAATAGCCATTAAAGAAACACAAAATAAAAATCTCAGTGAGCTACTACTTCACACCACCAGAATGGTTATAATCATAAAGATAAGCAAAAACAAGTGTCGGGAAGGATGTGGAAAAACTGAGACCCTCATAAATCACTGGTGGAAATGTAAAATGCAGCTGCCTTAGAAAACAGTTTGGCAATTCCTTAAGAAGTTAAACACAGAGTTACCATATGACTCAGCAATCCCTTTCCTAAGTAGATATACCCAAGAGAACTGAAAATATAGTATCTGTTAACACAATAACTTGTACATGAATGTTCATAACAGCACTATTCATAATAGGCAAAAGGCAAAAAAAAAACCCAGATGTCTATAAAATGATGAATGGATAAACAAAATGTGGTGTATCCTTACAAATGGAGTACTTTTCAGCATTTAAAGAATGAAGTATTGATAAATGCTATAACATGGATGAACCTTGATATGCTGGATGACAGAATCCAGACATAAAAGACCACATACTGCATGATTCCATTTACATGAACTATTCAGAAAAGGAAAATTCATATACAAAGAAAAGTACAAAAGTGGCTGATAGGGGCTGGCAAGGAGAAGGAATGGGGAGTGACTGCTAATAGGTACAAGGTGTCTTTTTTTTTTAAAGTGATGAAAACTTTCAGGTATTAGTGCTGATGCTTGTACAATTTGATGAAAACCTGAACTGTACCCTTTAACAATATGGTAATTTTAATGTTATGTGCATTATATCTCAACTTTTTAAAAAGCACATTTAGGGGACTTTCCTGGTGGTCCAGTGGCTAAGACTCTGTGCTCCCATTGCTGGGGGCCTGGGCTGATCCCCAGTCAGGGAACTAGATTCCCACATGCCACAACTAAGACCCAGCACAGCCAAATAAATAAATAAATTTCTTTTAAAAAAGCACATTTAACAAAATGAAAACTACAACATATCAAAATATGTGACATAGCTAAATCAGTTCTGAGGGGGAAATTTATAGCACTAAATACATTAAAAGTGAAGAAAAATCTTAAGTCAATAATCTAAGCTATTGTCTCAAGACTGAAAAAAGGAGAGCAAAATAAACCCAAAGTAAGCAGAAAGAAGAAAAAAAAGATAAAAGCAGAAATCAATGAAATTGAAAACAGAAAGACTACATTGAAAATCATAATGAAACAACAGATGATTCTTTTAAACATTCAACAAAATTGAAATTCACAGATTACTAACATTAAGAATGAAAAGAGGGTACACTAGAGAAGATATCAAAAGAATAATATCAAAAGAATAATAAGAAATACTATGAACAACTCTTCACATATAAATTTGACAACTTAGGTAAGATGGGCCAATTGCTCCAAAAGCACAAACTATTACGACTCACCCAGTATAAAACAAACTAAAAAATAAAAATTAATTAATGAAAAAAAATAAAAAATAAAGGTAAGTATAGAAGGTAAAAAAAAAAAAAAAACTTGAATAGCCTAATAAAGTTTAAGGAAATCAAATGTTAATTAAAATCTTTCCCAAAAGGAAAGCTCTAGGTACATGTGGCTGCAATACAGAAGGATACTGAACATTTTGAGAAAATTTAACACTAATTCTGAAATCAAAGAATTAAGAAATTAGATAGTTAAGAAAAATCTAAATAAATGGAGAGACATGCTATGTTCATGGAAGATGCAACATACTAAAGATGTCAACTTTTCCCAAATTGAGACAACTAGGTTTTTTCCCCCAAAATAGCCACACTCAGACCTCACTTCAGACCTATGAATTCATAATTCTTGGGGTAAAGCCTAGGCATTTATTGTTTCAGGAAAAAAAATAAAAAAAACTATCCCTACCCAGGTCATTCTGACTTATAGCTTAGAATGCCAGTCTCTCCAGTCCCTATCTCTAGAGTCATGGTGCTGAGAGTCCTGTTTTCTAACTGTCCACCAAGTTGACATCAGTTCAGTGCAAAAGAAACCTATCAACTTCCTTCTGGACCTCCCCAGACAACCACACTGGTCACCACTTTCGTAACCACTTGAATTTTCCTGATGTGCAATTCTGAGTCTTTAACTGATATAAGAGGGGTATCTTACATTCAGGTCAAAACATTAGGGGAAGGGGTTAGTTCTGGTGCCACAAGTTCCCTTCTTCTCCCCACCTTCCTCAAACCCTCCCAGAGGGGCCCAGGGAAGACCTGTAGGAATGAAAAGTGTCTGTCCTTGCTTCACAGAACACTTGTAGCACTTGTCCACCTGGTCCCCAAAGAACATCTCATTCTGGTTAGAGGAGCTGCTCCAGCACTCAAAGAGAGTCAGGTTGGCATTTGTTGGACGGATCAGGTAGAAGATCTTCTCACCCTGAAACAAAGATGGAAGGGCCAAAGACATCAAGGGTTTCCAGAAAAGACTTCCAGGATTCTCCAAAAGAATATTCTCTCATGTTCCAGGACCATGTAGTATGTAGAATTCTTTCTGTCCAAGGATCATTTATATACAAATATGGAAAACTTCAAAAGTTTCTTTTCACTTTGTACTTTTAAGCTTCTATAAGACTAACAAAAACAATCTGGAAAGGGCATTTCAAACAAAACTGTCAACTTAAGTCAAATGTACACCAAAGGCTCCTGCAATACCAAATGAAAAATGTCCTCTACAGATGAGCAGATCAATACTACCAGCCCTAGGAGAATTTAAGGCCACATTACTAATGAGAAGAAAATTGAATTTGCTTTGAAATGCCATTTGCAGAGAGTGTTTCTTCTCACACCTGTAATCACAGCTAATAAAAGTTTGAAAGTTCAGTAATCACCCAAGGACTTCTGGAAGATTATATATTGGGTGATTATCTGTTGGAAGAACATTTTATTTCTTAATTATGCTTTGTCTGGATAATCACCACATAGGTAGTTTGGCAGAAAAGAAAGAAAAACCCACTAGCACAAAAATCTCCCCAACCCATAGCTTGATTAGTTTAACCAATATTTCATGACAATACATTTCAGTGTAGAAAAGCAACACTAGAAAATATCTACTGTACAACTGGAGAAATTTGAATCAGATCTGTAGATAATAGTACTATATCAATATTAATTTTGATTCTGATAACTGTATTGTGATGATATAAGAGAATACCCTTGTTTTTAAGAAATACACATTGAAAAAAAAAAGAAATACACACTGAATTATTACAAGATAAAGGGATATCATGTCTGAAAATACTTTCAAGTATTTCAGAAAAAACATATATGTAAGATTATTTTATTATGTTTGCTTCAGAGAAAGAGAATATAATAAAATAGTAACATAGGAATTTGAGTGAAGGGCACACAGGAAATCTTCCTATTAGCAATTTTTCTGTAAAAACGAAACTATTTAAAAATTAAAATGTTAATGGGGGAAGAGATAGGGAGTTTGGGATCTCCTGCTATATTTAAAACGGATAACCAACAAGGTCCTAGTGTATAGCACAGGGAATTCTGCTCATGTTATATGGCAGCCTCAATCGGAGGGGAGTTTGGGGGAGAATGGATACATTTATATGTATTGCTGAGTCCATTTGCTGTCCACCTGAAACTATCACAACATTGTCCAAAATAAAAAGTCAAAAAATAAAATAAACAGTTAAATGTAACATTTGCATAATAGCACTTTCATTTACACACTCCAATTTCTTCATGATAAACAACTAGTTCAGGATTTGTGATCATTTGGACAAGAGCTATATCCAAGTTTCTGCTCTTTTCTTGGCATTTCTGATAAGAAAACTAAATAGCATGAACAGTGATAGAAAACAATAAGTTATTTAAGAAATTTGTTTACCAGACCTCAAAAATCCTTTAGTTACTGACAATCAATATGCTAAATTACAAAACTGTAACAACTATGAAAAGGGAAACTATAAGAAGGCTGACATTTAAAAAAACCATCTCAGACTTCCCTGATGGTCCAGTGGTTAAGATTGGGAGTTCATGTACACTCATGGCTAATTCATATCAATGTGTAACAAAACGAATACAGTATTGTAAAGCAAAACAAACTAAAAAATAAAAATTAATTAAAAAAAAAAAAAAAAGAATCTGTCTACCAATGCAAGGGACACAGGTTTGATCCCTGATGCGGGAAGATTCCATATGTCTTGGGGCAGCTAAGCCTATGTGCCACAACTACAGAACTGCATTCTAGAGCCTGCGAACCACAACTACTGAGCCTGTATGACACAACTACTGAAGCCTACGTGCCCTACAGCCCATGTTCTGCAACAAGAGAAGCCAGTGCAATAAGAAGCCCATGCATCACAACTAGAGAGTAGCCCCCACTTGCTGCAACTAGAGAAAGCCTATGTGCAACAATGAAGACCCAGTGCAGCCAAAAAGAAATAAAACTTTTTTTAAAAAACCAAACACCTCATACATGCTCTATCTTCAGTGGTGGCAGTCATGCAACTATTTATACAATTGTCAAAACTCATCAAACTATAAACTTAAAATCGATGAATGTCATAGTACAAAATTATAATTCAATAAACTTGGGAGGAGGTGGAGTGTCTCACACTACCAGAAATTTCTGCAATAAATATGGATATTTTCATACCTAGAGGTAGGAGTACAGATTGGTTCAATTAACAGAAAAAACCTTAGACATATGTTGTTATCTTTTTAAAAGTTAATCATCAAAACTATGAAGCAGAGACAACTTATACTGCATATCCACTCAATACCCAACCTTGATAAGAGTAGTTAAGTGTAAATGTTATGAAAATAGAATCTGGGGTGCAGGTAGGCCTTAGCAGCCTGTTTTATGCTACCATGTGAAACAAACAGGGAGGCCCAAGGCCTGGCTGTCTTCAGAAACCATACCCATTCTTACCTTGAGCACATGGTACCAGACCGAGGTGCCACCGAAGTCAATGTGAAAGTCTGTATAGCTATCCCGCACGCTCATGAGGCAGTACTTCTGCACATTGGGCCTCTCAAAGATACACTCCTCTGGCCACAAGTTCTCCACCCATGAGAGCTTCCGAACAATCTTGGGTGTCTCCACAAGGTTAGAAAGCCTATCAAGGAAGGGGTAGAGAGCAAATGTCAGCTGACTGGGAACTGAAGGTTGAAGCCAGTATAAAATGCCCCCCATCCTAGTGAGAATCAGGGAAGACAAAGAAGTTCTCTCCACAGACTCCCCAAGAGCACATAGTACACTTATTTTTGTAAGACAAGTCAGCATTCTCTTTCCACTCAGCTATGGAAGTTCCAAGTCCCAGCTCCACAGCCATCCCCAGTCAAAGGTGATCATTTCCTCCACTGAATGCTCAGAATCTCCACACCCAGGTCCACTCACTTGGCACGTGGTGTTTAACAGTATTGTACTGTCCCTATCTCATAGTTTCTTCTTTATGAAGATCAAGTAGAGAAACCTATCAGAGCTCAGTTCCAGGTAAAGAAGTGTTTACCTGGGACAGCGGAGCTATCCTGGGAGTTAAACAGTGACCATGCCACAATCTACATACCAGAAAAAAAGGCCTAAGGAAGCT
>SJXQ01006495.1:92609-104841 GCA_006408695.1 Aepyceros melampus
TAGGGGGGTCCTCACCTGTCAAAGGTCCTACTCCGGAGCTCTCGAATGAATGTAGGGCTTCCCGTCTTCACTGGCTTCCCCTTGTGTGTATCATGGCCTTTTGAAGATACACGGCGTTTTTTCACTAAGCCAGAAAAAGACAAGAGACTGAGTCAAAATGGCTACAGGCTATGGTTCTAAAAGCAAAAGCCTCAGCAGATCCTGCTTCTCTTCCAACTAACAACTCACTGGAGCATCTGGAGTCAAGGAAGCCCTCATGGACTCAGAAAAGCACTTGGTGAGGATAGGTGCTTCCTTTGGGGAATCCCTAAATAAGGGAGGGAGGTGAAACTACATTTCTGCCCTCTCAGTGGAGCAGCTGCTGGCCTGCAGGGCCTACATAAGCTTCTCCTATTTCCCAAGGGAGACAAATCTGAAGCACTCAGGCAAAGGCAATTTCCCTTCCAAGCTTCCTTTGCTTTGTCTCTCTGGATTGCCTTCTCTTTAAAACTCCAAGATCTACTTACTAATGGAGGGCCCATGTAAGACTTCACAATTGGGGCAGTGGTAGAGGTCAATGTCAGCAGCCTTCTCCTCTTCGACACCAACACAACTGGAAAAGAGAAAATCAGCCAATGTTTGTGGAAATTGTATTTTTCATAAGGTCTAGAACTGTGTTGTTCAATACATAATTAAGTAAAATTTTAAATGCAGTTCCTCCATAACTCTAGGAACATTTCAAGTGCTTAATAGCTACATGTGGTTACCATATTGGGCAGATTATCAAACTGTTTTGTCAACGCAAAAAGTTCTATTGTACCACAACGGTCTAAAATAATTATGACAGAGCTAAAAATGTAGACAATAAAGCTTCATTAAAACTCAGAATGAAAAAAAAAAAAAGACTCAGAATGGTCAAAGCAGGAAGAGACTCTAGAGCAGTGCTGTCTGACAAAAATATAATGTGAGTCAAATACATAATTTTAAATGTTCTAACAGCCCCCATTAAAGGGTAAAAAGAAACAAGTGAAATTAATTTTAATAATAATTTAATAATATTTTATTTAACCACTATTTCTAAAATATTATTCCTATATAAAATCAAACATTTAAACTTTATTGCTGCTGCTGCTGCTAAGTCGCATCAGTTGTGTCTGACCCTGTGTGACCCCACAGACGTCAGCCCACCAGGCTCCCCTGTCCCTGGGATTCTCCAGGCAAGAACACTGGAGTGGGTTGCCATTTCCTTCTCCAGTGCGGAAAGTGAAGTCGCTCAGTCGTGTCTGACTCTTCGCGATCCATGGACTGTAGCCTACCAGGCTCTTCCGTCCAAGGGATTTTCCAGGCATGAGTACTGGAGTGGGCTGCCATTGCCTTCTCCTAAACTTTATTGAGCAATTTATTAAATGAAAAGGAATGAAAACAGTGGTTCCCTCTCAGTGAAGGATTATGGTAACCATTTTTTCTTCCTTATCTGTATTTCCTAATTTTCTACAATGAGCATGCATTATTAATATCATATTATAATATCTGAGAAAGATATAATTTTGAAAATCTGAGTTTACATGTATGTGAGCTAGTAATCTCACAAAATGTAAACCCTTTCTCATCAAAGAAGTCATCAGCGGCCCTCTAAAAATCTTCTGGCTAAGATCTAACTCTTAAAATCTTTGGTCAGCCACACAGAACAGGGAACATAAAAATAAGGCAGAGCTCCAACCAACCACTTTGGTTCAAGACCATGCTCATGAACTGACTTCCTGGGATCAGGATGCCACCACCTTCCCCATTGCTAACCCTGTAAATCTGTTGTAGATCAATAAATTGGGGACATTTTGTTTCATAAAAGCATTAGTCCATTACAGATTGGAAATTAAAAAAAAAATACCCTGGTCTTTCACCTCAGAAAGTCTCAGAAGCACTGTGTTAGAACTTGGTCAGGTAGAAGCTGTACATTCTCCCAGACCCTTACAACTCAGGGCTGGCCTGGGGGTGGACGTCCCCCTCACTTTCCTGTGAGACTCTGAAATCATCTCTCCTCTATCCTTGTATCGGAGAAGGCAATGGCACCTCACTCCAGTACTCTTGCCTGGAAAACCCCATGGATGGAGGAGCCTGGTAGGCTGCAGTCCATGGGGTCGCAAAGAGTTGGATACGACTGATCAACTTCACTTTCACTTTTCACTTTCATGCACTAGAGAAGGAAATGGCAACCCACTCCAGTGTTCTTGCCTGGAGAATCCCAGGGACGGGGGAGCCTGGTGGGCTGTCGTCTATGGGGCACACAGAGTCGGACACAACTGAAGTGACTTAGCAGCAGCAGCAGCTATCCTTGTATACAATCTCCTACTCTTCTGAGTTTCATATCATTCATCCAAACCTCTTCCCACTCCTCTTCACTGTCAGCTACTCATCTCCCAAACATACCTTTTTCATTCATTGAAGAACCTGCTCACAGATTCCTCTCCATCTCAAGTCCTGCCAACCTCTCACGTGACATAATCAAGGATACGGAGGCCTAACATCCCAGCCTCTTAGCACATTGACCTTCTCATCTTCAGAGATTCCACTCCAATTTCAGCTGCCAATTCTCATGGCCATCCCCCAAAACCCTATCAATACTTGCAACTGCTCCACCTCTGGAATACAAAATGCACACATCACTCTCTGACCACAAGGTCATCCATCCAGCTCTCATTCTTTACAGCTGTTCTTTGCCCTCAAAATCTCTTGATTCTACTTTTCACCTGTTCAACTACTATTGCCTTCACCCTTCTTCCCTATCTAGTTTATAGATTCCATCATTCCTCACTTCAACCACTCTCTTACAGATACCCTCAACTCACTTGCCCCACTGCCTTTACATCACTTCCACGTGGAAATCCAAGCCCTGGCTCAATCCACTGAACCACTGGACATGGCTAGAAGAAAAAAAAAATCATTCAATGAATTGGTGCCACAATAAACTGAGTGTCCAAAATATCTAAGCCATAGAATAACCAACACAACATTGAAGGAGAAGAACAACATTGGAAGACTGATGCTACCTGACTCAAACACTTGTTGCAAAGCTACAGTAATCAGGACTTCCCTGGCGATCCAGCAGTAAAGACTCTGCTTCCAATGCAGGGGTAGCAGGTTCAATTCTTGATTAGGGAACTGAGATCCTACATGCTGCATGGTGCGGCAAAAATTTTAAAAAGCTACAATAATCAAGACAGTATGGCACTGATGGAAGAATAATCAGATCAATAGAACAGGACAGAGTGCCTTGGTCATTACAAAACTTGTTGGTCATTACAAAACTAATAAATAAAAGAGCAGGATAAAAATCTGGATCTGTTTGACTCTACTATACCACTACAATATATAATCAGAATATAATGCAGGGTTATTAGTAGAGTACAAGTGCTATGAGAATACAAAAGTGGGCATTTAACCCTTCCAGGGTTTGGAACTAAGATGGGGAGTAAGGGCTTGAGAAGCTTAAGAGGTAACAAGATTGCTCCAATGTTAAGTAATAGAAAATAATGATGTAAAGAATTCTTTGACAGTACTTTTTAATTTCAGTGGGATTTCTTTGGAAGGAATGATGCTAAAACTGAAGCTCCAGTACTTTGGCCACCTCATGTGAAGATTTGACTCATTGGAAAAGTCTCTGATGTTGGGAGGGATTGGGGGCAGGAGGAGAAGGGGACGACCGAGGGTGAGATGGCTGGATGGCATCACTGACTCGATGGATGCGAGTCTGAGTGAACTCTGGGAGTTGGTGATGGACAGGGAGGCCTGGCGTGCTGTGATTCATGGGGTCGCAAAGAGTTGGACACGACTGAGCGGCTGAACTGAACTGAACTGAAGGGGATGGTGACTGAATCTGAAGTCTTCATAAAAGGAATTGAGGAGAAAAGTGAGCTATGAATATATTATCACATTTAATCTCCACAACAAACCAGGGCATCTGTACAGTATTCAGAAGCACAGAGTTTAAAAGTACAAACTTGGGAGCAAAACTGCCTGGGTTTAAATCTCACCTCTGCCACTTACTAACTGTGTGAACTTATGCAGTTTACGTAACCTTGGTGTGCCTCAGCATCTATAAAATAAGAATATTAATAGTACCCCACCTCATAGGGTTGTTAGGCTTAAATGAGCTCAAGTAGGTAAAGAAACCAAGAGTACCTGGCACATCATTATTAATATTATTCTAACTTAACAGATGAGAAATCTGAGTGGCTAAGTAACTTGTTGGTCATTACAAAACTAATAAATAAAAGAGCAGGATAAAAATCTGGATCTGTTTGACTCTACTATACCACTAAAATATATATCAGAATATAATGTAGGGTTATTAGTAGAGTACAAGTGCTATGAGAATACAAAAGTGGGCATTTAACCCTTCCAGGGTTTGGAACTAAGATGGGGAGTAAGGGCTTGAGAAGCTTAAGAGGTAACAAGATTGCTCAGGATCCTGTCTAGCTTCTTATGTGCTCAAGCTCTGCTCTCTGAGGATGTCCAAAGAGCTAAGTGCTGTCACTACCTATGCCTGGAAAAACAATATCTTCTTTCATCAATAAAGAGGAAAAGGAAAATATTTTACTTTTCTTCATTATTCAAAAACTATCAGAAAATCCAAGTCAAATTCTGGTTCCTGCTACAATCTTGATCAGGCCAAGCACAATCTATAAAAACAGGGGTGATCCATCCCTAGATGTTGAGGCACCCACCATTCATACCAATTCCCTCTGCCTCCAAGCACATAGAACTGGAGGAGTACAAAGAACACTGAGCAAGTTTCAGTGTACAGGGAAGTTTCTTTCCTGGTCTACCCAGTCTCTGGCACATAACTCCGCCAATAACAGGTTTCATTAAATTCTGGATGCTCCAAAAGAACTATTCTGTATGCACTGACATGCACACAAACAAGGTGTCACACCTCTATCTCCCCAAAAAAACCTATGCAAACAAAAAATCCTCTTATGACCCCTTCTGTTATTGCCTTATTACTCTGTTCCCCTGTATATCAAAGCCCTTCAAAACAAAAACTTCAGTCCTTTCACACAGCAAATCCTGTATCAATATATACTCAAAATCTAATCACTTCTCATCACCACTGACTCTGGTCCAAATCACCATTACCTAATTAGATGAATATTTTCTTAAATATTAGGGCACATCAGAAACACCTGGAAAACTTCTTAAGACCGATTCCTAGGTCTATCTCCAGAGATCCTGATTTGATAGATCTGGGGTGGGGCCTAGAAATGTGCATTTCTAACCAGACCGAAGGTGATTCTGATGCTGCTGGTCCAAGGACCACACTCTAAGAAACAATGATCTACAATGATCTCAAAACTCTCCCTGCTTCATCTCATACTCCGCATCTTGAGTCTGTCCTCACAACAGCCAAAGCCTAAACCAGATCACAACTCTCCCTCACTCAAAATTTTTCTGTGGTTCCCATCCCACTTGGCATGAAAAAAACTTAACAACGGGTCATAGGGCCCTATACCTGTGGTTCTCAAACTTGAGTGTGCATCAGAATCACCTGGAAGGTTTGTTAAACCATAGCTTCCTGGAGTCGACCCCCAGTTTCTGATTTGGTATGTCTGGGATAGGACAATGGACTTTGCCTAACCAGTTCCCAGGTGATGCTGATCCTGCTGGTCCTACTTGGAGAACCATTGATCTATATGATTTATGCCCCCACCCTCACTCCCAGCCCCTCACTCCCAGCCCCTATCATCAGCTTCTACTACTCCTCATTCTGTCTAGTAACACTGGCTTCTTCACTTTAATTGGAATGGTAACATGCCAGGCATGCTCCCACTCAGGTCCCTTATTTCCTCTACCTGGAACCCTCTTCCCCAGCTTCCCTCCCTCACTTTCCTTCAGGCCTCTGCTCAAGTGTCACCCATATAATCACCCTATACATCAATAAAATAACTATGGCTCCAGCCCTGGAGATGGCATTCCTTTTCATCTTGCTTTACATTTCTCTACAGCACTATCACTTAATACACTATATGAAAGTGATGTGAAAGTGTTAGTTGTTCAGTTGTGTCTAACTGTTTGCAACCCCAAGGACTATAGCCCTCCAGGCTCCTCTGTCCATGGAATACTGGAGTGGGTAACCATCCCCTTCTCCAGGGGATCTTCTCGATCCAGGGATCAAACTTAGGTCTCCTGCATTGCAGGCAGATTCTTTACTGTATGAGCCACCAGGGAAGCCAAACACATTATATATTTACTTGTGAGCTTACTGTCTCATGTTCACTGCTGTATCCACTCTCCCAGTGTCTAGAAAATACCATAGCACACACATACTGAATAAATAAGTCCATTATTGAGTGAATAAATGAATGAATTCATCTTGTTTTCTAACATGAAATAATCTAGAGGTCACAGCCTGTGTGTCATTCATCTCTATCTCCCACAGCTCTTAGCTCATACCTTAGCAAAGAGTAAATACTCAAGAAATATTTATTGCATATTGAATATTCTAGGTGACAGCCAGAACTGGGTATCTACTGTGTGCTAGGACTGTGCTAGGTGCTTACAGAGATTCTCTTACTAATCTTCATAACAATCCATGAAATATAGATTCTTTCTGTTTTAAAGCTAAGACAGCATGCCCAAAACTAATGCAATTATTATGAAATCTATACTTCAATTAAAAACATTTTTTTAATATATGAGTAAAGCTGAGAAAGCAGACACTTAGAGAGGTGAAATGATCTACCCAAAGAAATGGGGCTAGTAAAAGGAAAAGTTAGGATTCCAGGCCAGTTTTTCATCACTATTCCTCTATTACCAAAAGCAGATGTTCATTTAGTTCCCATAACTCATCCTGGGCATCATGCCTATGAGGTCTTCTGGTCTGAATTTTTATAACTCCTCTTGGGTACTGACTACCCATCCTTTGGTACATATTTGCCATTCCAAATTTCTCCTAGGTGATTGGGGCAAAAATTATGCTATCCCACTGGTGAAGGAATGGCTCTGAATCTGGATTTTGGTGGTTACATGAATTTACAAATATGATAAAATGTATAGAACTAAATACACATACACACAAGTGAGTATGTGTAAAACTGGTGAAACTGGAAAAAGATTGGTGAGTTGTACCACTGCAGTTACATAAGATACCACCATGGAGGAAACTGCGTAAAGGTACAAAGGCCTTCCACACACATTTTTGCAACTTCCTTAAAAAAAGGAAAAAAAGAACGTAAAGGACTAAGGCTCAGACTTCCCTGGTGGCTCAGACGGTAAAGCGTCTCCCGACAATGTGGGAGACCCAGGTTCTATCCCTGGGTTGAGAAGATCCTCTGGAGAAGGAAATGGCAATCTGCTCTAGTACTCTTGCCTGGAAAATCCCATGGAGAGAGGAACGTGGTAGGCTACAGTCCATGGGGTCGCAAAGAGTCAGATAAGACTGAGCAACTTCACTTTCACTTTTCATGAATCTATAATTATTAAAAAATAAAATTTATTTTAAAAAATATGCCACTCCAAAGACAACCTATGAGCCCTGACAGAGCAGGCTGTCCTTCTGATCCTTCTAACTCCACACCCTGCAAGAATTTCTCCAGACCGGGATTCAGCAGCCCATACACTGCATCTAGTAAACTCTGAATATGAATGCTAGGCCTTCTCTTCCCTTTGCTATACACTCTGAAAGCTGTGGGTTACCCTTCTGCTGCTTTAAAGAGAGTGGTATCCACTTTAACTTGATTTCACTTGGAACAAAAATGTGGAGTGTGTGTGAGCTTTATAAGCCTGATTTTCTCTATCTCCCACTTGAAAATGGTTTAACCCAGCAGTGCCTTATACTATCTACAGTATTATATCCTATAGCAAGAGTCCAGGGACCCACGTTTGACTTGTGGTTGAACAACTAACTGGCTGTGTAGCTTTGAGTAAGCTATTTAACCTTATGAGAGAAAATAACAGGTCCAAAGAGCTATTTGAAAGATTAATTGGTCAATTTTTGGTTCAGGAATAATGGAGTAAATGTACTTCTCCCTATTACTCTCACTAAGTACAGCTAAAAATCTCAGACATTAAGAAAAATAAAAGGTAAAATGACTCTGAAAAATGGAGAGAAGGCAGCCTGACCAGATGACAGCAGGACCTGAAGTAGTGAGTGTCAACAGACAGCAAGTGGGGGAACCTGGACTTCTGCTTCTACCTGGCAGTAAAGAGTAGTACCTACCTCTTACCCTGACAATGAAGTGCAGTGTCTGAAGAAGTCTGCAAAAACAAGATATAATAATATCCAGAGTCTCATAACATAATACCCCAAATATTCAGGATATAATGAAAATAATGACTCAGCTTATCAAGAACAAGAAAAATCACAACTTGAATGAACAAAGAAAATCAGTAATCTCACTAATGAGATGACACAGATGCTGGAATTATCTGATGGATTTTTAAAAGAGCAACCACAAAAATGCCCCAATAACAATTACAAACATGCCAGAAACAAATGAATAAATAAAAAATATAAGCAAAAACTAGAATCTCTGTAAAGAAATAGAAGATATAGAAAAGAACCAATGACATTTTTAGAAAAAAACTGTTGCTGCTTAGTCACTAAGTCATGTCCGACACTTCTAAGACTCCATGGACTGTAGCCCACCAGCTCCTCTGGCCATGGGATTTCCCAGGCAAGAATACCAGAGTGGGTTGCCATTTCCTTCTCCATGGGAACCTTCCCAATCGAGATCAAATCTGCATCTCCTGTATTGGCAGGCAGATTCTTTACCACCAAGGAAGATTCTTAGCCACCAAGGAAGCCTTTAGAAAAAACTAAAGCAACTTAAATGAAAACTCACTGCATGGGCTCAACAACAGAATGTAGACAATAGAGGGAAAAAAATAGTAACTTAAAGACAGAACAACAGAAACTATCTAATCTGAACAACAGAAAGAAAATAGACTGAACTATGAACAACTATAAGTCAAAAAATTGGACAACCTAGAAGAAATAGATTAATTCTTAGAAACATACAACCTGACAAAACTGCATCAAGAAGAAACAGAAAATCTGAAGAGACTAATAAAGATATTGAATCAGTAATAAATAAAAAAAATTTCCCAAAGAGAACAGAAGCCCAGGACCAGATGGCTTCATTGGTAAATTTTATCAAACATTTAAAGAAGAATTACCACCAATTTTTCTCAAACTCTTTTTTAAAAAATCGAACAGAAGGGAACACTCCAGAATTCATTTTATGAGGCCAGGATTACCCTGATACCAAAGACAGGTAAGAACACTACATGAAAAGAAAACTACAGGTCAATATCCCTGATGAATACTCATGGAAACATTCTCAATAAAATACTAGCAAACCAAATTCAGCAGCAAACTAAAGGGAACATTTCCCAGGATCAAATGGGATTTATCCTTGAAACACAAAGCTGGTTCAACGTAAACAAATTAAAAAAGGTGATACATCACATTAATAGAATGAAAGAAAAAAGTGATCTCAAAAGAAGATATAGAAACATTTGACAAAATTCAACACTGATTTATAAACACTGGGGTATAGAAGAAATGTACTTCAACATAATAAAGGCCATATAAGATAAGCCCACAGCTAACATCAGATTCAATGGTATATGGTTGAAAGCTTTTCCTCTAAGATCTGGAACAAGACAAGGATACTCACTCTCAACACTTCTATTCAACAGAGTACTAGAAATCCCAGCCAGCGCAATCAGGCAAGAGAGGGGAAAAAGGCATCAGAATTGGAAAGGAAGAAGCACAATTATCTGTTTGCAGGTGACATGATTTTATATATAAGAAATCCTAAAATTCCATCCCAAAACTGTTACAGCTAATCAATAAATTCGGTAAAGTTGCAGGATAAAAAATTAACATGTGGAACTTCCCTGGTGGTTGAAATCCACCTGCCAAAGCAGGGGACACAGGTTCGACTTCTGATCTGGGAAGATCCCAAATGCCATGGGGCAACTAAGCCCATGCACCAAAACTGCTGAAGCCCATGGGCCTAGAGCCCATGTTCCACAACAAGAGAAGTCACCATAATGAGAAACCTGCACACTACAATAAAGAGGAGCCCCTGCTTACTGCAACAGAGAAAGCCCACATGCAGAAACAAAGACCTAGCACAACCAAAAATAAAAAATTAATTTAAAAAATTAATATGAAAAAATCAGTAGCATGTTTATACACCAAAAACATTATCTGAAAAATCAATAAAACAATTCCATTTACAATAGTGCCAAAAACTATAAACTACTTAGGAATAAATTTAATCAAGAAGGTGAAAGATCTCTACACTGAAAACTACAAGACATCAATGAAAGAAATTGAAGAAAACACAAAGAAATGGAAAGATATCCTGGGTTCATGGATTGGAAGAATCAATTTTATTAAAAAGTCCACATTGCCCAAAGCCATCTATAGATACAAAACAATCTTTATCAAGATTCCAATAGTAATGATACAGAGAAGATTACCATGGCCCCTGTGCAAGTCAGTCAGTTCAGTTGGTCACTTGTGTCTGACTCTTTGCAACTCCATGGAATGCAGCACGCCAGGCTTCCCTGTCCATCATCAATTTCTGGAGCTTGTTCAAACTCAAGTCCATCAAGTCAGTGATGCCATCCAACCATCTCATCCTCTGTCATCCGTTTTTCCTCCTGCCTTCAATCTTTCTCAGCATCAGGTCTTTTCTAATGAGTCAGTTCTTCGCATCAGGTAGCCAGATTGTTGGAGCGTCAGCATCAGTCCTTCTTTCCCTTAGGATTGACTGGTTTGATCTTCTTGTAGTCCAAGGGATTCTCAAGAGTCTTGTCCAACACCACACTTCAAAAGCATCAATTATTCAGCACTCAGCTTTCTTTACGGCCCAACTACCACATCCATATATGACTACTAGAAAAGCTATAGCTTTGACTAACAGATCTTTGTCGGTAAAGTAATGTCTCTGCTTTTTAATATGTTGTCTAGATTGTTTCTCATAGCTCTTCTTCCAAGGAGCAAATGTCTGTTAATTTCATGGCTGCAGTCACCATCTGCAGTGATTCTGGAGCCCAAAAAAATAAACTCTGTCACTGTTTCCATTGTTTCCCCATCTATTTGCCATGAAGTGATGGGACCAGATGCCATGATCTTAGTTTTCTTAATGTTGAAATTTTAAGCCAGTTTTTTCACTTTCCTCTTTCACTTTCATCAAGAGGCTATTTAGTGCTTTCTGCCATAAAGATGGTGTCATCTGCATATCTGAGGTTATTGATATTTCTCCCTGCAATCTTGATTCCAGCTTGTGCTTTATCCAGCCTGGCATTTCACATGATGTACTCTGCATATAAGTGAAATAAGCAGGGTGACAATATACAGTCTTGACATACTGCTTTCCCAATACGAAACCAGTCTGTTGTTCCGTGTCTGGATCTAACTGTTGCTTCTTGACCTGCATTCAGATTTCTCAGGAGGCAGGTAAGGTGGTCTGGGATTCCCATCTCTTCAAGAATTTTCCACACTTTGTTGTGATCCACACAGTCAAAGGCATTTACATAGTCTATGAAGCTGATGTATTTCTGGAATTCCCTTGCTTTTTCTATGATCCACAGGATGTTGGCAATTTGATCTCTCATTCCTCTGCTTTTTTTAAACCCAGCTTGTACATCTAAAAGTTCTAGGTTCATGTACTGTTGATGCCTGGCTTGGATAATTTTGAGCATTACTTTGCTAGCATGTGAAATGAGTGCAACTGTGCAGTAGTTTGAATGTTCTTTGACACTAGAATGAAAACAGACCTTTCCCAGTCCTGTGGCCACTGCCAAGTTTTCCAGATTTGCTGGCATATTGAGTGCAGCACTTTCACAGCATCACCTTTTAGGATTTGAACTAGCTCAGCTGGAATTCCATCACCTCCACTAGCTCTGTTCATAGTGATGCTTTCTAAGGCCCATTTGACTCACATTCCAGGATGTCTGGCTCAAAGTGAGTGGTCACACCATCAATATTATCTGGGTCATGAAGATCTTTTTTGTGTAGTTCTTCTGTGTATTCTGTGAAAGTGCTGCACTCAATATGCCAGCAAATTTGGAAAACTCAGCAGTGGCCACAGGACTGGAAAAGATCAGTTTTCATTCTAATCCCAAAGAAAGGCAATGCCAAAGAATGCTCAAACTACTGCACAACTGCACTCATCTCACATGCTAGTAAAGTAATGCTCAAAATTCTCCAAGCCAGGCTTCAGCAATATGTGAACAT
>SJXQ01006495.1:105643-122374 GCA_006408695.1 Aepyceros melampus
AACATCATGGCATGTGGTCCCATCACTTCATGGGAAATAGATGGGGAAACAGTAGAAACAGTGTCAGACTTTATTTTTATGGGCTCCAAAACGACTGCAGATGGTGACTGCAGCCATGAAATTAAAAGATGCTTACTCCTTGGAAGAAAAGTTATGACCAACCTAGATAGCATATTCAAAAGCAGAGACATTACTTTGCCGACTAAGGTCCGTCTAGTCAAGGCTATGGTTTTTCCTGCGGTCATGTATCGATGTGAGAGTTGGACTGTGAAGAAGGCTGAGAGCCAAAGAAAATTGATGCTTTTGAACTGTGGTGTTGGAGAAGACTCTTGAGAGTCCCTTGGACTGCAAGGAGATCCAACCAGTCCATTCTGAAGGAGATCAACCCTGGGATTTCTTTGGAAGGAATGATGCTAAAGCTGAAACTCCAGTACTTTGGCCACCTCATGCAAAGAGTTGACTCATTGAAAAAGACTCTGATGCTGGGAGGGATTGGGGGCAGGAGGAGAAGGGTACGACCAAGGATGAGATGGCTGGATGGTTATCACGGACTCGATGGATCTGAGTCTGAGTGAACTCCGGTAGATGGTGATGGACAGGGAGGCCTGGCGTGCTGCGATTCATGGGGTCGCAAAGAGTCGGACACAACTGAGCGACTGAACTGAACTGAACTGTGTATTCTTGCCACCTCTTCTTAATATCTTCTGCTTCTGTTAGGTTCATACTGTTTCTGTCCTTTACAGTGCCCATCTTTGCATGAAATGTTCCCCTGGTATTTCTAATTTTTTTGAAGAGATCTCTAGTCTTTCCCATTCTATTGTCTTCCTCTATATCTTTGCATTGATCACTTAGGAAGGCTTTCTTATCTCTTCTTGCTATTCTTTGGAACTCTGCATTCAGATGGATATATCTTTCCTTTCCTCCTTTGCCTTTCACGTCTATTCTTTTCTTAGCTATTTGTAAGGCCTCCTCAGACAACCATTTTGCCTTTTTTGCATTTCATTTTCCTGGGGATGGTTTTGATCACTGCCTCCTGTACATGTTAATAACCTCCATCCATAGTTCTTCTGGTACTCTATCAGAGCTAATCCCTTGAATCTATTTGTCACTTCTACTGTATTTGTCACTACTACTGTATTTGTCACTATCAGATCTAATCCCTTGAATATATTTGTCATTTCCATTGTAAGGGATTTGATTTAGGTCATACCTGAATGGTCTAGTGGCTTTCCCTACTTTCTTCAATTTAAGTCTGAATTTTGCAATAAGGAGTTCATGATCTGAGCCATAGTCAGCTCCCAGTCTTGTTTTTGATGACTGTATAGAGTGTCTTCATCTTCAGCTGTAAAGAATATAATCAGTCTGATTTTGGTAGTGACCATCAGGTGATGTCCATGTGTAGAGTCTTTCTTGTGTTATTAGAAGAGGGTGTTTGCTATGACCAGTGCATTCTCTTGGCAAAACTTTGTTAGCCTTTGCCCTGCTTCATTTTGTACTCCAAGGCCAAACTTGCCTGTTACTCCAGGGATCTCTTGACTTCTTACTTTTGCACTCCAGTCCCCTATAATGAAAAGGACATCTTTTTTGGTGTTAGTCCTAGAAGGTCTTTTAGGTCATCACGAACCATTCAACTTCAGCTTCTTTGGCACCGGAAGTTTGGGCATAGACTAGACTTACTGTCATATACAATGGTTTGTGTTGGAAATGAATAGAAATCATTCTGTCATTTTTGAGATTGCATCCAAGTACTGTGTTTTGTACTCTTCTGTTGACTATGATGGCTACTTCATTTCTTCCAAGGGATTCTTGCCCACATAGTGGATATAATGGTCATCTGAATTAAATTTGCCTATTCTGGTACATTTTAGTTCACTGATTCCTAAAATATTGATTTTCTGTTTCTATCTCCAGTTTGATCACTTCTAATTTATCTTCATATGTGGACCTAACATTGCAGGTTCCTATACAATATTGTTCTTTACAGCATCAGACTTTATGTCCATCACCAGTCATATCCACGACTAGGCAATGTTTTTGCTATGGCTTAGCCTCTTCATTCTTTCTGGAGCTATTTCTCTACTCTTCTCCAGTAGCATATTGGGCACTTATTTACCTGGGGAGTTCATCTTTCAGTGTCATATCTTTTTGCCTTTTCATACTGTTCATGGGGTTTCAAGGCAAGAATAATGAAGTGGTTTGCCATTCCTTTCTCCAGTGGACCACATTTTCTCAGAACCCTCCACCATGACTCATCCATCTTGGGTGGCCCTACACAGCATAGTTCATAATTTCATTGAATTAGACAAGGCTGTCATCCATGTGATCAGTTTGATTAGTTTTCTGTAATTGTGGTTTTCATTCTGTCTGCCCTCTTATGGATAAAGATAAGAGGCTTGTAGAACCTTCCTGAGTGGTAGACTGGCTGTGGGGGAATCTGAGTCTTGCTTTGCTGGGCCATTCTCAGTAAATCTTTAATCCAATTTTCTATTGATGGGTGGGGCTGTTCTCTCCCTGTAGTTCCAAACTATGGCAGGGGTAATGATGACCTCCTTAAAAAGGACTTCTGCCAGCATGCCATGGCTCCGAGGACTGTTATATTCATTTCCCCTGATCCTACGGCAGGTCACTGTTGACCCACACCTTGCCAGAGACTTCTGGACACTCACAGGCAAGTCGGGCTCAGTCTCTTGTTGGGTCACTGCTACTTTCTCCTAGGTCCTGGTACACACAAGGTTTTGTTGTGCCCTCCAAAAGTCTGTTCCCTCAGTCCTATGGAAGTCTGTAATCAAATCCCACTTGCCTTCAAAGTCAAATTCCCTGGGGGTTCTCAGTCCCTATGCCAGATCCCCAGGTTTGGAAATCTGTTATGGGCCCTAGAATTTTCACAAAAGTGTGAGAATTTCTTTGGTATAATTGTTTTCCAGTTTGTGAGTCATCTGCTCAGTGTAAGGATGACATGCAAATTCATGAAGCATTTCATATTTTTGAATTGAGAGAGTAGCACTGAAACATACACTGTTGCTGCTGCTGCTAAGTTGCTTCAGTTGTGTCTGACTCTGTGAGATCCCATAGATGGCAGCCCACCAGGCTCCCCCATCCCTGAGATTCTCCAGGCAAGAACACTGGAGTGGGTTGCCATTTCCTTCTCCAATGTATGAAAGTGAAAAGTGAAAATGAAGTCGCTCAGTCGTGTCTGACTCTTAGCAACCCCATGGACTGTAGCCCACCAGGCTCCTCCATCCATGGGATTTTCCAGGCAAGAGTGCTGGAGTGCGGTGCCATTGCCTTCTCCGAACACATACACTACCGTATGTAAAATAGGTAGCCAGTGGGAATCTGTTGTATGACTCAGGGATCTAGACCCAGTGTTCTGTCACAATACAGAGGGGTGAGATGGGGTGGGAGAAAGGAGGAAGGTTCAAGATAGAGGACATACATATATACCTGTGGCTGATTTATGTTGATGTATGGCAGAAACCAACACAACATTATGAAGCAATTATCCTCCAATTCAAAATAAATCTTTAAAAATATTCCAATTTTTTTTAAAGAAGTAGAAAAAACAACATTCAAATTTATATGGAACCACACAGAACCCAGAATAGCTAAAGCAATTCTGATAAAAAAGAAAGTGAGAAGTATCATGTTTCCTGATTCCAAATTGATTACAAAGTTATGGTAATCAAAACAGTGTGGTACTGGCATAAAACAGACCCATAGACCAAAGGAGCCATATAAAGAGCCCAGAAATAAACCCTGCATACATGGTCATCTAATAATGGACAAGGGAGTCAAGAATACTCGGTGCAGAAAAGACAGTCCCTTAAATGGTGCTGGGAAAATTGGATATTCAAATGTAAAAGGAGGGGCAGTCCTAAGATGGCAGAGGAATAGGACAGGGAGACCACTTTCTCCCCCACAAATTCATCGAAAGAACGTTTGGACACTGAGCAAGTTCAACAAAACAACTTCTGAATGCTGGGAGAGGACATCAGGCACCCAGAAAGGCAGCCCATTGTCTTCAAAAGGAGGTAGGAAAAAATATAAAAGATAAAAAGAGAGACAAAAGAGGTAGGGACAGAGATCCAATCCAGGAAGGAAGTCTTAAAAAAGAGAGAAGGTTTCAAACACCAGGAAACACTCTCACCGACGAGTCTGTGGCGAGCCTTGGAACCTCAGAGGGCAACATAAGCAGGAAGAAAAAAAAATAATTAAAACTCAAAGATTACATACCTAATGGCAACTCCTAGCAGAGAAGCAGTGCAAATGCTCCACATCCAGGACTAGCAAGCCGGGGGCTGGACAGGCAGGCCCAGGCTGCATTGCTTAAGATAAGGACCAGGCATGAATGCCCTGAGGGCAATCTGAGGGAACTAACTTGAGATAACAACCCAAACTGTGGAATAGCTTTCTTAAGAAAAGCCCTAACCTAAGACACTGCCAGGCCTGCTCACAGAACTAAAGACTGAGCAGAGCTAGCTGGCTGCGAACTGGCCCATCCCCTGCTGGAGACAGGCAGGCAAGGGCAGCCAGAGTTGGAAGGGGGCAATCGCAGCCCCAGAGAGGCATCATCTACCAAACTGCAAGCAGGCTTCATTGCTAACCAAGACTTCTTGGGATTCTGGATGGTCGACATCTACCAGAAGGGTCGCAGCCAGAGATTAGCTCCCAGAAGAGACACACAGCCACGTGAGAAGGCACGCCAGTTGTACACCCGGAAAACTGAGTGGCTGGGACCAGGGAGGCAATAAGACACAGCCCCCAACCGGGGGTGACTGCGCTCACCAAGCACCTGGTCACCTGAGCTGCTCAGACCTACGAAGGGCACAAAAAGCAGGCCCAAATAAATCTGCGCCTTTGTGGAGTACCCAAGAACCTGAACCTGAGCATCTTAGACCTGGGAAGTGCATGCTACCCAGGGCGACCTCAGACAGTTCCCGGCAGAGCAACCTAGAGCCTGAACAGTGTACACTGGGAAAGCACACAAACCATGAGCAGGGGCAAACCCACTGTGGCCGAGGCACTACGAGCACTCCCCACACAAGCCAGTGATATTTGCTTGCAGTGTTCCGCCCTCCTCACAGAACTGAACAAGTAAGCCTAAAAAAGTGACCACCACCGCCCCCTGCTGTCAGGGCGGAAATTAGACACTGAAGAGACCAACCAGCAAACAAAAGAAACTAAAATAAACAGAGGGAACCGCTTTGGAAGTGACAGGTGCAATAGACTAAAACCCTGCAATTAGCACCGACTACATAGGAAGGGGCCTATAGATCTTGAGAAGTATAAGCTGGTTCAAGGAACATTCTGAAAATGAACTGACCCCACACTGTCCACAACAACACCAGAGAAAGTCCTAGATATATTTTTACTATTATCATTTAAAAAAATTTTTTTTAATTTTAAGTCCTCTATTACTCCTTTAATTTTCATTTTTATAACCTACTATAACTTTGCAAAAAAAGACCCTATTTTTAAAGCAAACTTCATATATATACATATTTTATACTTTTTGTGACTTTGTTTTTTTTAGAATCTAACCTCTACTCTAGATTTTTAATCTTTGGTTTTTTTATATTTGTTTTCAATTTTGTACCTTTGAGAACCCAATCTTGAGTACCCATTTTTACCTGGGAACGAGATTGTTGGCTTGATTGCTCTCTCCCCCTTCGGACTCTCCTTTTTCTCCACCAGGTCGCCTCTATCTCTCTTTCCCCCTTCTCTTCTCTACCTAACTCTGTGAATCTTTGTGTATTCCGGGCTGTGGAGAACACTTAGGGAACTGATTACTGGCTAGATCTTTCTCTCTCCTTTTGACTCCCCCTTTTCTCCTCCTGGCCACCTCTGTCTCCTTCCTCCCTCTTCTCTTCTCTATGTAATTCCATGAACATCTCTGAGGGATCCAGACTGTGGAGAACACATAAGGAAGTGATTACTGGCTAGCTTGCTCTCTCCCCTTTAGAATCCCCCTCTGCTCCTCCTGGTCACCTCTATCTCCCTCCTCCCTCTTCTCTTCTCCATGTACTCTGTGTACCTCTCTGGGTTTCCCTCAGTGTGGAGAAACTTTTCATCATTAACCTAGATGTTTTATCATCAGTGCTCTATAGATGGAGAAGTCTTTAGGCTACTGTAAGAATAAGACTGAAAACCACAGGCAGGAGGCTTAAGTCCAAATCCTGAGAACACCAGAGAACTCCTGACTCCAGGGAACATTAATCGATAAGAGCTCATCAAATGCCTCCATACGTACACTGAAACCAAGAACCACCCAAGGGCCAACAAGTTCCAGAGCAAGACATACCACGCATATTCTCCAGCAATGCAGGAACATAGCCCTGAGCTTCAATATACAGGCTGCTCAAAGTCACACCAAACCCACTGACATCTCAAAACTCATTACTGGACACTTCAGTGCACACCAGAGAGAAGAAATCCAGCTCCACACACCAGAACACCAACACAAGCTTTCCTAACCAGGAAACCTTGACAAGCCACCCAAACAACCCCACCCACAGGGAGGAACCTCCACAATAAAGGGGAACCACAAACTGCCAGAATACGGAAAGGCCACCCCAAACACAGCAATGTAAACAAGATGAAAAGGCAGAGAAATACTCAGCAGGTAAAGGAACAGGATAAATGCCCACCAAACCAAACAAAAGAGGAAGAGATAGGGAATATACTAGAAAAAGAATTCTGAATAATGATAGTGAAAATGATCCAAAATCTTAAAACAAAATGGATTTACAGATAAATAGCCTGGAGACAAGGATCAAGAAGATGCAAGAAATGTTTAACAAGGACCCAGAACAAATAAAAAAAGAGTCAATATATAATGAATAATGCAATAAATGAGATCAAAAACACTCTGGAGGGAACCAACAGTAGAAAAACTGAGGCAGAAGACAGGATAAGTGAGGTAGAAGATAGAATGGTAGAAATAAATGAAACAGAGAGGAAAAAAGAAAAACTAATTAAAAGAAATGAGGACAATCTCAGAGACCTCTGGGACAATGTTAAACACCCCAACATTCGAATCATAGGAGTCCCAGAAGAAGCCAAAAAGAAAGACCATGAGAAAATAGTTGAGGAGATAATAGTTGAAAACTTCCCTAAAATGGGGAAGGAAATAGACACCTAAGTCCACGAAACCCAGAGAGATCCAACACGATAAACTCAAGGCTAAACACCTCAAGACACATATTAATCAAAGCAACAAATATCAAACACAAAGAACAAATATTAAAAGCAGCAAGGGAAAAACAACAAAACACACAAGGGGATTCCCATAGGATAACAGCTGATCTTTCAATAGTAACTCTTCAGGCCAGGAAGGAATGGCAGGACATACCTGAAGTGATGAAAGAGAAAAACATACAGCCCAGATTACTGTACCCAACAAGGACCTCATTCAAATATGAAGGAGAAATCAAATGCTTTAAAGAAAAGCAAAAGCTGAGAGAATTCAGCACCATCAAACCAGCACTCCAACAAATGCTAAAGGATCTTCTCTAGACAGGAAACACAGAAAGGGTGTATAAACATGAACCCAAAACAGTAAAGTAAATGGCAATGGGATCATGCTTATCAATAATTATCTTAAATGTAAATGGGTTGAATGTCCCAACCAAAAGACAAAGACTGGCTGAATGGATAAAAAAATAAGACCCTTATATATGTTATCTACAAGAGACCCACCTAAAAACCAGGGACACATACAGACTGAAAGTGAAGGGCTAGCAAAAGATATTCACACAAATAGAGACCAAAAGAGAGCAGGAGTAGCAATACTCAAATCAGATAAAATAGACATTAAAGCAAAGGCTGTGAAAAGAGACAAAGAAGAACACTACATAATGATCAAAGGATCAATCCAAGAAGAATATACAACAATTATAAATATATATGTAACCAACATAGGAGCACCACAATATGTAAGACAAATGCTAACAAGTATGAAAGGGGAAATTAACAATAACACAATAATAGTGGGAGACTTTAATAACCCACTCACACCTATGGATAGATCAACTAAACATAATATTAACAATGAAACACAAACTTTAAATGATAGAATGGACCAGTTAGATCTAATTGATATCTATAGGACATTTCAACCCAAAACATGAATTTCATCTTTTTCTCAAGTGCACATGGAACCTTCTCCAGGATAGATCACATCCTGGGCCATAAATCTAGCCTTGGTAAATTCAGAACAACTGAAATCATTCCAAGCATCTTTTCTGACCACAATGCAGTAAAATTAGATCTCAATTACAGAAGAAAAACTATTAAAAATGCCAACATATGGAGGCTGAACAACATGCGGGTGAATAACTAACAAATCGCAGAAGAAATCAAAAAAGAAATCAAAATATGCATAGAAACAAATGAAAATGAAAGCACAACAATCCAAAACCTGTGGGACACTGTAAAGGCAGTGCTAAGTGGAAGGTTCATAGCAATACAGGCTTACCTCAGGAAACAAGTCAAAAAAATAACCTAACTCTATAGCTAAAGCAACTAGAAAAGGAAGAAATGAAGAACCCCAGGGCTGGTAGAAGGAAACAAATCTTAAAAATTAGGGGAGAAATAAATGCAAACAAAACCAAAAGAGGCCATAGCAAAAATCAACAAAGCCAAAAGCTGCTTCTTTGAGAAGATAAATAAAATTGACAAACCATTAGCCAGACTCATCAAGAAACAAAGAGAGAAAAATCAAATCAACAAAATTAGAAGTGAAAATGGAGAAATCACAACAGACAACACAGAAATACAAAGGATCATAAGAGACTACTATCTGCAACTATATGCCAATAAAATGGACAACTTGGAAGAAATGAACAAATTCTTAGAAAAGTACAATTTTCCAAAACTGAACCAAGACATGGAAAATCTTAACAGACCCATCACAAGCATGGAAATTGAAACTGTAATCAGAAATCTTCCAGCAAACAAAAGCCCAGGACCAGACGGCTTCACAGCTCAATTCTACCAAAAATTTAGAGAAGAGCTAACACCTATCCTACTCAAACTCTTCCAGAAAATTGCAGAGGAAGGCAAACTTCCAAACTCATTCTATGAGGCCACCATCACCATGATACCAAAACATGACAAAGATGCCACACAAAAAAAGAGAACTACAGGCCAATATCACTGATGAACATAGATGCAAAAATCCTTAACAAAATTATAGCAAACAGAATCCAACAACATATTTAAAAGATCATACATCATGACCAAGTGGGCTTTATCCCAGGGATGCAAGGATTCTTCAATATCCGCAAATCAATCAACATAATACACCACATTAACAAATTGAAAGATAAAAACCATATGATAATCTCAATAGATGCAGAGAAAGCCTTTGACAAAATTCAACATCCATTTATGATAAAACCCTCCAGAAAGCAGGCATAGAAGGAACATTCCTCAACACAATAAAAGCTATATATGACAAACTCACAGCAAACATTATCCTGAAAATGTTTGAATTTATCCATGAAAAATTGAAAGCATTTCCCCTAAAATCAGGAACAAGACAAGGGTGCCCACTCTCACTACTACTATTCAACATGTTTTGGAAGTTTTGGCCACAGCAATCAGAGCAGAAAAAGAAATAAAAGGAATCCAGATTGGAAAAGAAGTAAAACTCTCAGTGTTTGCATATGACATGATCCTCTACATAGAAAACCCTAAAGACTCCACCAGAAAATTCCTAGAGCTAATCAATGAATATAGTGCAGCTGCAGGATATAAAATCAACACACAGAAATCCCTTGAATTCCTATACACTAACAATGAGATAACAGAAAGAGAAATTAAGGAAACAATTCCATTCACCATTGCAATGAAAAGAATAAAATACTTAGGAATATATCTACCTAAAGACACAAAAGACCTATATATAGAAAACTACAAAACACTGATGAAAGAAATCAAAGAGGACACAAATAGAAGGCAAAATATACTGTGTTCATGTATCAGAAGAATCAATATAGTGAAAATGAGTATACTATCCAAAGCAATCTAGAGATTCAGTGCAATTCCTATCAAGCTACCAACAGTATTTTTCACAGAACTAGAAAACATAATTTCACAATTTGTATGGAAATACAAAGAACCTCGAATAGCCAAAACAACCTTGAGAAAGAAGTGGAAGTGGAGGAATCAACCTGCCTGCCTTCAGTCTCTACTACAAAGCCACAGTCATCAAGACAGTATGGTACTGGCACAAAGACAGAAATATAGATCAATGGAACAAAATAGAAAGCCCAGAGATAAACCCACGCACCTATGGACACCTTATCTTTGACAAAGGAGGCAAGAATATACAGTGGAGAAAAGACAATCTAACAAGTGGTGCGGGGAAAACTGGTCAACCACTTGTAAAAAAAATTAAAGTAGAACACTTTCTAACACCATACACAAAAATAAACTCAAAATGGATTAAAGATCTAAATTTAAGACTAGAAACTATAAAACTCCTAGAGGAAAACATAGGCAAAACACTCTCTGACATAAATCACAGCAGGATCCTCTATGACCCACCTCCCAGAATATTGAAAATAAAAGCAAAGATAAACAAATGGGACCTAATAAACTTAAAAGCTTTTGCACAACAAAAGGAAACTATATGCAAGGTGAAAAGACAGCTTTCAGAATGGGAGAAAATAATAGCAAACAAAGCAACTGACAAAGAATTAATCTCAAAAATATACAAGTGACTCCTGCAGCTCAATTCCAGAAAAATAAACAACCCAATCAAAAAATGGGCCAAAGAACTAAACAGACATTTCTCTAAAGAAGACCTTCAAATGGCTAACAAACACATGAAAAGATGTTCACATCATTCATTTTCAGAGAAATGCAAATCAAAGTCACAATGAGGTACCATTTCACACCAGTCAGAATGACTGCGATCCAAAAGTTTACAAGCAAGAAATGCTGGAGAGGGCTGGAGAAAAGGGAACCCTCTTACACTGTTGGTGGGAATGCAAACTACAGCCACTGTGGAGAACAGTGTGGAGATTCCTTAAAAAACTGCAAACAGAACTGCCACACGACCCAGCAATCCCACTGCTGGGCATATACATTGAGGAAACCAGAACTGAAAGAGACACGTTGCAGCACTGTTTATAATAGCCAGGACATGGAAGCAACCTAGATGTCCATCAGCAGATGAATGGATAAGAAAGCTGTGGTACATTTACACAATGGAATATTACTCAGCCATTAAAAAGAATACATTTTAATCAGTTCTAATAATGTGGATGAAACTGTAGCCTATTATACAGAGTGAAGTAAGCCAGAAAGAAAAACACCAATACAGTATACTAATGCATATAAATGGAACTTAGAAAGATGGTAACGATAACCCTGTATGCGAGACAGCAAAAGAGACACAGATGTATAGAACAGTCTTTTGGACTCTGGGAGAGGGCAACAGTGGGATGATTTGGGAGAATGGCATTGAAACATGTATATTATCATATGTGAAACGAATCGTCAGTCCAGGTTCGATGCATGATACAGGGTGCTAGGGGCCAGTGCACTGGGATGACCCAGTGGGATGGTATGGGGAGGGAGGTGGGAGGGGGGTTCAGGATGGGGAACACATGACACCCATGGTGGATTCATATCAATGTATGGCAAAACCAATACAATATTGTAAATTAATTAGCCTCCAATTAAAATAAATAAATTTATATTAGAAAAAAGGAAAAAAAATGTAAAAAGATGAAAATAGACCCCTGACTTATATTACTCACTAAAATTAACTCAAAACGTATTAAAGATTTAAATGTAAGACTGAAAACCATGAAACTCCTAGAAGAAAACACAGGAAAAAAGGTCCTTAATGTGGAACTTTGGCAATAATTTTTTGGCTGTGACACTGAAAGCACAAAGTGACAAAATCAAACTAAATCAAAAATTTGGTTTGGCCACATCAAACTATAAAGTTTCTGCTATGCAGAAATAAAAAGACAACCTATGAAACAGGAGAACATACTTGCAAATCATATGTGAAATATTAAATAAGGGGTTATTATTCAAAAAATTTAAGAATTCCTACAGGTCAACAGCAAAAAAATTTGGTTAAACAGTGGGCAGATGAAAACACATGAAAAGATGTTCAACATCACTCGTTATTAGAGAAATGCAAATCAAACTACAATGAGGTATTGTAATGGCCATCATCAAAAACTACAAACAATAAGTGCTGGAGATGGTGTGGAGAAATGGGAACCCTCTTGCACTATTGGTGGGAATGTAAACTGATATAGCCACTATGGAGAACAGTATGGAGATTCCTTAAAAAAGTAGGAATGAAACCACCATACAACCTAGCAATCCTACTACTAGGCATATACCCTGAGGAAACCAAAACTGAAAAATACACATGTAACCCATGTTCACTGCAGCTCTATTTACAATAGCTAGGACATGGAAGCAACCTAGATGTCTAGTGACAGATGAATGGATAAAGAAGCTGTGGTACATACATACCATGAAATATTACTCAGCCATAAAAAGGAACACATTTGAGTCCATTTGAATGAAGTGGGTGAACCTAGAGCATATTATACACAATGAAGTCAGAAAGAGAAAAACAAATATCATATATTAATGCCTATATATGAATCTAGAAGGTTGGTACTGATGAGCCTATTTGTAGTGCAGCAATAGAGATGCAGACACAGAGAACAGCCTTGTGGACACAGTTGGGGAAGGAGGGTGTGGGATGAATTGGGAGAGTAGCAATGAGATATGTACTTTACCATACGTAAAATGGATAACCAGTGGGCATTTGCTGTAAGACACAGGGAGCTCAAACCTGGTGTTTGTAATGACCTAGAGGGTTGGGATGGAGTGGAGGGAGGGGGCATGTGTATACCCATGGCTGATTCATGGTGATATATGGCAGAAACCAACACAATATTGTAAAGCACCTATTATCCAATTAAAAAAAAAAAGAAAAAGTGAACAGGCGAACTGAATAGACATTTTCACAAAGACACACGGATGACCAACAGATACATGAAGGCATTATGCTAAGTAAAATAAGTCAAAGATTACTCTATGATCTTATTTATATATGAAATCTAGGAAAAAAAACCCAAACTCATAGAAAAAGTGAGATTTGTGGTTACCCTCCAGAGGTGGGGGTAGGGTAGGAGAATTGCATGAAGGTAGTCAAAAGGTACAAACTTTCAGTTATATGATATATAAGTATTGAGGATGTAATGCACAACATGATGACTATAGTTAACACTGCTGCATGGTATATTTGAAAATTGCTAAGAGTAATTCCTAAAAGTTCTTACTACAAGCAAAAAGCTTAGTTTTCCTCTCTTTTTTGTACTTACATGAGATGATGGATGTTAACCAAACTAACTGTGGTAATCATTACATTCTACACCTTATTGTGGTATAGTTATTGTATCTATACCTAACTGTGGTAATCATTATACTCTATACCTTAAACAGTACTGTATGTCATTTACATCTCAATAAAACTGAAATAAAATTGACTGAGAAAAATGAACAGAGCTTTAGCAACCTGTAGACTAAAACAAAAAACAAACCCAAAGAAATCCACACTCAGAAATAGCATAATCAGGAAACTCCCTGATGGTCTAGTGGTTAGGACTTGGTGCTTTCTTGCCGTGGTCCAGGTTTGATCCTTGTTCAGGAACTAAGGTCCCACAAGCCATGTGGTACAGCCAAAAAAATAAATAAAAATCACATTCCTGAACATAAAAAAGACAAAGAAAAAATCTTGACATCAGTGAGAAAAATGATATTTCCTAAAGGAGAATGCCAATTTAAATGACAGAAGATCTCTTATCCGAAACCATGGCAGCCAAAAGGCAGTAGCACGACAGTTTTCAAGGGCTGAAAAGAACTAGAAACCTAGAATCTGATATCAAATGAAAAGACCCCCTCAGCAATTCAAGGAAAATTAAGACATTCTTATATGAAGGAAAACTAAGAGTATTTGTTGCCAATAGGCCAATTCTAAAAGTATGTCTTAAGGATGTTCTTCAAACGGAAAGGAAATGATAAAAGGACTCTTAAGAACACCAGGAAGTAAGACAGAACAAGGGAAAGACTAAAAATATGGGTACATACAATATATTTTCCTTCTCCACTGGAGTTTTCTAGATCATATTTGACAGTTGAAGCAAAAATTATACTACTATATGATATGGTTCTCAACATATGTAGATGAAATATTTAAGATAACTATAGCAGGGGAGCATAAAGAAATTTAAAATAAGATTTCTACTCTTCACTCCAACTAGTAAAATGTCTATACCAGTTGATTGTGATAAGTTATGTATGTATTATGTCAATGCCTATAACAAGCACTGAAAAAGCTATACAAAGAGATATGCTCAAAAACATTATAGATAAATTTATATTTATTCATATATATATTTATATGTAAATTTATCATAGATAAATCAAAATGGAATTCTTGAAAAGATTTAAGTAACCCAAAGGAAGGCAAGAGAAAGAAAACAGAATGAACAGAGAAAACAAAACAAAAAAATTACCAACTTATGCCCTAACACATCAATAATTGCATTAAGTATATATGGTCTAAATATACCAATTATAGAGATTAGCAGAATGGAAAAAAATAATTCCAAACTTATATGCTGTCTACAAGAAAATCATTTATATATAATGGTGTCAGTTGAAAGTAAAGGGATATAAAAAGACACAAGGCAACCATTAATCAAAAGGAAGGAGTGGCTATTTTAATGTCTATATTAATATCCTATAAAATGGACTTCCATGCAGAGAAAACTGCCAGTGACAGAGGACGTTACATAATAATTAAAAGGGTCAATCCACCAAGACACAGCACTCCTAAATGCATCTGCATCAAACAACAAAGCTGTAAGATATGAGGCAAATGATAAAACTGAAAGGAAGAATAGAAAAATTGACAATTATACCTGAATGCTTCACCTCTTTCTCAACAACTGACTGAACAATTATACAGAAAATCACCAAAGACAGAGAAGAATTCAGCAACACCATCAACCAGCAGGGGTAAATCAACATTTACAGCAAACTCCTCCAAACATCAGCAGGATATACATTCTTTTCAAGTGACCATGGAAACATCTACCAAGACAGACCATATCCTGGGCCATAAAACAAAACCCAGTAAATTTAAAGGAACTAAAATTGTACAGAGTATATTCTATGGAAACAAACCAGAAATCAACAACAGAATAACAGGAAAATCTGCAAACACCTGGAAAGTAAACAACATACGTCTATACAATTCACAGGTCAAACATGAAGTCCATAAGCTAATTAAAAATTGGAGTGAACTACATGAAAAGGAAAACATCAAAATTTGAGGGACATAGCTAAATCAGTACTAAGAGGAAAACTGATAGCACTAAATACTTATATTAGAATACAGGAAAAATCTCAAATCAATAACCTAAGTTCCCACATCAAGATATTAAGAGGAGCAAAATGAACCCAAAGCAAGCAGAAGGAAGGAAATAATAAAGTATAGAAATCAGTGAAGCTGAAAACAGAAAGATAAAAGGGAAATTCAATGAAATAAAAAGCTTGCTCTCTGAAAAGATCAATAAAACTGACAAAACTGTAGCAAGTCTGAAAAGAAAAAAAGAAGACAAAAATTTTCAATATCAGAAATGAAATGAGATGTCACACAGAGCCAGCCTGCAGACATCAAAAGGATAATAAGGGAATATTATGAACAACTGTACACACTAAATTTGACAACTTAGAAGAAATGAATCAATTCCTTGGAAAGCACAAACTACCACAACATATCCAATATAAAATAGATAATTTAAATAGTCTTATAACTATTAAATGAATTGAATTGATAATTTTAAAACTCAAAAAAAAAGATTAAAGATAGTTCAGTTCAGTTGCTCAGTCATGTCCAACTCTTTGCAACCTCATGAACTGCAGCACACCAGGCCTCCCTGTCCATCACCAACTCCTGGAGTCCACCCAAACCCATGTCCATTGAGTCGGTGATGCCATCCATCCATCTCATCCTCTATCGTCCCTTTCTCCTCCTAACCTCAATCTTTCCCAGCATCAGGGTCTTTTCAATGAGTCAGCTCTTCACATCAGGTGGTTTCATAAGCAAAGTGTTTAGCATAATGACTGACAAACTAGCTGCTGCTGCTGCTAAGTCGCTTCAGTCGTGTCCGACTCTGTGCGACCCCATAGACGGCAGCCCACCAGGCTCCTGTCCCTGGGATTCTCCAGGCAAGAACACTGGAGTGGGTTGCCATTTCCTTCTCCAATGCATGAAAGTGAAAAGTAAAAGTGAAGTCGCTCAATCGTGTCCAAATCTTCACGACCCCATGGACTGCAGCCTACCACACTCCTCCGCCCATGGGATTTTCCAAGCAAGAGTACTGGAGTGGGGTGCCATCACCTTCTCTGGGCAGGCTAGCTAGTACTCAATAAACAGTGGTCATTACCATTTTATTTAAATCACCACCACCTCTCTTGGGGAAACTGAGGCTTCACAGAGATGAAATCCTTTGCTAAAATGTAAAAGTCAGAATTTGAACCCAGATCTGAAGCCAGTGCCAATTTCCCTAGAATTTAAGAGTCCACACCATAGCCACCACCTTGGGGATATGCCAACCAATACTTCCTTTATAGATAAGAAAACTGTAAAGGAGTGAGGTTTTGTCAAAGCCCCAG
>SJXQ01006495.1:133831-148422 GCA_006408695.1 Aepyceros melampus
AGGCAGTAATCTTTGTCAGTAAATTATTACAAAATAAAAAGGTACTCATGGACATTGCAGAACAACAACTTTCAGTTCAGTTCAGTTCATTTCGCTTGCTCAGTCATGTCCAACTCTTTGTGACCCCATGGACTGTAGCAAGCCAGGGTTCCCTGTCCATCACTAACTCCCAGAGCTTGCTCAAACTCATGTCCATCAAGTTGGTGATGCCATCTAACCATCTCATCCTCGGTCATCTACTTCTCCTGCCTTCAATCTTTCCCAGCATCAGGATCTTTTCTAAGATTCAGTTCTTTGTATCAGGAGGCCTAAGTATTGCAGCTTCAGCTTCAGCTTCAGCACCATTCCTTCCAATGAATCAGGACTGATTTCCCTTAGCATTGACTGGTTTGATCTCCTTGCAGTCCAAGGGACTCTTAAGAGGCTTCTCCAACACCACACTTCAAAAGCATCCATTATTCAGCACTCAGCTTTCTTTATGGTCCAATTCTCACATCCATACATGACTACTAGAAAATCCATAGCTTTGACTAGATAGACCTTTGTCAGCAAAATAATGTCTCTGCTTTTTAATATGCTGTCTAGATTGTTTATCATAGCTTTTCTTGCAAGGAGCAAGCGTCTTTTAATTTCATGACTGCAGTCACCATCTGTAGTGATTCTGGAGCCCAAGAAAATAAAGTCTGTCACTGTTTCCATTGTTTCCCCGTCTATTTGCCATGAAGTGATGGGACTGGATGCCATGATCTTAATTTTTTGAATGTTGACGTTTTAAGCCAGCTTAAAACTTTCACTTTCATCAAGAGGCTCTTTAGTTCCACTTTGCTTTCTGCCATAAAGGTGGTGTCATCTGTTATTGATATTTCTCCTGGCAATCTTGATTCCAGCTTGTGCTTCATCCAGCCTGGCATTTCACATGATGTTCTCTACATTTAAGTTTAATAAGCAGGGTGACAATATATAGCCTTGATGTACACCTTTCCCAATTTGGAACCAGTCCTTTGTTCCATGTCCGGTTCTAACTGTTGCTTCTTGACCTGCATACAGATTTCTCAGGAGCAGGTAAGGTGGTCTGGTATTCCCATCTCTTTAGGAATAAATGTTCCACAGTTTGTTGTGATCCACACAGTCAAAGGCTTTGGTGTAGTGAATAAAGCAGAAGTAGATGTTTTTCTGGAATTCTCATGTTTTCTCTATGACCCAACCAATGTTGGCAATTTGATCTCTGGTTCCTCTGCCTTTTCTAAATCCAACTTGAACATCTGGAAGGTCTCAAGTTCATATACTGTTGAAGCCTTGCTTGGAAATTTTGAGCATTACTTTGCTGGCAAATGAGATGAATGCAATTGTGCGGTACTTTGAACATTCTTTGGCATTGCCTTTCTTTGGGTTTGCAATGAAAACTGAACTTTTCCAGTCCTGTGGCCACTGCTGCATTTTCCAAGTTTGCTGGCATATTGAGTGCAGCAGTTTCATAGCATCATCATTTAGGATTTGAAATAACTCAGCTGGAATTCCATCATCTTCCCTAGCTTTGTTCATAGTGATGCTTCCTAAGGCCTGTTTGACTTCACATTCCAGGATGTCTGGCTCTAGGTGAGTTTTCATACCATCATTATCATCTGGGTCATTAGGATCTTTTTTATATCGTTCTTCTGTATATTCTTGCCACTTCTTTTAATATCTTCTGCTTCTGTTAGATTTATATCATTTCTGTCCTTTATTGTGCCCATCTTTGCATGAAATGTTCCTTTGGTATCTCTAATTTTCTTGAAGAGATCGCTAGTCTTTCCCATTCTATTGTTTTCCTCTATTTCTTTGCATTGATCACTTAGGAAGGCCTTCTTATATCTCCTTGCTAGGCTTTGGAACTCTGCATTTAGATGGATATATTTTTCCTTTTCTCCTTTGCCTTTTGCTTCTCTTTTTTTCTCACCTATTTGTAAGGCCTCCTCAGACAACCATTTTGCCTTTTTGCATTTCTTCTTATTGGGTTTTGATCATTGCCTCCTATACATGTCAGAACTCCATCCATAGTTTTTCAGGCACTCTTTCTATCAGATCTAATCCCTTGAATCTATTTGTCACTTCCACTGTATAATCATAAGGGACTTGATTTAGGTCATATCTGAATGGCCTAGTGGTTTTCTTCAATTTAAGTCTGAATTTTGCAATAAGGAGTTCATGATCTGAGCCATGTCAGCTCCTGGTCTTGTTTTTGCTGACTGTATAGAGCTTCTCCATCTTTGGCTACAAAGAATATAATCAATCTGATTTCGGTATTGACCATCTGGTGATGTCCACTTGTAGAATCATCTCTTGTGTCGTCCAAGTGGGTGTTTGCTATGACCAGTGTGTTCTCTTGGCAAAATTCTGTTAGCCTTTGCCCTGATTCATTTTGTACTCCATTGCCAAACTTGCCTGTTACTCTGAGTATCTCTTGATTTCCTACTTTTGCATCCCAGTCCCCTATGATTAAAAGGACATCTTTTTTTCATATTAGTTCTAGAATGTCTTGTAGATCTTCATAGAACTGTTCAGCTTCTTCGGCATTAGTGGTTGGGGCATAGACTTGGATTACTGTGATATTGAATGGTTTGCCTTCAAAGTAAATTACTTTGAGGTGTGGTTGTTAGAATTTTTTGAGTACTATAGAATATCTCATTTTAAAAACTAGTGCAGAATTGCAAAGCAAATATCCACAGGCTAGGAAATGAAAATTAAATTTAAAGATCATCAAAGTAGACACATTAGATAAAAACTTTGGATTAACCAATTATTAATGAGGAAGATAATTTAAAAAGTGTTTTCCTTATAATTGAAGGTATATTGGTAGAATGCATACAGATATGTTTTAAATTATAAATAAATTATGAAGCCATTTTCATTTCTTATATGACCTTGTATTAGTCTATTCAGGCTGCTATAATAAAATTGCCATAGACTGGGTGGCTAATGAACAAAGATTTATTTTTCATGGTTCTGAAGGCTGGGAAGTTCAAAATCAAGGTGCTGGCTTGATTTAGTTCTGGTGAGAGCCAGACACTGGCTCATAGATGGTAATCTTCTTGCTGTTTGGGGGAAGGGGTGAAAGAGCTCTTTGGAGGTTCTTTTAATAAGGGCACTAATCTCATTTATAAGAGCCCCACCCTCAAGTCCTAATCACCTACCAAAGCCCCCCCTCCCCCCTGCCGAATACCATCACACTGTGGGGGTTAGTACTTTAACATATGACTTTGGGGGTCAGGGACACAAGCATTCAGTCTATATAGCATACCTCCACAAGTTACAGGAAATGTCAGAGGAAACATTAAGTGCCATTGTAAAAATTATATTTAAAATTAGATTTGACTTGGACAAAACTGATCTGTATGAAGAGTTAAATCTTTTTAGAAGTGTTCTACAGGAATCATCAGGTCTAGATGTGTGAAAATTTGTATTTTGAAAAATTTATCAGGAATCTATCCCATTGTCACAGCCTACAAAAAACAGTGCCAATGCATCAGCAGAAAGCTCCTTATCAAAATGAAAAGTTATCAAACATTTACAATCTTGTGACTGATGTTGCCTTCAATCATGTTGGCTCAAAATGAGCTTGCTAAAATAACTAATTGAATTTGCAGAAAAGAGAGGCAGAAAAATCTTATGATCAATCAAGATATCACATTAGTAACATTTATTTTATTATATAAATTATACAAATATTGTTCTGCAATTTGTAAATTATTTTTCAGCTATCACTATTATCACCATTATGTTTTATAAGTAATAAAATATTTTTAAAGAAAAAACATTTTATTTTCATGCCTTTAGCTGTACTTCCCATCTCTCCCCTAGTTTTTGAGCAAGGAACCCTCCATTTTCATTTTGCACTGGGCCCTACAAATTATGTAGCAGGCTCTCACTCCTGCTGGATGGTAATTGTGAGATGATTTGAGGGAATTGTAGCCACTCAAACAGTTACTGCCCTAACCAAACTCCTTTTCACTAGGAGTAGGAGGTGGAGGTGGGTAGAAACAAGATGACAACACAGAAAGTGGAGGTTAGTATAGATATTAATCATTTCCATGTGAACAGGATCATACTGTCCATATCATTTGGCCAACTGCTTTCTTCACTTGGCAACATCTTGGAGATCTTTCTACAAGGAAAATAATCAACCTTGTTCTTTTTTGAATTCTTGTTCAGGGAATTCCATGACTTGGATGGCTCCTGATTTATTTCTCCACTCCCCTGATGGATATTTACAATGGTTTAATTTTTCAGTAATACAGAGCTGCAGTGAACATACTAGTAAGGGCCTCCTTGTGCACAGGCATGTTTCTGTAGGTGGACAATCACAAGTGAGTTGCTGGGCCATGGGGTATGGATTTTTCAATCTTAATACATACTGCCAAATTGCCTTTCAAAAGCATTATGTCAGTTTTCACTCCCATCAGCAGTGTAGCTTCATATTTCCTAAGACTCCAACCTTTAAACTGTTTGCCAATCTGACGGAGAAAAAAAATGGTAACTTGTGTTTGTTTTTAACTTTGCATTTTCCCTCACTAGTGCAGTTGAGCATCTTTTTATTTGATGTTTATTGGCCTATTCTCTGTGAACTGTTTGTAACCTTTGCCTAGTTTTTCTTACAGGGTTGTTTTTCTCCATATTGAGTTGTTAGAGTCATTTATATTTCTGGATATTAGTCCTTTGTCTATTATATATATAGCTGATATTTTCCTATAGTATGTACCATGTTTATAGTTTGTGTTCATACAGGAGTTTTAGATGTTTGTGTAGCCATTTTATATATTTATGTCAGTCTTTTCTTCTGTGGATTTTCTGTTTATTGCTTTGCAAGATCTTGTTTATCCAAGGCAACAACCATATTATCTTTTTTTCTCATTCTGTTATAGTGCTTTCCATTTAGGTCTTTCAGTTCAGTTCAGTTCAGTTACTCAGTTGTATCCGACTCTTTGCGACCCACCTACCTTAAACTCATTTCCTTCTCAAAACCTTTGCATTTCTCCTATCTGGAACTCTTTTCCCCAAGATATTCCTATGGCTGACACCCTCAGGGCTCAGCTCAAATATTACTTCTTCCAAAAGGCCTTTCCCGACCACCTTAACTAAATTAACCACCCTCTCTACATTAAGATGTGCCCTAGTTCATTACCTTAATTCATTTTCTTCATAGATCACCTCTTACTGAAGTTACCCAACTTTTGTTTATACGTTCATGGTCTGTCTCTCCTTAGATTGAAAACTCCATGAAAGTAGGGTTTTTGTCCTGTCCCTAGCTTCTAGAACACATTTAGAGTTTATTATAGTGAACTTGATAATGATAATTTTTTTTCAAAGTATTGTCACAACACCTAGGACTCCCTTTTCTAAAGGAGAAATATTTCAGTATCCTGTTTTTCTACTCTTACTAAATACTGAGTGAGTCGAGAATGGTTATGACTATTATTCGGTCCAACCTGTAGTGTTGTGTATTATTCGGTCCAACCTGTAGTGTATTTCTCAACCTGTAGTGTTTTGGAATCACACTTGATTTATTTTTAAATTTAGATATAGAGTGTGTATGTCTTTTTGCCTTTTCATACTGAACCCTGAATATTCATTGGAAGGACTAATGCTGAAGCTGAAGCGCCAATACTTTGGCCACCTGATACAAAGAGCTGACTCATTAGAAAAGACCCTGATGCTGGGAAAGATTGAAAGCTGGAGGAGAAGGGGACAACAGAGGATGAGATGTTTGGGTGGCATCACTGACTCAATGAGTATGAGTTTGGGTAGGCTCTGGGAGGTGGTGGAAGACAGGGAGGCCTGGCATGCTGCAGTCTATGGGGTTGCAGAGTCAGACGTGACTGAGCGACTGAACAAATAGAGTGTATATAGTTTCCTAGGGCTGCCACAACAAAGTACCACAAACTGTGTGGCTTAAAACAACAGAAATTTATTGTCTCACAGTTCTGGAGGCTAGAAGTGGTGATGGTGGGCCATGCTCACTCTGAAAGCCCTAGCAAAGCATCCTTCCTTGTCTCCTTCTAGTTTCTAGTGATTGCAGTCTTTGATATTCCTTGACTTGTAGGTGTATCACTCTGCCTCCATCATCACATGTGTGTACCTGAAGTTCTGTCTTGTAAGGACCCCAGTCATTGGATTAAGGTCCACCCTAATGTGATATGATTTCATTTTAACATGGTTATATTTGCAAAGACCATATTTCCAAATAAGGTCACAATCACAGTTTGGGAGGACACTATTCAAGCCAGTACAGAGGGTCACATTTAAAAAATCTGCTTTATTAGGTCTGGAGTGGAGGCCCAGCATCCTTAATTTTTAAAAGCTTTACAGAGTTGACTGATGTTCACCTGGAAAGGTGGACATGGGGGAAGACCCTTTTAAAGCAAAATCCCAAACCAGATTCAGTAAAGAAAAATACTGATGAATTTCACTGCATAAAAGTTAAAGCTTCGGAGGTGGGGGTGGGGAGAGAATACCATAAACAAATTCAAAAGATCAACAAAGCTGGGAAAACATATTTGCATCATATATGATAAAAGGCTAATTTAATTTACAACAAATTCAGAAGAACTAACATGAAAAAGACAAAACCCAATAGTAAAGTGAGCTAAAGAATAAGAAAGTAATCTACAGAGAAAGACATGCACACATCAATAGAGATTTGAAAAGATGTTTAATTTCATCCACGAGTAAAGGCATATAAGTCAAAGCAATAAAATGCCATCTTTATAAGACTGGGAAATGTTTAAAGTTTGATTTAAACAGAGAAAGTCAGGATATGAAGAAATACTAGATGTTTTCATATGCTGCTGGTGGGCTTGATGTTGTTATAACTTTTTTGATGTATAATTTGGTAGAATATATCAAAATAAAACATGCAGATATTCTTTGAATATTATAGGCATTGCTCGTGCATTCTTAGCAATCATTCCCCATTTTTTTTCCTTCCCAAGAAGTTGTAGATTTTTATTTATGTGTCTACTCTTCCCACTCATAGCCCATGTATTTGCAGGTAAACAGATTTTACTCTCAGTTCTTCTGACCACAAACACCATTAGTTCAGAGGACTTGTGACCTAAGCAAGTCAATGAGGGAGAACCATGGGAGTCCTACTTACTTGGAACTTTGGGTCAGAGTTTTCTCTTCTCTTCTGGACTTAAGGAAGAAATTCAAAGCCTCCATTGCCACTGTCAGCCATTTCATTGGCACCTTGGCTTAAAGCACTGGTTCTCAGTCTTTAGTGTTCATCAGAATCACCTAATCTGTTAAAACATAGATTGCCGATCTTTATCTACTGTCAGAATTTCAAATTCTGCAGGTATGTGGTAGGGACAAAGAATTTCATTTTCTAAGAAATTCTCAGGTGAGATTGATGCTGCTGGGCCAGGGATCACACTGAAAAAAACTACTTGGATAAAGAACGGATGCACAGCAGAGAGACTTAAAGAAACTGGGTAGTTCTAGCTCACCCTACCCCTGGAATTGTGTTCCGTTACTTGTAACCAAAAGCACCCTAACCAATATATTCAGAAATTTTGGACTAACAATTTACCCTATGGATATACTTGCAGAACTTTATCAAAATATATGCTGACAGATAGACTACCCTTGTGGCTCAGAGGTAAAGAAGCCACCTGCAATGCAAGAGATGCAAGTTCAGTCCCTGGGCTGGGAAGATCCCCTGGAGAAGGAAATGGCAACCCACTCCAGCATTCTTGCCTGAAAAATCCCATGGACAGAGGAGCCTGGCAGGCTATAGTCCATAGAGTCACTAAGAGTTGGACATGACTAAATACAATGTGCGTGTGTGTGTGCGCGCACGCACGCACCCACACACAGACACACACACACATGCCAATGGATGATAATTGCAGCATTGTTTGTAATAGCTAAAACTGGAAGCAGTCAAAGCACTTGTCAGTAGGGAATTGATCCACCAGATGGAATCATCTATCTAATGGAATACCATGTGGTTTAACAATTATGAAATGCTCTGTATATGCTTATAGAAAAATATCTCTAAGATATATTAAATATGAAAATCATGATGATTAAAAGGGAGTAATTTATACTTTTTAAATAAAAGAATAAACATATACACAGGTATGTGGTTAATTATTTCTGGGAAGGTTAATTCTGATTAAGAACAGCAATATTTGAGAAAAAGAGTTGGAATGGAAGTGGTGATAACAGTTTTTCAGTCTTAATTTTGTATATTTTATTCTGTTTGAGTTGCCTAATCTTAGGTAAATTTTCCTTTTGTCAAAAAAGAAAAGTTATTTGGTGTTATCTGGGCAAGGCATAATTCAACTGTAGTTTATGACCAACCTAGATGGTATATTCAAAAGCAGAGACATTACTTTGCCGACTAAGGTCTGTCTAGTCAAGGCTATGGTTTTTCCTGTGGTCATGTATGGATGTGAGAGTTGGACTGTGAAGAAGGCAGACACCGAAGAATTGATGCTTTTGAACTGTGGTGTTGGAGAAGACTCTTGAGAGTCCCTTGGACTGCAAGGAGATCCAACCAGTCCATTCTGAAGGAGATCAACCCTGGGATTTCTTTGGAAGGAACGATGCCAGTACTTTGGCCACCTCATGCGAATAGTTGACTCATTGGAAAAGACTCTGATGTTGGGAGGGATTGGGGGCAGGAGAAGAAGGGGACGACAGAGGATGAGATGGCTGGATGGCATCATGGACTCGATGGATGTGAGTCTGAGTGAACTCTGGGAGTTGGTGATGGACAGGGAGGCCTGGCATGCTGCGATTCATGGGGTCGCAAAGAGTCGGACACTACTGAGTGACTGGACTGAACTGAACTGAACTTCCTTCTTTGTATTTCTCTATTGAAGAAACAACTGCTGCTGCTAAGTCGCTTCAGTCATGTCGAACTCTGTGCGACCCCATAGACGGCAGCCCACCAGGCTCCCCCGTCCCTGGGATTCTCCCGGCAAGAACACTGAAGTGGGTTGCCATTCCCTTCTCCAATGCATGAAGGTGAAAAGTGAAAGTGAAGTTGCTCAGTCGTGTCTGACTCTTAGCGACCCCATGGACTGCAGCCTACCAGGCTCTTCCGTCCATGGGATTTTCCAGGCAAGAGTACTGGAGTGGGGTGCCATTGCCTTCTCTGAAAGAAATAACTAATAAATGTATTATTTTTTTAAAAGATTAAATAATTAAAAGATAAATGGAAAATTGAAGACTTCTCAGGTATTCTGATGTGCAGCTGGGCTTGAGTGCCACTAACATGGTGCATAGGTTATACACTGCTGAGGACTTATACATATCCTGATTGAGACTTAACTAGGGAGTTGCTAACTGTACTTTAATGTGCATATGAATTATCTAAGGATTTTGTTAAAATGCATATTCTGATTGAATAGATCTTTAGATGGGGCCCAATATTCTGCATTCTAATTGTCTCCCCGAATGATGCTGATGTTGCTGGACTACTGGTCACACTTTGATACAAGAACAAAGAAAGAGGAAAAGAGGAAAAAGAAGAAGCAGAAGGAGGAGGGACTATGAAGATAGAGGGAAGGGACAGATATGAGACATTGCAGAATAACTCGGCATATGGAGAGTCTTAGGTGATGAACTTTTTGGCCTGGGTGATGTGAGGATGGTAGTGACACTATCTAGAGATAGAGAAATCAAGCTAGAGGAGGAGGAGGTATAGGAAACAATGAAGGAGTGTGAGTAAGACTTCACATTTGAACATATTGAGTCATGATTTTTCTGGGAGAATGTTATATAGACTTGCCCAGTAGACCATTTGAACTCTGACTCTGCTCAGTAAAGTTCACATAGAGGTAGATTTAGGAGTCATCTGTATAAAGGTAAGAGCTGAGGCCATGTGATAGGATGAAACTGACCAGGGAGAAAGAATAATGAGAAGGTGGCTGAAAACAGAAACTCAGAAATGCTAATCTTAAGAGACATTCTAAGAAGAAAATGGAGAAATGGAGAGATAGTACAGAAGATTAAATATCTTGAAGGGTGTTCCTACTAAAGAACAACCAGATTCAGCATAAAACATATTTTTTATTGTGTGAGTTAGCAACTGCTACATAATAAACTATCCAAAACTCAGTAGCTTGAAACCAAACCATGTATTGTTGCTCATGAGTCTATAGGTCAGTGCTCTGTTGATCTGCACTTGGCTTGGCTGATCTTAGCTGGGCTCACTGATATATCTGTGGCTGGTGGGTTGGTTAAGGACTGACAGGTCTAAGCTGGTCTGGCTGGATATAGCTAGACAAATGGGTCTCTATTCCAGAAGGCTAGCCCAGGCTCATTCCCATGGTAACTCCAGGGGTCCAATGGAGTGAGCAGAAGCATGCAAAGCTTAGAACTGACATAATATCACTTCTGCAACATTCTATTGATCAAAGGAAAATACAGGACTATTCTAGATTTGAAGGTAGAGAAACAGATGCCATCTCTTAAAGGGAAGAGCTGCAAAAGGTGTAAATACAGGGAGGTGTAAACGCTGTGACCATTTTTTAAATCAGTTTATCATGCTGGACTTAGAAGTGAAAAAAGTCTTTAAAGAGCAAGCAACATAAAGCAAAGAAACAAAGCCATGACAATAGCAGTAATAAACCACAGTGAGCTGGCTAGGGAGAGTGGGGCACTTGAGAACACTTCCAAAAATGGAACAGTGGTAGTTCTTTGGAAAATTGAGGTGCTGTTATTGGAAGAAATGAGGAAAGGCTGCTGATCAGGTAGGAAAACAAATAGACATCTGCCTCAGAATCTAAGAGTCTCTTTATCATGAGAAAATTCTAGAAATACTTTAAATTGATATGGAACAGTCAGTCTTTCTGGTCCTTGAAACCAGTATGCACATGACACACCCTTCAGGAGTCCGAGCTTGGACTCAAAACCAGCATGCCAATTGTGCCATCTTAATGTATTAATATGTAATGTGTTTTCACATCCACTAGCTTGTGTTACTCTTACAACTACCTATAAGGGAGGTAAAGCAGGCATTACTAATCCCATTTAATACTACTTCTAAAAATAATTTTGTCATTATCTTATAAAACTGAGCATTTGCCTGCCTTAGGTCCCAGCAGGAGACATGTACACAAGCATTCATGGCAACATTGATGGAAATAATAATGGGTAGAGCTTGCCAGAGTTGACTAGAGCTGAGCACCCACCGCTGGCCCACTGTGTACACCTCTGTGTCATGGCTGGCCTCAACTCCCTGGAGGCGGTGAAACGCAAGATGCAGGTTCTGCAGCAGCAAGCAGATGAGGTGGAGGACCGCATGCAGGGCCTGCAGCGGGAGCTGGACAGCAAGGGTGAGCAGCATGAGAAAGACCAAGATGATGTGGCAGCTCTCAATCCACACATCCAGCTTGTCGAGGAGGAGTGGGACAGGGCTCGGAAACGACTGGCCACAGCCCTGCAGAAGCTGGAGGAGGCAGAAAAGGCTGCAGATGAGACTGAGAGAGGGATGAAGGTGATAGAAAACCCGGCCATGAAAAATGAGAAGATGGAGATCAGGAGATGCCCCTTAAAGAGGCCAAGCACATTGCTGAGGACGCCGACCACAAATGCAAGGAGGTAGCTTGTAAGTTGGTCATCCTGGAGGGCGAGCTGGAGAGGGTGGAGGAGTGTGAGGTGTCTGAACTAAAATGTGGTGACCTGGAAGAACTCAAGAATGTCACTAACAACCTGAAGTTGCTAGAGGCTGCATCTTTAAAGTTATTTTGAAAAGCAGAAATTAAACTTCTGTCTGACAAACTGAAAGAAGCTGAGACCCATACCAAATTTGCAGAGAACAGTTGTGAAACTGGAAAAGACAATTGATGACCTGGAAGAAAAACTTGCCCGGGCCAAAGAAGAGAACGGGGGCTTATCTCAGACACTGGATCAGACACTGAATGAACTAAACTGTATATAACCAAAACAGAAGAGTTTTGTTCCAACAGAAACTCCAGAGCTCCATGTCTTTCTCTTCTCTTGTAAGAATTTTCTTTTGTTATTGCCTCTTCGCCTTGCTGGAAATGTCAAGGAATTATGAATACATGAAAAATATTTTTTATCAGAGAAGCTTTGGGCACCAGTTAAATCTACTCCTTTCTTTTTTCAAGTGGCACCAGTTTTTTCAGCTCTATTTTTATCCTTACCTTGCATATATTCTTAAGGTAGGCAGGGTATTTCATATTGAGTATACTCTCTTTTAAGACTGAGGGCATTTGGTTCCTGGGAGAATAGACAAACCCACACTTTCAAAACACAGATTCCGACATCTGGTCATGGGTCAGTTTAACAGGTTGAAGAATTCCACCCTTGGTCACACTGTAGGAGGCCAGGGATCATCATATTAAAATCTTGAGTGGATCTTCCCAACCCTACATTAAAATGGGTGGTGATTTTCCACCAGAGTGAAAAAAGGGGGGTGAGGTTACTGTGGGAAATCATAAACTACCAAGAGGTTAACCTCATCATCCTGGCTCTTTTCCACACTTCACCATTCAGAACATTATCTGAGCAGTCAGTGTGAGAATGCTTGAAAAACGTCATAATAATTACCCAAATGTTTTCTGGACTGATCCTTGATATACTCTTCTATATGTTTCTTTCACTCTAAAGTTGTTCTCTGAGGAGCTGATGTCTTATTCCAGTAATGACACATGCTTATCTGCTTTGATATGAGGCCATTCACTCAGGAGAAATGAATGTTGGAGAATTCAGTCCTATTAGGAGAAGCTGTCTTTTTCAAAAAGACTGCTTTTTCAAAAAGAAGCTGTCTTTTTCAAAAAGTAATTGAGCAAGACTGTTTTTCTATGAACAAATATTGGACAGAATGGCCCTTTCAGACTACAAAGTAAAAATAAAAGAAGCAATTGACCCAACTTCATCACCTCTATACTCAAGGAAATGGCAAATTGGAGATTTACTTATTTAGAATTTTAATTCCTTCTTCAGGACCAAGTTAATAAAAAACCAAGAAACTCCTGATTCAACTGGAAATATAGTATTTTGTAGACAAGGCTGCATGTTTTAGCTTGGTTATATTTCTGCTTTCTCAGTTAACATCTCAGCTGAAACATTCCACATTGCCCAGCAGTGTGGGGGCCAACTCAAGGTTACAATTCTGACTAAAAAATCACACTGCTTCTAGCTTATCTGAATCTTCTGCCCTCAGTCCTATTTATTAAGCACCACATTATACAAGAAATACACTAGCAAATTGTGCAACTGAATAAAACCCACACTTTTCCTTTAGGTTCTTACAACTGTATCATATGTAATAGTATCACTTTTTTTACATTTTGGTCAAATAAACTTTTACTCCAAGAAAAAAAAAGAATGGGTAGATAAATTGTGGTATTACTATATAGAAGTGAAAAATTAACTACAGCTATAGCAGCAATGTGTTTGCGTCTTAGAGGAAAAAAAAAAGTTGGATGAGAAAAGGGAGTTGCAGAACCTACATAAAATAACATTTTTATAAAATTAGAAAGCAAGTACAACCTAACACTATATTGTTCAAAAATAATTATATATGTGATATAACTGTTTAAGAAGAAATCAAGGAATGAAAACTAAAAGTGAAAATACTGGTTACCTCTGGGGAAGGCAGAGAGATGGGATAGTTCTTAGGTTGAGCAGTGGGCTCGGGAAAGTTCAGTTTATTATTGAATTTCATAACATATGTTACATATACTTTTGCATTTATCAAATGTGTGTGCTAAGTCACTTCAGTCATGTCTGACTCTTTGTGATCCTATAGATTGTAGCCTGCCAGGCTCCACTATCCATGGGGTTCTCCAGGCAAGAATACTGAAGTGGGTTGCCATGCCCTCCTCCATGGGATCTTCTTGACCCAGGGATCAAACACACATCTCAGTCTCCTGCATTGTCAAGTGAGTTCTTTACCACTGGTACCACCTGGGAAGCCCTTATTAAATAGTACATAATAATATTTTTAAATAGTCAAAAAAGGAAAGCAAAACAGCAGAGAAGTGTCAAGGAAGCCAGAGAGTTTCACGAATGGGTTGTATTTCAATGTCAATTGCTGTGGAAGGCCTCAGCAAGATGCCTGTATGAAAACTGTGGACTTGGTGACAGGGCGCACACGTCATCTTTGGAAGCAGCCACATTCAAACAGGAAGGGCTGATGCCAGATTATAGGCTAGGGAGAAAAGTGTTATGAGGAAATCAGGACCTGGAGCTTAGACAAGTCTTTCATCTACTACCAACTCTTCCCCCACCCCCTGGCCAAACCTGTAACAGCTAACATTTACTGAGGCTGCATTATACGCCAGCCATTTTACATACACCATGTTTAGGGGGAGCTAAACTCAATGCTTGCTTTACCCCCAGATTATATCCACTTCAGTGCACATGCAGAGAAGCCCTATGACACTAGAATGGGAGTGAATGCTTTACTGTTCCATTACAAATTTTAGGTATAATAACTCAAGTGGTTAGACAGTGGCAACCAATCAAAAGGCAATTAATTGGAGTGGGTCCCTGGGCCGGGTGGCATTGGCCTGTGGGGCCCCGGCCTGAGGGCGGCAGTGGCTCGTCTGAGCACCTGGACGTGTTGGTGGAGG
>SJXQ01006495.1:148568-167312 GCA_006408695.1 Aepyceros melampus
GACAAGGTGGGTCTTCCTCAAGGGGACGCTGGAGCAGCCCCAGTGTGGCTTCAGCAGCGTGGCGGTGCAGAGTCTCTGGCTGTGTGGCATCCGCTACTACGCGACCTACAGTGTGCTAGATGACCCCAGCTCCAGCAAGGCATTAAAGACGACTCCAACTGGCCCACCGTCCTGCAAGTGTACCTCAATGGCGAGTTTGCGGTGGGGGGTTGGGCGGGGGGACGCTGTGACATTCTTCCGCAGATGCACCAGAACGAGGACCTGGTGGAAGAACTCAAAAAGCTGGGGATCCACTCCACCCTCTTAGATGAAACCAAAGACCAGGACTCGAAGTGAGAGAGGGTGGCCAGGTGAGAAGCTGCTGATGTCAGAGTCTCACCGCCAGAGAGGCCTTGCCCATTCTGGTTCCCGCTCTACAGATGACTGTTTGCACTGGTTCCTCCAGTTGGTAAGCAGCCAAGTGATTTTAGCGTTTCTGGTGTTTGGGCAAGGAATATCCTATTGGGAACATAATCGTAACCACTGCACTGTCATAATCAATGTGGTATTACAAGCTTGTTGTAAACAAAATTCTTTCTTGTGTTGTCCTTTGCTCTTTGCAAAGGATTCAGGAGTAAACCTAGGAGCTTTTGAATCATTGTTATTATTCACAAGTCCTCCACAAATATATCAGTCTGCAAAGATAATATAACTCCCCTCCCCAGTTTTTTATAACTTTTTCTGTTAAGAAAAATGATGGGCAAGGAAGAAAATAACTGTTTTTTTTTTTAATAAACTGCCAACCCAGGGGGGAAAAATAGGCAATGAATCAAATCTACCCAGAAATGGGTCATTTCTCCCTGTGATGCTATTATTTTGACTCACCAAACTTATTTCTTCCGTGTTTCAGGGACATAGTAGATTTGTACTTTCCACCTCCAGGAAATTAGATGCAACCATGTGGGCCATTTTTTGGGTAATTAAGAGAGAAGTGATGGGTGACATTTTAAGCTGTAAGGATCAGTGTGTGTTTTGGCCACATCCCTTCCTAACTCAGTGATGGGGCTTCTGTTGGTTTGAGTTTTCAAGTGGCTTTGGATGAACAGAGCTCCCCTGCCAATCTATGTTGGACATAATGAGCAAGAAGTATACATTTATTATGTGAGATTTTGGGATTATTATAGCAGCAAAGGGCTTCCCTGATGGCTCAGCGATAAAGAATCCACCTGCAATGCAGGAGACACAGGTTCGATCCTTGGGTCAGGAAGATCTCCTGGAGGAGTAAATGGCAACCCTCTCCAGTATTCTTGCCTGAAAAATCCCATAGACAGAGGAGCCTGGCGGGCTACAGTCCAAAGAGTTGCAAAGAGTCAGACACAACTGAGCAACTGGCATGCATACACGTATAGCAGCAAAATCTAGGCTATCCAACTGATACATTCTCCTTTTCTAGAGTTAAAGATTATAAATGTATAAGGACTTAATAAAATGAAAAAAATTAAAAGGTATAACGTGCCTAGAATTCTCCCTGGCACATAGTAATCCCTCAAAAAGATCACTTTCTGCATCTGCTCCTAATACATGAGCACAGAATTTTCCTATTTCTTACACACAAATAAAGATTAGTTGAAGAGATAAATAGAAGACAATGTTCCAGGCTCACATTATTCTTAATGCTTGTGATTTTAGGAGAGATATTTGCCTTCTTGGTCACGTTCTCCTTCAAGTCCATGCCAATAACACAATTGGTGCTGCTTGGGTCATATACCCATCCCAGCACTGGGGGACGTGAAGCCAAGTGACTGATGGTCAGTCCACTTCTATCTCAAGATTGGGAGGAGAAGTTCCTCAAAAAGGGAAAAAACTAGGCTTAACTGCTGCCATAGGAGGAAGGAATGCTGAGCAGGGTTCAGTATTATCTACTTAGTCAGAACAAACTTAGATTTAGAACTCTGGTTTTTAATCACTTATTAGTTGTATGTGAACTTATGTAACACTGAACCAGTTTGCCCATGTATAAAGTGAAGATAGTACTTACTCTGCAGAGTTGTTCAAGGTTTAGAAACAATGTACAAGAGCCTAGTACTGATAACTTAGAGGTGAGTGATGCTGCTGTATTCGTGGTCTCTGAAGGACAGTTTCAGTCACTCAGAGCTTTGTGTAGATTTTAAGTGAAAGTGACAGAAAAAGCTTCTGACATAGACAACAGAAGGGGGCAGGAGAATACCCACCTCACTAGTTTAAGCTGGGCCTTATATACTTCTCAACTAGCTGCTGAGAATAGATAAAAAATACCTCAAGGCTGTGAGAATTTTGTCCTGATCCTTTCTCATAACATACATCCTGGGATGACATCAGCGTGAGATTAGCCAGAAGGAACAGGTTAACCCAGAGCTCAAGGCTGTGGAAGTTTTACCCAGAACTTTGTCTCATAACATTCATCCAAAGCTCAAAAAGAGGCATGTCCTTGAACAAGAGATACTGCTGCCTACAAAGGCCTACTTGTCCAGGGCAAAAAAATGTGAAAAAGAAAGAATGTGTACCTCCTCCATAAAGAGGCCTTAGGTTTGGACTGCTTATCAACCTGCCTAAATTAACTCTCATTCTCCCCCCCCCTTTTTTTAGGAGAATATTGTTGCTGAGGAGAAAGGGGTAGAGAAATCTGTCAGTAACTGCTTCCTGTGGGTGAGGGGGGCAGACCCTCAGTTGTTGAAGCAACGTATTCTCATTGCCCCTTAATTTAGGGTTTCTGATCCAAGGATCCCAAGTAACAGCTAGAGGAGGCAGTAGAAATTGTAGGAGCATGAACAATCATTTGTAATTTGTTTTCAGATGGTTAGAAACAAATCTCATTACACAGTTACAGATGTAAGGAAAAATCAGCAAAATTAGAATGATTACAAGTATTACAGTCAAGATAGTTTTTCACCAAGGAGAACTTGTAAACCAAGATTATATCTATGACCAGAGTGGAACATCAGGGGAGTCCAATTTTGAAGAGTGACCAGAATCTCTGCATCACCGTTACTTTGTATGGGAAGCTGTTGCATCCTTCAGAAAGAACAAACTAGACAAGCAGATTAAAAGGCAGAGACCAAAAATCAGTAAAAGAATTATTGTAATCAGCAGTCCAAGCAAGAGTAAGAATCAGGTTACATTTGGTAGTAACTTTGATCCTGGTTTAGATATAGTCAACACTTGGGCTGCCCTGTTTAGAAGAATGTAGCCATTTGGCATGTTCATATACCTTTTGAATGTGGATATAACAAACCCAGTTAGAAGTAGTTGAAAGAGTGACAACCTGAACCTTAACAGACAAAATAAATCTTACCATTTCTTTTTAGAAGAATGAGTCTGAACCCCTATGTATATAGCTGTTTTAGGGAGACTTATAGTCATAGGTTACCCACTCCAGTATTCTGGCCTAGAGAATTCACGGGCTGTATAGTCTATGGGGTTGCAAAAGTCGGACACGACTGAGTGACCTTCACTTTCACTATGGTCATAGCTAGTTGTCTAAGTTTGTCCAAGTAGGCTTTAGCCTCTTATTGTGGTATTAACATATAAGCCAAAGTAGTTGTCACTATTAACAATTGTAGATAGTGTTTTTCTAGGTATGAGAAAATGTAAGAATTTGGGCTCAAAAATTTTTTTACCTGAAAATATCTGACTATTCAAAGGCTTGTTTTGTCCATTTTTTTTTTTTCAGAGCCCAGAGCAAGTGTCTAATCTCTGATTTTCACTCTGAACTCCTTTCAGAGGATGTCGAAGGTCAGCAGCTGTAGTGTCCATGATTTAATCTTTGTAGAGGCAGATGGCAAGGGCCAGTTTCCAGACACAGGGCCCCTTTATGGCCATGAGTTTGACCATGGTTTTGGGGCGTTTCATGACCATCTTGTCCCACAGTGCTGGGAAAGCTTATTACCAGGTCTGTTGAAGATTTCACTGATAGGCCACTCAATGTGCTGTTACTGGACTAGGCCCTGTGAGCAGCAAAATCTCTGGACTCACCTGTCTCACTAGTCTCTTGGTCCAGGAGAATATTCCTTCTTGCTTCTTTTCATATACAGAGTTACACCATTATAATTATGGATTTTATATGGAACTGTACACCATCATTATATCAGTGGCTCCATCACATACTTGATAATGTAAGAGACAACACTTCTTGAAACAGGCAATATAGAAAACAATACAGTTAGCAGTAATAGTAAAATCACAAGTAAGACCTTAAGTCAAGAACTTAATTAGGTATAGCTCAGTGATATCTCCAGGTCATCTGACTGAGTTTGTTAAATGACTATAGCCTGCTGTTAATCTTCTGGTTGTAGATCCTGGAGTATCTGATCTTTATTTAAAGACTGGTTACTAGGATAAACTTTAGAAACAAACTCAGAGTGTCCTTTTAAATAACTTAATTAAACCTTTTAGCAATGTAACATAACCACAAGGAACTACTCAGAAGTGAGTCAGTAAATACAGACCTTAATTAATAAAACTAGAATGCAATACTCAGTGAAACATGATAGATGCCATAGGCCTGACATCAGTTGGGTGGATTTTTCTTTTAGAGCTCCCCAGTATACTTTGAGATCTCTGTATATGTTGGGACACAATCTTTTTTACCTTGATAAGGCTGTTCAGAACCCAAGTGTCTCCAACTTCGGAGGGACGAGGCAGAGAGAGAAGAAAAATGTTTTAATTTTACTCATAGGTGTAAATCATTAAATTGTTTTAAACCATCAGTAACTTGAGAAGAAGAGCTTCTTTATATCTGAAAACAAAGATTAGAAGCCAGTAATACATCAGACAAAAAGTCATGAAAATTGTAGTCATATTTTGCAGTCTATTCAATCCCATGCAACTGACCCCTTTATTCTGCCATTCCTGCCCGATGACCAAGGACATCAGTGAAAGCAATAGTCTCCGAGAAGCTCATGAAGTTTTTGCCAAAGTCTGTATGATCTGTCCAGCAAAGTGGGTGCCCCAATCACTGGAGACTGCAGAAAACACATTTTAACCACTTTTTCCCATTGTGAGATATTAACTCCACAGCCAGGAAAGGCTTTAGCCTATCAAATAAAAGTGAGGTTTGTCAGGGAGCCAGGAAAAGCCAAGTGGCTGTGTTGGGCCTCCCATAGCCCTGACTGTTACAGCCATTCTTTATCCATTTTAAATTCCCTGATGAGGGATTAATTTTGTAGAAGCAGAATGAGCTTTGTTTATGTGCACCATAGTCCATTATCAAAAGCCACATTTCAAGAAAACTTTGTTATTTTAATCAGGGAGAGAAAACCAAATTCCAGTTTGGTACCAGCTTATGTTCACTGTAAAACAATAGTTGTTCACTTAGTCAAAGTAACAATAAAAGACATCAAAGGCAGTTTAATGTCTTAAGAAACTTGTATCTTGCACAAAACTCTCTTCCACTTGCCACAAATCTTTTCTCATTTGTCACAAACTTTTTTTGTATTTTCTGATTCATCACTTTATTTGCCCATTCAGAGAACAGCCATCTCTAAGTTCAGATTTACTTTCCTTTTCTTAATAGAATGTAATTTCATTTCTTATACCTTTTTATTGAAAACACACATCTTACTTTCCTTCAGCAACCATGAACTGTACTTTATATCATCATTTTGTAGATCGGTAAATATAAATCACCCAAAGCTATGTCATTTGCAAAAGTATCTTCACAATGTCTATGTTAATTAGGTCAATAAACAAACATCAATACTAGATATTAATTCAATAGTGAATATTTCCCAGTTCACACAGGCCTGAAATTAATTTTAGTTTAATTTTTTTGAATTTAGAATTGTTTGATTTCTAAGTGCTTACTTCTTTTTAGACCAATTAGGCTTCAGCAATATTGTCCAAGGACGAAGACACACACAGGGACCTCACAGTTTTCCACTTGAAATATAAAATGTCTCTTTGCCCCCCTCCCCGCTTTTTTTCTTGGCTTGAAGTTCTGCCAACTTGCTCATGGTTGGAGTCCCAGACAGAGTGGGCTGTGTATCTCAAGGGCATGATAAGAGTTAACTTTAGGTTTTTCCCCAGGCATGTTTTCTGTTTCTCAGGCAGGATCGGAGCTCCAAAAAAAGTATTTTAACAAGTCAGCTTTTTCCTAATTGCATGTGCTAGAAGAACTGGTTTTGCAATTTCAAAAAGATTTCATTTTAACCTATTTTCTCCAGAGTCTAAAAAATATCATGGCCATTCAGTGTCAAAAATGTCATCTCTTCTTTTTGTAGTCACAGTTTCATAGCTAAAATTTAAACCAGAGTGTTCAAATTGGCTCTGATGACAGGGGTAGACTGATTGATAAGATATTGTCCCAGCAGGGACTGTCTCTCTGGGCAAGTGAGGTCTTCTTTTAAAGAAAGTTTGTATATAAGGGACATTTTGGGCTCTGGGGATGAAACTTACCCCAGTTTTTCCAAGATACAATTCAAAGGGGTAGTTCTAGGGCTGCTAGCGCCCATCTGTAAGAGAAAAAGCAGTGCCCAGTGCCGTGGCTTTTTTTCTACCAGAGGTGACCCTCCCTGCTCTAGATAGGGGGGTAGACAGGTCTTCCACCTAAGCTTCCTTCCCTGGCCAGAGTTAACCTGTCCCTTACCAACAGTAATCCAAGTCTATGCCCCACTAAACTGAAGAAGCTGAAGTTTAACAATTCTACGAAGACCTACAAGACCTTCTAGAACTAATACCAAACAAAAGATGTCTTTTTCATCATAGAGGACTGGAATGCAAAAGGAGGAAGTCAAGAGATCCCTGGAGTAACAAGGCAAGTTTGGCCTTGGAGTACAAAATGAAACAGGGCAAAGGCTAACAGAGTTTTGCCAACAGACCACACTAGTCATAGCAAACACCCTCTTCCAACAACACTAGAGAAGACTATACACATGGACATCACCCGATGGCCAATACCAAAATCAGATTATATTCTTCGTAGCCAAAGATGGAGCAGCTCTATACGGTCAGCAAAAAGAAGACCAGGAGCTGACTGTGATTCAGATCATGAACGCCTTATTGCAAAATTCAGACGTAAATTGAAGTAGGGAAAACCACTAGACCATTCAGGTATGACCTAAGTCAAATCCCTTACAATTATACCATGGAGGTGACAAATAGATTCAAGGAATTAGATCTGATAGGGTGCATGAAGAACTATGGATGGAGGTTTGTAACATTGTACAGGAGGTGGTGATCAAAACCATCCCCGAGAAAAAGAAACACAAAAAGGCAAAATGGTTGTCTGAGGAGGCCTTACAAATACCTGAGAAAAGAAGTGAAAGGTAAAGGAGAAAAGGAAAGATATATCCATCTGAATACAGAGTTCCAAAGAATAGCAAGGAGAGATAAGCAAGCCTTCCTAAGTGATCAATGCAAAGAAATAGAGGAAGACAATAGAATGGGAATGACTAGAGATCTCTTCAAGAAAATTAGAGCTACCAAGGGAAAACTTCATGCAAAGATGGGCACAATAAAGGACAGAAACAGTATGGACCTAATAGAAGAGAAGATATTAAGAAGAGGTGGCAGGAATACACAGAAGAACTATACAAAACAGATCTTAATGACTTGGATAACCACGCTGTTGTGGTAACTCACCTAGAGCCAGACATCCTGGAGAGCAAAGTCAAGTGGGCCTTAGAAAGCATCACTATGAACAAAGTTAGTGGAGGTGATGGAATTCCAGCTGAGTTATTTCAAATCCTAGAAGATGATGAAAGTGCTGCACTCAACATGCCAGCAAATTTGGAAAACTCAGCAGTGGCCACAGGACTGGAAAAGGTCAGTTTTCATTGCAATCCCAAAGAAAGGCAATGCCAAAGAATGTTCAAACTACTGCATAATTGCACTTATCTCACACGCCAGCAAATATTCAAAATTTTCCAAGTGAGGCTTTCACAATACGTCAACTGAGAAGTTCCAGATGTTCAAGTAGGATTTAGAAAAGGCAGAGAGGAACCAGAGATCAAATTGCCAACATCAGTTGGATCACAGAGAAAGCAAGAGAATTCCAGAAGAACATCTACTTCTGCTTCATTGAGTATGCTAAAGCCTTTGACTGTGTGGATCACAACAAACTGTTGAACACTCATTCTTAAAGAGATGGGAATATCAGATCACCTACCTGCCTCCTGAGAAATCTGTATGCAGGTCAAGAAGCAACAGTTAGAACTGGACATGGATCAAATGGAATGATTCCAAATTGGGAAAGGAGTACGTCAAGGCTGTATATTGTCACCCTGCTTTTTAACTTATATGCCGAGTACATCATGCAAAATGCCAAGCTGGATGAAGCACAAGCTGGAATCAAGATTGCTGGGAGAAATATCAATAACCTCAGATATGCAGATGACACCACTCTCATGGCAGAAAGTGAAGAGGAACTAAAGAGCCTCTTGATGAATGTGAAAGAGGAAAGTGAAAAAGCTGGCTGAAAACTTCAACATTCAAAAAACTAAGATCATAGCATCTGGTTCCGTCAATTCATGGCAAATAGATGGGGAAACAATGGAAACAGTGATAGACTTATTTTCTTGGGCTCCAACATCACTGCAGATGGTGACTGCAGCCATGAAATTAAGACACTTGTTCCTTGGAAGAAAAGCTATGATAAACCTAGACAGCATATTAAAAAGCAGAGACATTACTTTGCTGACAAAGGTCTGTCTAGTCAAACCTATGGTTTTTCCAGTAGTCATGTATGGTTGTGAGAATTGGACCATAAAGAAAGCTGAGCACTGAAGAATTAATGTTTTTGAACTATGCTGTTGGAGAAGACTCTTCAGAATCCCTTGTACAGCAAGATCAAACTGGTCAATCCTAATGGAGATCAGTTTTGAATATTCATTGGCAAGATTGATGATGAAGCTGAAGCTACAATATTTTGGCTACCTGATGGGAAGAACTGACTCTTTGGAAAAGACCCTGATGCTGTGAAAGATTGAAGGCAGGAGGAAAAGGGGACAACAGAGGATGAGATGGTTGGATGGCATCACTGACTGGATGGACATGAGTTTGAACAAGCTCCAGGAGTTGGTGATAGACAGGGAAGCCTGGTGTGCTCCAGTCCATGGGGTCGCAAAGAGTTGGACAATACTGAGCAACTGAACTAAATTGAACTTACCGATGCAGGTGTCTCATTACCATCCCTCCCCATTCTACCACTGAGGTGGAGTGGAGATGCAGCAGGGGTAGTCCTGATGGTATCCCAGATTAATGTCCAGTTCCTCAGCATTAAAACCTTTGCATGATTTCTGCTCCTCCTCTGATACCACCTGGGGTGATATATGATAAGAAAAAAATAGGTGGTGAAGGGCCAGCCAGTGAGGAAAAAGTGATTTTTGTTGAGCTAATACGGCCCATCCTTCCAGTTCACTTCCACAGATTACACAGAAAGAACATCTAAGGAGTTGTGACAAAAGCCACTGGAGAAACTCCTCTGGACCGCTCAGAGCCAGCCTTACCAAATGAAGCCCATTGCACTTCTAATCTGACCAGATCCTGGAACTCCCAATCTCTGTCCTCAGAAATCTCACATTTGCCAGCAGTCCTCCATCCATATAGACCAGATGCACAGCTGTAACAAGGATTCATTTTCAGGTTGTTGGCCCGAGGCAGGCGGCTAAGGGAACAACCTCTAGCCTGAGAAATGTTTCTGGAGTCAGAGCTCCACCCAGCTCCCAACTGTGCTCCTGTCTGCAGTGCATGAAAAGACAATCCAGGTGTTAACTTTTGGCTTCTAGCAAAACTAGGTGCTTTGTGACTGTCAATCCAAATTTGAGGTCTAAGTAATAGTACACAGTAACAGAATGGATGGCAAGTCCCTTGAAAGTCTATGATTTGACAGAGTAGGTTAGTAGTTTCAATTCTCCAGGCAGTTAAAAAATGGTCAAAAAGACCAGGAGAAGGTGACCAAGAAAGGAAAGTTTGGTCCACACACTTTACCCATTTCTGGCTACTCCCCTCACAGGGACGTTGGCTGCCTCTTGGTATCACCAAGTCAGTATAAATCCCTGACAGGATCCCCTTTTGGGGCTGCCCTCAGTCATTATGAGGTGCCACGGAAACACAAACAGGGCTCTACTCTCGCTTTGCACTTGTTTTGTGCATTTCTGGCTTTCAGTCAATCACTTGCACAGGCACACTAGAGTTAACAAAGCAGAAAACGTGTTTACTAGGACAACAAAAGAACTAGAGCCCACGTGTCCTTACCTTGTCTTGAAGATCCTGGACAAGCACCCAAGATGATAGCTTAGCAGTAAACAGTGAACAGTGCCGCTGGATTCGTGGTCTCTGAAGGAGATTCAACTCTGGGACCAAAGACAGTCTCAGTCACTCAGAGCTTTGTGTAGATTTTATTTAAAGTGAAAGTGACAGAAAAAGCTTCTGACATAGATATCAGAAGGGGACAGAAGCGTACCCACCTCACTAATTTAAGTAGGGCCTTATATACATCTGAGAATAGATTAAAAAAAAAAACCTCAAGGCTGTGAGAACTTTGCTGACCCTTTCCTGTAACATACATCCTGGGATGACATCAGCACGAAATTAGTCAGAAGGAACAGGTTAACCAAAGCTCAAGGCTGTGGAAGTTTTTACCCAGACTTTCCCCCATAACATACATCCAAAGCTCAAAAAGAGGCATGTCCTTGAACAAGAGATACTGCTGCCTACAAGGCCTACTTGTCTATAGCAAAAGAATGTGAAAAAGAATGCTTACCTCCTCCATAAAGGGGCCTTAGGCTTGGACTCCTTATAAACCTGCCAAAGTTAACTCAGTACTGTGCTAAGTCACTTTAGTAGTGTCTGACTCTGCAACCCCATGGACTGTAGCCCGCCAGGATTCTCTGTCCATAGGATTCACCAGGCAAGAATACTGGAGTGGGTTGCCATGCCCTCCTCCAGGGGATCTTCCCAACCCAAGGATTGAACCCGTGTCTCTTATGTCTCCTACATTGGCAGGCATGTTCTTTACCACTAACATCACCTGAGAAACCTGGTACTATGCTTGGTACTTAATAGGTCCTCAGTTAACAGTAACTTTTAAAGGCCAAATATAAAGATTTCCCACTATCAAATTCTTTTTTCTAGTTGAAACACTCACTTTATTGTTGACTGAATTTTATCATGCTTGAAGTGAAGGGAAGTTGCTCAGTCATGTCTGACTCTTTGTGATCCCACAGACTGTAGCCTACCAGGCTTCTCTGTCCATGGAATTTTCTAGGCAAGAGTACTGGAGTGGGTCACCATTTCCTTCTCCAGGGGATCTTCCTGACCCAGGGATCGAACTCAGGTCTCCTGTATTGCAGGCAGATGCTTGTCTGAGCCACCAGGGAAGCCCTTATCATGCTTAAGGTGCTGAAATACTGAGGCACTAGTCAGGAACCTTGTTAGCATGTGTCAGACCCTACTGACTAATTCACAACAAATATTTTATGTTATCTTTTGCCACTTTGTCCAAGACACTAACGATAGCTTTAGGCATGTGAGTACAGCATAAGATCCAGCTCCTCAGTCTGTTGTATTCATATAAAAAAAAAGTTTGGAAAGCTAATACAGGCATTTCATTAAGCCTTAAAACAACTGAAACCAATCCATTCCAAGTTTCCTGCTTGACACATGTTCATTGAAAGATATTATCTCTTTCAACATATACAAAGTCAAAAAAGGCATAGTTAAGGCATAAAAGACTATCACCTACATTATATGTCAACTTTTCAACATGAGAGAGAAAAGGCAGTTTCTTCATTTAGAAACTAGGTCTCCTCTTCACATACTCTGCCAAAATAGGATTGTGGGACTGGTTTTTAGGAGAGATATTTTGAATGTCCAGTTTCTGCAGTTAATCCCTCATTTGCTCATCCTATGACAGCAAGAAACTTTCTGATTTTAAAGTCTTTTCAACTGACTAGAACTTTCTTATTGGATCCTGCCTGTTTTCCTTATAAGCACCACAAAAACAAAAGGAAAGCCTAGGAATATGAAACTAGTGAAAAAGGAAAGGCACATGTATCACTATATGAATAAGTACTCTTCCATCCATGGTGGATGTAACAATCTATTTCTTAAATTGCACTGTGCCTTCTCAATGATGTCAAACCCTAAAAGTATTGCAGAGATAGTAGGTTTGTTTGGGAAAATGAGCTCTGTATTAGTCTGCAGTGACTCAGTTTAGATATGAAAATAGGTTCTGAAAAGTGACCTCTTTGGTCCATCTGGTTAGACTAGTTGATGTCTATGTGAACATTTATTCATCTTTATTAGTAAGGTTTAAAAGATGAACAGATTATTAAGGCTCCCACTATCAAATTCTGAGACCCAACACCTAGAGAGCAAAGGTTAGGAAAAGACATCTATAGCCATAATGAACCAACTATAAAAGTTTTACAAATGAGTTTTCATTTAAGGAAAAGTGTTTACAAACCTCAGTAACCTCTAATGCTTGCTTTAGGCTCAGCTGTTTCCTTCTACAACCTGTACACACAGGGCAGAGAGTAGTCACAGAGGTCAAGCCTAGCTAGCAATACTTAGAAGCAGTAAAGAATCTACTTTAGAGTCCTGGCTTCAGATTCTGCTTTAAGCATCAGTCTATTGCTCAAAGATGACTCAGAACTCTTTTAAATTTTTTAAACTCTCTTTTAAATTTCATTTTTATTTTTGGCCGTGCTGGGTCTTCACTACTGTGCAAGCTTTTATCTAGCTGCGGTGAGTAGGGGCTACTCTCTAGTTGAGGTGTGCAGGCTTCTCATTGCGGTGGTCTCTCTTGTTGTTGTAGAGTACTGGCTCTAGGGTACATGAGCTTCAGTAGTTGCAGCTCCCAGGCTCTAGAGCACAGGCTCAATAGTTGTGGTGCATGAACTTATTTGCTTTGTAGCATGTGGGATCTTCCCGGATCAGGGATGGAATCTGTGTCCTGCATTGATAGGTATATTCTTTTTTTTTTGATAGGTATATTCTTTACCACTGAACCACCAGGGAAGTCAAGATTCTGGTTTTTTTTTTAAGAGCTCCATTTAAAAGCACATTTAAATGACTGGCATTCAGTGATGAACATTCATATTCAATCTTCCAGCATTTTGTCACCAACACATCCTCTGCCTCAAAAAACTACAATCTGTTTTGGCACACACACAACATTTTCAAACATATTTTAGCTGTCCTTAATTTAGTTATCAAACATTTCTTTTTAATTTATTATTGATTTTATTAGCATATAGTTGCTTTACAATGTTGTGTGAGCTTCTATTGCATGTGTGAATCAGCTATACATATACATATATATCCCATCCCTTTTGGATTTCCCTCCTGCTTAAGTCACCACAGTGCATAAGCAGAGTTCCCTGTGCTATACAGGATGCTCCCAGCAGTTACCTATTTTATATAAAATATCCGTGTCCATGGGGTCTGCAGAGTCAAACATGATTTAGCAACTGAGCAACAACTATCAGTAGTGTACCTGTGTCAATCTCAATGTCCCGATTCCTCCCACTCACCCCTTTCCTCCTTGGTATCCATACAGTCGTTCCCTATGTCTCTATTTCTGCTTTGCAAATAAGCTCATCTATACCTTTCATGAGACCCACATATACATGTTAATATATTTGTTTTTCTCTTTCTGACTTACTTCATTCTGTGTACACTCTCTAGATTCATCCACATCTGTGCAAATGATGCAATTTCATTCCTTTTTATGGCTGAGTAATATTTCATTGTATATATGTACCACATCTTCTTTTATTATTATTATTTTTTATTATTTGGCTGTGGTGGCTCTTCATTGTGGCAACTGTGGTGCCACAACATTCTTGTGGTGCCTGAACTTCCTAGTTGCAGCATGTGGGCTTAGCTGCTCCTCGGCATGTGGGATCTTAGCTTCCCCATCGAAGATTGAACCTTCATCCTCTACATTGCAAGGCAGGTTCTTAACCATAGGAGCACCAGAGAAGTCACCCAAATCTTCTTTATCCATTCCTCTGTGATGGACATTTAGGTTGCTTCCATGTCCTGGCTATTGTAAATTGGGGTGCATGTGTACTTTTAAAACATTTCTAAGTGCATGCACAGTGGTAGATGCCAAGACAAAGTTGTTCAAGTTTAGTCTAGTGGCAGAGATGCAGTGAAGTGCTACAGGGACTGGCTGTGGTGAGTCTGTACAGGGACCCCAGTAAGGGATCAGGAAAAGAACCAAAAAGACATGAGCTAAATCTGGAGGGCAAAGTTGACACTGCACCAGAGACAAGGAGAGAGAGGGATTCTAGGAAATGATATAAGCAAATGAGAAGAAATGGATATTAACAGTGTAATGTGTAGGATGCGCTTTAGTGTAGCTAGAGTAAGTCGAGGTGGCAGGAAATGAGGCTTCCAGATCATGAATGCACCATGGAAGCAGGCATGTAGCATGTCAGGACACATTCCTCTGGAAGCTGATAAGCATGATGGATTAAAGCAGTGGTTCTTAACTTCTTAAGACTTCTTTAAGCAATGGAAAAAGGTACGCACCCTTTCACTGGGAAAAGGTACATACATATAGACACAAAATTAGCTCACAGTTGCCTGGTTAGGAATAAGGCAGAGGAGCAACTACAACAATTCAGGTGAGACATTAGGAGGCCTGAATTAAACCACAGCAAGTGGGGAGATAAAAGGGACAGATGTGAGAAAAGAAAGATGGTTGTGTTACCAACAGATCTTGTCACAGACTGGACTTGAGAAATGAGGGAAAGGCATGCATCAAGGATAACTCCCAGGTTGGTTTGTGGTATAGAAGATTGAGTAGAAGGTAGTGTCACTCATGGAGAGAAACAGGCTTTGGAAGAGAAGATAGGTTTAGTTTGGGAAATGTGAAGTCAAAGGTGCCTTTAGAACATCCAAATAAAGAAGTTCAGCAGGAAGCTAAATATGACCCAGAGGGATGGTACAGGGAGGTAGGTGGGAAGGGGGTTCAGGATGGGGAACATGTGTACACCTGTGGTGGATTCATGTTGATGTATGGCAAAACCAATACAATACTGTAAAGTAATTAACCTCCAATTAAAATAAATTTATATTTAAAAAATATGCCCTCCTGTTTAATGATTCTTGTACTGGCTCTCTTGCTCTAATGTTCAACTACGAACAGGCTTCTAAGTCTCTGTTTAACACTTCTAAACTGAGACAAGTATATCCTCCATTTACAGAAAAAATCCAGAAATGGGAAAAGAAATTAAATTTCACACACTCAAAATTATTTCACATTTTTTAACTGAAAGAATAGACTTTTATTAAGCACTGTAAGTTTCTTTCCATCAGCATTAACAAAACACCAGACCAATTTCCATCACAGAACAACTCCTGAGACATTTTCATTCCTTTCTGAAACACTTTCCTTAACTCCTGCAGTTTCCCCTAAGAAGCATCCATTCAAACTTACATTAATAAACTATGGAGCTTTTGTGGTGAGGTGGGCCAAAAAGGCAGGGAATTTGGAAGAGAAATACATATTATCCATCCACTAAACACACTGTCAAGAGCACAGGAGAAGAGATATTAACACAGGAAAAAACAATGAAAGATTTTACATTGGTCAATAACATCATTTATCGGGGAGCACTAAAAATCAATGAATCCTTGTAGTTAAAGTTTCTTTACCTAGTATGTTATTCTAGAAATAGAACAGAATAAAATAAAAGATGGATGAGGAAGGTCTTCTGGGAAGTAACTAAAATGAGTTCATCAGCTTTGGCGGGGTTATGAATGATTAATAAAAACTGAAACATGTAATTTGTTTCATTTACATGAAAATCTACTAGTCATCAGTTACTACCAACACGGACAAAGAGAGCATCTAGAAAAAAGTACAAGGGCAATGTCAAAAGCTGCAGTGGGCACCCTAGCACAGGGGGTATTTTATTTTGCTTTTACCTTGGAAAAAATGTTTTGTAAAAAAAATATGAAGTTCTTTTCTTAGAACAGCAAAATAACCTCTGATAATCCTGAAGATAATTAGCAGTAATAGGGGAATAGGTACACTGAGCTCTACCTGCACCAGCAGACTATAGCAATAAGCTAAGGGAAAAGAAAATGGAAGGTCAAATAAAAGAAGGTGCCAAAGTCACGAGAGGGAGAAAAATATAGGGTGACACACAATGGAATAGTGAGAACTTACCCTCCGAAACCCCAAGCATATTTGGGAAATATGCATTAGGAACTGAACAAGTAAAATGATTAAACCTTAGTAGAATTAACTAACTACTTAAACTGTGGTCTACTTAAACTGTGGTCATTTCAATGTGGGGTCGGGAGTGTTAAAGGCCGAAAGGGTAGCACTGACATGCTTACAGAAGCCTTCTAAGGTTCCAGTGGACTGGATCTCTATAGCCAAGCAGTTACTTCCACATTCTTTCTACCGTACATAAACGTTCTTACCCCAAGCCCCTTCTTAACCACCCTCTCTAATGCCTTACATGACTGTTTTTCTCAGTGATTAAAACAAGTTAATGTGACTTGGCCAATGATGCCAGGAAATCAAGATGCAGACAAAAATCAAATGTCACTAGCCATAGCAAGTGACATTTCTTGGGTTTTAAAGTCTACCCAAAGTCCTACTGGCTTAGAATGAAAATGGTACAAGTGAGCAGAAGTTTTATCAGGCCTGGTCCACACTAGACTGGCCACTGAATAAGGGTGGGAGTTTTAGGCTGACCCCAAGATACACCAGCAGAAATAAGAACTGCAAGTCCTTGAGGATCTGTGGCTGTATATATCCAGGGTGCTTTTGCTTATGTCCCTACAAAGTAAAGGGGTCATTCCTGGGGTTTCCTAAATGATGTATGACTTTGTTCAAGAAAGTCAGAAATTGAACTTCAAATGAAGGATGACAGTCTCTTCAAGTGGTACTCACAAAAAAGAGCAGACTCAGTTCCCTAATTTGAAAGAAATTAGAAAAAGTTGATCTTGAAACTAGAAAAAGTTAATCTTCCAGTGATAAACCTTAAGTCTTTCTGACTTCTAAACTATATGTCTTGGCAGATAAAATATAGGACTATGGCCCTTTATAGTTCTTTCTTGTAACCTTACAAACCCAAAATTCTGAATCTAAATAAAAATCAAAGTTGGAAGTGAGTCACTTGTTTCATCCTGGGTCAGGCTAGGAGAAAGTGGAGGTGTGTGGAAGGGAGAAAAGCAAGCCTTTTGGCAAACTGGAATCATCCCTGTCAAACAGCAGTTTTACTTCTCACAGTGAATGCCTACAAAACAATATATCTTCTTAATGCTGTGAGAGTTAACAATACTGTCATTTGATCATATCAAATAGATCCAAGATTCACAGAAACAGCAACTGAAGAAAATACCTTATATAACTCCAAGTACTTCCAAATAGAAAATGGAGCTAGCTAGCTAGTTAACACAGCTCGGTGATTCTGGTTACTTTTAGAGATCCAAAGGATTCCTCCCTCTGTGGTTCCAGAAAAAAATTTCCAAGTCATGTAAGTTCGCTATTAAATCCTTCTCTTGCTGGTAATAGAAGTCCTAACCATCAAGATGTTGTGAAAGGTTGGGCAGGCTAGGAAAAGAACGGGGAAAACTAGGGGAGCCAATTCCATAGAGGAAGCTTTTGTACACTTTATTATTGGTTACATTTGCCTGGGTATGCATTCTTGTCATCCTGCTCTGGCTTATGTAAGAAGTGTCTGGGTAGGGGAAGAGGCATTCTAGACCTCCCCACCTCTGCAAACTATGGGTTCTCTAAACTGGGCCAGACTAGGATAAAACAGTCTGAGACATCTTCAATCTTTCATGATGATACACTCATTGTAAGTGGGCAGTAAGCAAACAGCTTTCTGGTTGTCTGGAAAAATGTCACCAAGGACCTGCTCTGGGTTAAGGCGCATGAGGTTTTTCAAAAAGAGAGAGGACCCTGCTAGAAGTCTAGTCAGTTGTGTTCCTGTAGAAATGGTACTTTTTGGGCAAGAATATTACAAAGCCCAAAAGAAGGTGTATGAGGCTAGAAGCCTCAATTCCTGAATGAAGACACATGCTAATCTGTTGCAAGCCATGTTCCCATCCCTAATACTTAGGCTGCTGAGGAGGGAAACTGGAAGTGCAAGGTTGTCTCAAGAGTATCTCTGGCAAAGAGTAACAGATTCTTTGTCCTGGGCAGATTCTGATCTTACTTGAGGGCCAGGAACCTTTCATAGAACACCCCTGTTGGCCCAGGCCAGAGTCCTCTGAAGTCTTCCTTGCAAAGCAAATGAAAAGATCCAGTAGTCAAAATGTCAATGAATAAATGAAACAATCTAGGCATGTAAAGTCAAATTGTCAATTTCCTCACACTTCCCTACCCACTCTCCTTCAGGGATTCATGGCAATCAATTCTAGCCTAAGGCCAGTTTGATCCTAGAGTTTCAGATGAGATTTCCCCAAACTGGCTGCAAGCCCTGGTACTGGTAATTACCTTCCATCCCCTTTCTCTCTCCCAACCAGGCTGCTCCTTCATAAGAAAATGCCCAACTCTTCCCAATCCTACTCCAACCTCCTGTTTTTACCATAGGGGATGTGAGGACTCTGATCAAGATTAAGCTTGTAACAATCCAACTGTTTGTTGTTCTGAACAGGCAATCTCTGGAAAGTACTTTTTGTCCGCTTAGAGAAGCCCATCTTGTAATTGTGATGGGCTACGACTTAGTAAGGATTTTTAAAATGTGGTCTTCTGAAACCCACCACTCCATAGCAGTGGAAGCATTTCTGGGAAATTCAGTAAATCTTCTG
>SJXQ01006495.1:181402-191692 GCA_006408695.1 Aepyceros melampus
GCTGAAGAAGGCTTTCTTCTCTCTTCTTGCTATTCTCTGGAACTCTGCATTCAGATGCTTGTATCTTTCCTTTTCTCCTTGGCTTTTTGCCTCTCTTCTTTTCACAGCTATTTGTAAGGCCTCCCCAGACAGCCACTTTGCTTTTTTGCACTTCTTTTACATGGGGATGGTCTTGATCCCTGTCTCCTGTACAATGTCACGAACCTCAGATACTATGATACTGACATAAAAACAGAAATAGATCAATGGGACAGGACAGAAAACCCAAAGACAAATCCACACACCTATAATCACACAGTCTGTGATAAAGGACGCAAGAATTTATAATGGAGAAAAGACAGTCTCTTCTTATATTGGTGCTGGGAAAACTGGACAGCTACATGTAAGAGAATGAAATTAAAACACTGCCTAATACTATACACAAAAATAAACTCAAAATGGATTAAAGACCTAAATGTAAGGCCAGGCCCTATAAAACTCTTAAAGGAAAATGTAGGCAGAACACTGACAAAAATTACAGCAAGATCTTTTTCGACTCATCTCCCAGAGTAATGAAAATAAAAACAAAAATAAACAAATGGAACCTAATTAAACTTAAAAGCTTCTAAATAGCAAAGGAAACCATAAACAAGACAGAAAGAAAAGTCTCTGAATGGGAGAAAGTATTCGCAAACAAAGCAACAGATAAGGGATTAATCTCTAAAATATACAACAGCTCATGAAGCTCAATATCAAAAAACCAAATAACACAATCAAAACATGGGCAGAAAACCTAGACATTTCTCCAAAGAAGACATACAGATGGCCAACAAACACATGAAAAAATGCTCAACCTCACTAATTATCAGAGATGTGAACATCAAAACCACAATGAGGTATTACCTCACACAGGTCAGAATGGTCAACATCAAAAAATCTACAAATAATAAATGTTGGCAAGGGTGTAGAGAAAAGGGAACTCTCATACACTCTTGATGCGAATGTAAATTGGCACAGCCACTATGGAGAACAGTATGGTTTTTCCAGTAGTCATTGTGGATGTGAGAGTTGGACCATAAAGAAAGCTGAGCACCAAATAATTGATGCTTTTGAACTGTGGTGTTGGAGAAGGCTCGAGAGTCCCTTGGACTGCAAGGAGATCCAACCAGTCCATTCTGAAGGCAATCAGCCCTGGGATTTCTTTGGAAGGAATGATGCTAAAGCTGAAACTTCAATACTCTGGCCACCTCATGCGAAGAATTGACTCATTGGAAAAGACTCTGATGCTGGGAAGGATTGGGGGCAGAAGGGGACGACAGAGGATGAGATGGCTGTATGGCATCACGGACTCGAACTTGAGTCTGAGTGTACTCCGGTAGATGTTGATGGATAGGGAGGCCTGGCGTGCTGCGATTCATGGGGTCACAAAGAGTCAGACACGACTGAGCGACTGAACTGAACTGAACTGAAGGAATCTCTACACTGTTCTCCATAACTCTGGCCACCTCATGCGAAGAATTGACTCATTGGAAAAGACTCTGATGCTGGGAAGGATTGGGGGCAGAAGGGGACGACAGAGGATGAGATGGCTGTATGGCATCACGGACTCGAACTTGAGTCTGAGTGTACTCCGGTAGATGTTGATGGATAGGGAGGCCTGGCGTGCTGCGATTCATGGGGTCACAAAGAGTCAGACACGACTGAGCGACTGAACTGAACTGAACTGAAGGAATCTCTACACTGTTCTCCATAGTGGCTGTACTAGTTTGCATTGCCACTAACAGTGTAAGAGGGTTCCCTTTTCTTTAACCCTGTCCAGTTATTGCTTGTAGACTTCGACAGCAGCCATTCTGACTCACGTGAAATGGTACCTCATTGTGCTTTTGATTTGCATTTCTCTGATATTGAGTGATGTTGAGCGTCTTTTCATGTGTTTGTTAGCCATCTGTATGTTTTCTTTGGAGAAATGTCTGTTTAGGTCCTTGGCCCATTTTTTGATTGGGTCGTTTATTTTTTACTGGAATTGAGCTGCAGCAGTTGCTTGTATAATTTTGAGAATAATTTTTTGTCAGTTGCTTCATTTGCTATTATTTTCTTTCATTCTGAAGGCTGTCTTTTCACCTTGCTTATAGTTTCCTCTGTTGTGCAGAAGCTTTTAATTTTAATTAGGTCCCATTTGTTTATTTTTGCTTTTATTTCCAGTATTCTGGGGGGTGAGTCATAGAGGATCCTGCTGTGATTTATGTCGGAGAGTGTTTTGCCTATGTTCTCCTCTAGGAGTTTTATAGTTTCTGGTCTTACATTTAGATCTTTAATCCACTTTGAGTTTATTTTTGTGTATGGTGTTAGAAAGTGTTCTAGTTTCATTCTTCTACAAGTGGTTGACCAGTTTTCCCATCTCTTGTTACAGAGATTGTCTTTTCTCCACTGTATATTCTTGCCTCCTTTGTTAAAGATAAGGTGTCCATAAGTGTGTGGATTTATCTCTGGGCTTTCTATTTTGTTCCATTGATCTATATTTCTGTCTTTGTGCCAGTACCATACTGTCTTGATGACTGTGGCTTTGTAGTAAAGCCTGAAGTCAGGCAGGTTGATTCCTCCAGTTCCATTCTTCTTTCTCAAGATGGCTTTGGCTATTCGAGGTTTTTTGTGTTTCCATACAAATTGTGAAATTATTTGTTCTAGCTCTGTGAAAAATACCNTGTCTTGATGACTGTGGCTTTGTAGTAAAGCCTGAAGTCAGGCAGGTTGATTCCTCCAGTTCCATTCTTCTTTCTCAAGATTGCTTTGACTCTTCGAACTTTTTTGTATTTCCATGCAAATTGTGAAATTATTTGTTCTAATTCTGTGAAAAATACCATTGGTAGCTTGATAGGGATTGCATTGATTCTATAGATTGCTTTGGGTAGTATACTCATTTTCACTATATTGATTCTTCCAATCCATGAACACAGTATATTTCTCCATCTATTAGTGTCCTCTTTGATTTCTTTTACCAGTGTTTTAAAGTTTTCTATATATAGGTCTTTTGTTTCTTTAGGTAGATATATTCCTAAGTATTTTATTCTTTTCGTTGCAATGGTGAATGCAATTGTTTCCTTAATTTCTCTATTTTCTCATTATTAGTGTAGAGAAATGCAAGGGATTTCTGTGTGTTGATTTTATATCCTGCAACTTTGCTATATTCATTGATTAGCTCTAGTAATTTTCTGGTGGAGTCTTTAGGGTTTTCTATGTAGAGGATCATGTCATCTGCAAACAGTGAGAGTTTTACTTCTTTTCCAATTTGGATTCCTTTTATTTCTTTTTCTGCTCTGATTGCTGTGGCCAAAACTTCAAAACTATGCCAACATGATTTTGTAACAAGTACATAGACCATGGGCCTTTGGGACTATCCTTGACCAAGTTAGTTTAAGGTCAGACACATTCTCCCACTCCTGCTACCTCCTTCCCCAGTCTCTCTGCTCCTTTACCCTTTTCTGCCATTCACTTTCACAGCAGATCACAGTTCATCTTAGTAGCTACCCAACATGTTGGTACCTGGCCATCACAGAGCTCAACTAGGGATACTCTCTCCCGGCCTGCTTTAATTAGCTTGCTCTGGAACAGCTTGCCATCGAAGTAAATCCAGGGGCAGCAGTGTTCCCAAGGAACTGGCTGGCCACAGGCATCATTGGCAAACAGGGCTGTATCAACTCCGCTCATGAAGAGGGCAGCAAGCTGGATCCCTCGAGCATCCAGTTTCTCAATCTGAAACCACCACAGAGGAAAAACTACCATTAAGAAATTGCTGTTATTGGTTACATTTGCTCTTATTCCTGTTTTGCTGATTATTCCAGTTAAATGATAACATGTTACTTTTAAATATGGACATTTGAGTACAAAAGCAGCTTCTATCCATTTCTATCTCTGAGACGGTTTGGAAGATACTCATTACAAAAAAAAAAAATCAACTTTTAAATCTTAAAAAAGATACCCACTTGAGAAACCAATTTTTCTGCCTGCCAAATACGAAAAAAATTAGAACAAAACAAAAGACCAAAAGAACGTCCAATGCTGATGAGGATATGGTGAAATAAATGGCACACTCAAATAAAACTAATGAGCAGTGTACATTAAAATTAAGCTATATGTATCAAGAACCTTAAAATGGTCACATTTGTTGACTCAGAAATTCTACTTTTAGGAATCTATTCTAAGGAAGTTGAGATGTGAATAAGGCTCTAATACATAAAGATGTTAATTATTACATATAGTAAGTGAAAACTGGAAACCAAGTGGCCAAAATAAGAATAATTAAATGATACATCCATATGATAAAATATTTACTAAACAATTTTAAGACAAAGAAACTATGAAAAACTAATGAGCAGTGTACATTAAAATTAAGCTATATGTATCAAGAACCTTAAAATGGTCACATTTGTTGACTCAGAAATTCTACTTTTAGGAATCTATTCTAAGGAAGTTGAGATGTGAATAAGGCTCTAATACATAAAGATGTTAATTATTACATATAGTAAGTGAAAACTGGAAACCAAGTGGCCAAAATAAGAATAATTAAATGATACATCCATATGATAAAATATTTACTAAACAATTTTAAGACAAAGAAACTATGTTCTACGTCAAGTTCAAAAATACAATATATAATTACATAAATAATGTATCAACCATGTAGAAAATGCATGGCAAAAGGCTGGAAGAAACCATCAAAATGTACACAGTGGTTATCTCAAGTTGACATGTTAGATGGCTTTAATAGGAAAAGGGATAGTACTTGCAGGTCCCCTTCTAGGTGTGGTGTGGAGTTGTCAGTACCTGCTCTAGTACCAAGCAATATCACATTTATTGAAGAAAGGAACCAACACTGTTTGTCTAAGACTGTTTTCATCTTTTCCTTAGTTGATCTCACATCAAGATTTTGTAAGTCTTACTAGACTTGATTTTCTTCTAGTTTATACTAGGGTCTCAAAGGACCATGGCTACTTAAGTCACAAGAGGAGTGTCCTGCATTAATACCTAATTGAGTACTGTATACTTAGAACATGCTAGCTACTCTTGTAAGTGTTTTGCATGGATTATTTTATTTAATATCCTCATAATACTATGAGTAAGGAAACTGAAACTACAGAGGTTAAGCAACCTAATGAGCTAAGATTCAAGGCAGCCTGGCTTCAGAGACTACTCTCTAACCTACTTATTCTACTGCCTTCAGTTATGATGTTGGATTTACTTGCTTCCTCTTGCTTGTTTAGACTTCCCTCTAACACTCAGTATTATTTTTAAAAAAGGAGGGTAGCACAGGGAATTATATCCATTATCTTATAATAGTCTACAATGGAATATAATCTTCAAAAATACCAAATCACTATGCTAACACCTGAACCTAATGTAATATTGTAAATCAAGTATTATATTGTGTGCGTCCTCAGTTGTGTTGGACTCTTTGCAACTTGATGGACTGTAGCCCATGGGCTCCTCTGTTCATGGAATTCTCCAGGCAAGAATAATGGAGTGAGTTGCCATTTCCTCCTCCAGAGGAACTTCCCATCCCAAGGATCGAACCTGTGTCCCCTGCACCTCCTGTACTGCAGGTGAATTCTTTACCACTGAGCCACCAGGGAGAGAGGGTAAATATTTACTCAAAGACAAACAGAAAACCAGGATAAGTCCCCTGTAGCATCTTTTGCAAGAATTGGAAACCTTACTGTGATCTATGGGTCACAACTTACCAGTCTTACACAATACCATTTTTTCTACCCATTCTCACCCATCAGTATGTAAGCAGTGTTGGGTTTATTAATAGACATAAATATTCTGCTAAAGTAAATCAAACATTTACCTGCAGAACTTACTCTTCTTTCCAGCTGCAGGAAAGAAAAAAGACCTAAAATAGAGTTATGAGCTCGTAAAATAATTTAAATGAGGATAGTTCAAATCACCTTGAGTTCTTGAAGTTGATCTGGTTCATAAAGTTGAGTAGAAACTGCCTGTGCCAGGAAGGTGTCTAGCTCATGGCGATGCAGGATTCGGCCGCCAGGCCATTGAACCATGTATCTAGAAGATAAAATCATCATTATTAAGTGACAAAAGCTCATTTATTCATTTCACAAACACTTAGTAAGCTAAGTGTAACCTACCATGGGTCAGATGTTAGCTAAGTTCTGAAATAAAGTAAAAGAATCTCTGCCTTTGGTTACTTCATCTAGATGGTAGAGGAACAGGCACCATTCACATATAACTGCTGTTAAGTTTATGGCTTCTTTCTTCCCAGCATCTCAAATCTCAGTTTTTTCATACTACATATAGAATATTCTATCTTGCTTTGTTCATTCAACATTGTAAGAACCTTTCATTCATTAAATACTTGTAAAAAACATGATTTTAAATGACTTCATGTTCCTCATGTGTTTTATCAATTTATATAAATATTCCTATAATATTAGAAACATACTATTCATTTTATTATAAAATTACTATAAAGATATTCACATATTTAAATCTCATCTGTATCTCTGATTATTCATTCAAGATAGACTTCTAGAAGTGCTGATCATTTTTATTAAATTCACCAAACAGTGACCTCAAGTATATGTTGGCCCTTCGTTCAGATTTTTAAAATGGACACATGGCTTTAAGGGTGCAATGTATTTACCACTGAACAATATATTCAACAATGAGAATCTGGAGGTAGTATAATTATATACCTTTATACATTTAGTGGCACAAGTATAGGCAAAAGCACTGCAATTGGAGGGAAAATCCATTCAGGACTGAACAGAGAGGTCCTTGGTGCTGAGAGAATTTCCCCTTGACTTCAGTCTTGAGACAAACCAAAGAGTCTGCCAGTACACAGAAACCACTGAATTCAGGGCAAACAGGAGTAACAAGATATGTATTAAGGAATTGGCTCTTGCCGATTACAATTATGGGGGGCCAGTCTGAAGCAAGCAGGGTTGGCTGGAAGCAGGAAATGTGAAGACAGAATGGTTAATGCTTTCTTCAAAAATTCCCAGTTTTCTAAACAAGTTCCTAGGATGCCTTCTTTAGACAGGGTTGAGTTAATTTTTGTACAATGTGTGGGGTTCAGATTGAAGTGTTTGTTTCTTTGGCCTATGGATGTCCGATTGTTTCAGCACCATTTGTTGAAAGGCTATACTTTCTCCACTGAATTGTTTTTACACTTTCGAGTATACTTGTATTGTTCTATTTCTAGGTTCTTAATTTTGTTCCATTGACCTAGTGCTTATCCCTTTGCAAATAACTCCAGTCTTGATTATTTTGGCTACGATATTAGGTACAGTGATTCCTATACTTCTTTTTTGCAAGATTGTTTTAGCTATCGTAAGGGCCTATAAAAATTTACACATAAACTTTAGAATAAGTTTGTCTTCATTCATAAAAAACCTTGCATTAAGCCCACAGGAATTGTGTTAAATCTACAGATCAATCTGAGAATTGACAGCTTTACAATGGTAAGTCCATGAACATTCCTTCTTTGATTATTTTCACTGGCATGAAGCATAGTAATTCTGAGGTTGGTTCAGTACTCTGGCATTTATTAGTAGTTTTATTTTACTAAGTAACATTTTATTGATAGACATATCACATCCACTTCCCAGTTAACAGATACTTGAGTTGTTCCTACTTTTTGATTATTATGAATAATATTTCTTTGAACATTCATGTGCAAGTCTGTCTGGACCTATTTTTTCAACAGATACCTAGGAGTGAAATAAATGAGTCTTATGATTATTTGAATGGGCTTCCTTGGTGGCTCAGACAGTCAAGAAATCTGCCTGCCAATGCAGGTAACCCAGGTTTGATTTCCGGGTTGGGAAGATTCCCTGGAGAAGGGAAATGGCAACCCACTCCAGTATTCTTGCCTGGAGAATTGCATGGCCAGAGGAGCCTGAGCCTGATGGGCTATAGTCGATAGGGTCACAAGAGTTGGATACAACTGAGTGACTATTTATATATTTATGTTTAACCTGTTAAGAAAATGCCAAACTAATCTCCAAAGTAGCTATACCATTTTAAATTTCCATCAGTGTATGAGGGAATCCCAATTCTCTGTAGCCAGGCCTACATTTGTCATTGTCATTTTTTTTTCTATTATTACAATCATTTTAGCTGAGTGAAGGGGTGTTTCATTATGTTTCAAATTTGCATTTCCTCAGTGATTACTGAAGATGAGAATCTTTTCATGTGCTTATATTACAACCCTATATCGTTTCTGGTGAAATGTCTATTTACATCTTATTATTTTTAGACTGAGTTGTCTGTTTTCTTATAAGTTTTAAGAGTTTTATATATATTCTGATACAAGTCCTTTATCAGATATATGATTTGTAAATATTTTCTCTAGTCTGTGGCTTGTCTTTTCTGTTCTGTAATGGTGGCTTTTGAAGTGTAAAAAGTTTGTATTTGGATGAAATCTATTTCTTTAGGTTGATTTTGCTTTGGCTGTTGTATCTAAGAAATCTTTGCCTAACTCAAAATCATGAAAAATTTCTCCTGTAAGTTAGATAGTTTTAACTATCACATTTTGGTTTATGATCCATTTTTGTGTCTAGTGTGAAGGATCTATATTCATCATTTTTATCAGGTCAGGTCAAGTTGGTTGATGATGTTTCGTGAATCTTCCGTATTTTTGCTTTTTGTCTAGGTGTTCTAGCCATTATTGAGAGTAGGGCATTGAAGCCTTCAACTATCATTGTTGAAGTTTCTATTTCATTCTTAAATTCTACCAGCTTTTGCTTCATATATTTAGGGATATTGTTGTTAGGAATATATGTTTATAATTATTATATTTTCCTGATGACCCTTTTTTTACTATAAAATTTTCTTATTTGTCTGTTGTAACATTACTTGTCTTAGAGTCTATTTTATCTGATATTAGTACAGCTATTATATCTCATATGGTTATTGCTTGCATAGTATATTTTCTTCTATTCTTTGTCTTTTAAACTATTTGTGTCTTTGAATCCAAAGTGTATCTCTTGTAGATAGCTCATGCTTCATATCGAATCTCACAATATCTGCCTTTTGATAGGAATGTTCAGTCCAGTTACATTTGATATAGTTATTGATAAGTTTAGATTTATAGGTTTCATAGATTTTTTGCTTGTTTGTTTGTTCTTCTTTTACTGCCTTCTACTGCATTAAATACTCTCCAGTATAGCATTTTAATTATTTTGTTTCTTACTATATTTTAGTTATTTTCATAATGGCTGCTGTGTAGATTACAAAATACATCTTACCTGACACACAACATCAAGTTAGTCTAAGTAATTCCAGTAGAAGGTAGAAACGTTACTCCAATATAGTTCTCTCCTTTCCTCCCACCACTGTGTTATTATTGTCGTGTGTATTATGCTATTATTCTAAAACCAACTAACAATTTTATAATTATTGACTTATGCAGTTGTCTTTTAAATAGGTTAAGTGAACAAATGAGAAAAAAATATATTTATACTACTTTTTACATATACCTATGTAACTACCACTACAGGTAGTTATCATTCATTCATTCATTTGGTGTCATTTCCTTTCAATGTGAAGGACAGGTTTTAATACTTCTTATATGGCAAGTTGACAGCAACAAATTCTCTTAATCTTTGGGGATCTATTTCATTTTCCTTTCTACTTTACAGCTTTATTGAGATAAAATTATTATACAATTTATGTATTAATAGTGTATAAAGTCACAGATTTTAGTTAATCCACAGGGCTACGTAACTGTCACCAATCACCCCCCAAAGAAACCTCATATCCATTAGCATTCACTCTACATTTGCCCCTCCCTCAGACCCCTGGTAATCCCACATCTACAGATTGGCTTATTCTGAACATTTCATATAAATATGTATGTCATATTGTGACTAGTGAATTTCACTTAGCCTACTGTTACTTAGCCTACTGTTTTTTAAGGTTCATACATGTTATAGCATAAATCAATAGTTAATTCCTTTTTATAACTGAATAATATTCTATTGTATGACTATACTATATTTTGTTAACACATTCATCAGTTGATGGACATCTGAGTTATTTCCACTTCTTGGATATTATGAATAATGCTATATGAATATTCAAGACCATGTTTCTGTGTGAATATGTGTCTTCATTTCACGTTCTTACCAGCAGTGTTCCAATTTCTCCACATCCTCACCAACACTTGTTGTCAGTCTTTTTAATTATAGCCATCCAACAACAGAATGGGAAAGACTAGAGATCTCTTCAAGAAAACTAGAGATACCAAAGGAACATTTCATGCAAAGATGGGCTCGATAAAGGACAGAAATG
>SJXQ01006496.1:0-11595 GCA_006408695.1 Aepyceros melampus
CCACTCCTTGGACGTGGGGTTGCTCTTCCCCGCCGCCCCCCCTGGCCTCGGAGGTGGGATAGCTCCTCTCGGCTGCTCCTGTGCTGTCGCAGCCTGGCACTCTGGGCTGTCCCCCCTGCCCTCAGAGATGGGGTAGCTCCTCTCGGCCACGCTATGTGTCTTTAGAAGTCATCTTTTCCTTAACTGAGTCTAGATAGAGCATAAGTAAATAGACAAAATAATGTTTTCTAATGCTGTATTGATATATACCAAAGTGATTTCCATTAATCTGTCAAGGCACAAGTACCAGAGCCATTTTCTATAATTTCTCTGATCATCATAATTTAGTTTAAGAAAATGATTTAGAAACTTCAGAGAAAGATAAAGAGCTACTTTTGAGCATTTTTCTTGTATTTGGTTTTGAAAGTTATAAAAACCATGGAATTATTGTAAGAGGTTCATCAGCCCGAGAGTACAAATAATATCTTATTCCACAGAGACTAAAAGTACATATGTTTTTACATGAAGGTCTCTGGGCTTCCCAGCTGGTGCTAGTGGTAAAAAACCACTTGCCAGTGCAGGAAACATGAGGAACTTCGGTTGGATCTCTGGGTGGGGAAGATCCCCTGAAGGAGGGCATGTCAACCCACTCCAGTATTCTTGCCTGGAGAATCCCGTGGACAGAGGAGACTGGTAGGCTATAATCCATAATGTTGCAAAAAGTTAGTCATGATTTAAACGACTTAGCATGTACGCTATATGGTCTATGTGAAGATTTATGTGGAGATTATGACTTTAGAAAGTGGTTCTTTAATTGGGAGAGACAGTAAAGCATAGATATTGCTGTCATTCAGATCTGACTTCAAATTCCAGTATCTGAATCCAAGAGTTTGGGAAAAACATTCTATGTAGATTGAGACTTGAGTATACTTTATAGGTTAAAGAACTTTCCTTAGCAGTTAAAAAGGAAATAATTAAAAAAAAAAAATCAAAAGCCCATCTCTTTAGATTTCCAGTTATAAGTTGTTCCTAGTGGTCCTGTGGTCTCGGGTTTCTTTGTTATACAGCTGTTAAGTGTACAGCTTAAGTGACTTTGACAATTTACCTAACCTCTCTATGTCTTCATTTCCTTATCTGAAAATAAGACTTCCCACTGTCTCACATGGAAAAGAATCCACCTGCAATGGGAGATTGGGTTTGATCCCTGGGTTGGAAAGATCCCCTGGAGAAGGGAATGGCAACCCACTCCAGGATTCTTCTTTGGAGAATTCAGAGGGAGCCTAGCAGGCTACAGTCCATGTGATCGCCAAGAGGCGTAAATGACTGAGGGACTAACACTATTCTATTCTGAAAATAAGAGTAATAATGTCTCCCATCACACAATTGTCAAGAGGATAGCATAATTTGATTTATATAATTTCTTAGAACACTGCCTGGCACAAAGTACATGCTCTATGAATGTTCTTAGCATTTATCTCCAGCAGTCAAAGTGTATGATGTTGATGGTAATATAAAAAGTCTTAAAAATAGCCGAGGGTGTTGCTGATGATGGTAGCAAACCCATTGGGGCCAGAATTTCTCATTTATGCTTATTCCTCTTTCAGGAGCCAGGATTATTTCCTAAATTGATACAGGCCCAGTGGATCTCAGGCAAAGTTCATCTGTCTTGAGTCAGGCATTTATTCAAAAAATGTTATTGTCTTATTTTTGGATTCTGAAAAACTTTGAGAAAAAGAAAAACAACACTTAAGGTATTCTAATTTGCCAAGACCCCTGTAATGTGTATTGCAGAGTGATGTTCTAAGTTTACCCCATCTGGGTAACTGAAAAGAGATGAAATGACTCATATGGTTTGTGCTCCGTAATCTCTCATGAACTTGACTCGGCTTAGAGCTTTAAGTGGGAAAAAGAGAAAAAGTTTCCATTGTTTAAAGGAAAAGAACTATGTTTCTCTCTCTAAGCCTTCTCTCTGTATTCGCACAGATGACAATTGCTCAGTACTTTCGTGTTAGTCCTTGGTTTATTGTTTTAGTGATGTATCTTCCAGTTTTCTATGTATTTTAACTAAAATAGAATCAGATGTTGTTTATTACCTGCTAAACGTTTTCTTGCCCTTTCCACCTACTTACTCATCAGCATTCCTCCCAGTTCTGACAAGGACTCAGCAGGAAGCAGATGTCACACTTAAATTAGGATAATTTGAGGATGGTTTAATAAGCAGACACTTTGCAAAGACTTTGGGGGGATGTAGGGAGCCCCAGGGAACAGTGTGTCCCCTGGTGCTGGTAACAAGAGAGGACAGCAGGCAGAGGAAGATGAGAGACTCTTAGAGTCTCAGTGGAGCCGGTGTGATGAAGGCCACTTTGAGAGGATCAGTGACCATGGATTGCACAGTGAAGGAAGCAGCCCACCAAAAGCAACCCCATGAGGAGGGACCAGGCCGACTAAATATTTCTACTTCTCTCTCCCCACTCCCACCAGTCCCCTGCCAGGACTTCCCACTGGCCAATCCCAAGGATAACCAGAAGGCATGGGACACTTGATAAAGACCATCCCCCCCATCAGCCTTAGCTGGTGGAAGAGGCTCAAAGAGAATGCAGGAGGTACCTACGTGTTACCTGTCCTTTCTTCCTTCTCTTCCACACCTGAGACAGGGATGCAGTCCCTGCAGCCCACCTTTCTCCACTGATCATCTTCTCCCTTCCCTCTCCCTCTCCACCATCTCCTTCCCAGCAGTGGGTCATTTTGCTTAAGTTTCTTCCATTTAACAACAACAACAATAGACATGGCAACCTACTCCAAAATCTTGCCTGGGGAATCCCATGGCCAGAGGAGCCTGGTGGGCTACAGTGGCAAAGAGTTGGACACAACTGTAGAGACTGTAGAGACTTAGCATGCAAACACCCACTTTTAGTATCATATAAGTGTTCTTGAAGAAATGACAGTTGAGATCTATGGGCTGAATTGATGTTAGATAGGTAAAGAGTGCATTTCAGGCAAGAAAATTGTCTCAGTAGAGTTTCTGATGAGGAATAAGCAAGGGTCAGAGTGGTTGATGCTTGGTTAGCAAGGCTCAAGAAGAGACTGCAGGACCAGCCAGGATCTGAATCATGCAGGAACTGTCAGTTTCAGGAAGGATGTTGGATGTTATCCTGAGGACAGTTGGAAGCTGATCCAGTCACTATTGCTGTATAAATGAGTAACTCCCAAATTTAGTGCTATAAGAATGGCCATTTAATTTTTACTCAAATTTTGTGGGCCAATAATTCATAAGGGACTCAGCTGGGCAGTTCTTGCTCAGATTCTCATATTTAGTTTTGTTCAGATGTTGCCTGGGGTCAGTGACCATCAGCTGAAGTCTCAGCTGGATTGGATGGTCAAGATGTTTGGCAGTTGGTGGTGAGAGTTCAGCTGAGGCTATCGACTGGAGTGCCTTATATGACTTCTGAAATGGAAGTCTACCTTTTTTGAAGGTAGTATCATTTTATTTAGTGTTACAGGAATGGGTCGCAAAGAATTCGACATGACTGGGCGACTGAACAACAACAACATAGGAAATTTTAGGTTACTTCTTAAAACCAAAGAAAAGAAATTCAAAATTCCCCAAATAACAAGGCAGGAAATTGGAATTCCAGTTCGTTAAGTTTTTACGGCTGACTTTCTCCAAAGTCAGAATCTCAAGGAAAACAGATGGAAGCTTCCTGGCCCTTTTTGACCTAGGCCCAGAAGTCACATAATGTCACTTCCACTGCATTCCATTAATTGAGTCTGTCCCAGATTCAAGGATGAGGGCAGTTTTACTTCGTCTCTTAGCTGGGGAGAGTCCCGAGTCCCAATCACATGTGGTCCCGAGAGCACATGTGAAGCATGTTATCATGGAAAATACAATCTCTCCCATTACTTAAATACTTTTAACACAGTAGTAATGAAGGTCAATATGGGTCCTACAAAGGTCACTGTGCTTGCTGCTCAGAATAAAGAGTGAACAAGTCTGTACCTGGCAGCCTGTGGAGGTAGTGTGGGCAAGATATGCTGATGGCTTGGTGCAGAGGGCTGGCAGCAGACATGGAGAGCAAAAAGAAAATATGAGTTAAGTTGTAGACGGTACTGCTGAGGCTTGGTGAAGGATGGGGTGTGAAGTGTGATGGAAAAGTGATGTCATGTGACTCGCGGGTTTCTAGACTTGAAGCTGTTAAGTGAATGCTGCTGCTATTTTCTGAGATTAGGCAGTTAGGAGGAGGGGTGATTTTGACGGCAAAAATCAAGGCTTCACTTTAGATTGAGTATAAATTGGGCTTCTCCTTGTGGCTCAGTGATAAAGAATCTGCCTGCAATGTAGGAGACCTGGGTTCAATCCCTGGGTCAGGAAGATCCCCTGGAGGAGGGAATGGCAACCCACTCCAGTGTTCTTGCATGGGAAATCCCATGGACAGAGGAGCCTCGGGGGTTACGGTCCATGAGGTTGCAAACAGTTGGACATGACTGAAGTGACTAAGCACCAAGTTGCTTTTGGGCAACCAAGTAGACTTGTCGAGAGGCTGTCTACACGCTCAGAGATGGGGCTCAGAAGGAAACTCTGGGCTAGAGATATAAATGTGGTACGGTCGTCACATGAATGATACGTAAAACCATGAAAAGGGATGAGAGTTCACTAAGAGAATGCCTGCAGAGAGACAGGTGGGTGAGAGCACTGAGAACCTGTATTGACACTGAGCAGAGGAGGAGCTTCCAAAGGAAACTGAAATAGCCAGGGACTGAGTGTATTTTTGGTAGATGGAAGGACATGTATTTTTCCAAACTCACATAAATCAACAGAAAAATCTCAATATAGAAAGTTGGAAACATTAAATATGCTTCTCCCAATTATCTCTTGGAAAGATTTTTTCCCCCTTCTTGATCAAGCACCTTTCATACTTAGCAGCCTAATAGGCAGTTTCTGATTTCCTGTGATTTCTGTGAGTGAGGTATTTGTTTAAACTAATTAGGTGTTAGAGATGTTATGCTAGAATGCTAATCTCTGTGTGATCCCAAATAACTTGTTTAGCAGAGTGTGTTCTCATTTGGAAGCTACCTGGATGAAAAAATAAAGTAATAACTTAGAGTTTTAACTTTAAAATTTAAATTTAAAACTTAAAAATTTTAAACTAAGTTTAAATCTAAATTTAAAAATAAAACCTAAATTTTTAACTTTAAACAATGTCACACACTGTTTGCTTTATTAGAGATATTTTGTTCAGCTTCTTGTCAGATAATTATTTTGAGGTAAATGTGATGAAAACTTAGAAAGGAGGTTCCAAATTAGGTAGTAGAGATAGGGTTTCTCTAAAGCAAAGACGTCATGAAGTGGGTTGGATAACTTCAAGAATGTGGCTGAGATGTATCATTTGGTGCAATATACAATTTCTTTCATACAAAATCATAGGTGTGAAGACTAACCAGTGGAGGCATGGGATGAAGTTGGCAGAGAAAAGATATAAAGCAGAAAAATGGGCCAGAGTTGTGTGCTTCATGACAAATGAGAAGAAGCAGACATAGAGGACTTAGTGAAAGAGGGTATAAAGCATCCTTGACGAAGAGAACATTTCTTTTTAACCACTAAGTGGTTTTTATTGTATTCACAAAGCGTACAACCATCCCCATTGTCTATGTTTCTTTTTGGCTGTGCCACACAACCTGTGGAACCTTAATTCCCTGAGCAGGGATTGAACCCACACCCGCTGCATTGGAAGTGCTGAATCTTAGCCACTGGGCTGTCAGGAAAGCCCCAAAATTCTTGTTTTAATATTGCTCCATCTTTAGTAGTGATCACTGGAACATCATTTAATTTTGATTTTTCCATCTTCTGAAACTTCTAACACTGATGGCTTCAAAAAAGTGACTGTCATTCACTGTTGGAATTAGTCACCCCCTTCTTTAGAAGGGGTATCTTTTTGCTCGGATAGTCTGTTTTCACAGTATGAATTTGGGTGCAGTTACAATGAAAATAGCCAAACACTACTTAGGAGAGTGGTGTGACCTGATTTGCTTATTAGGGTGGACAAGTGGGAAGTTGGGAGGCTTCCAACCTAGAGGAGACAGGATGAAAATCGGAACTGACTCAGCAGTGGAAATGGCAGGAAGAGCCCAGATTTGAGCATGTTTTTTGAAGTGGATTAAACAGATCTTGGTGGGCCTTCCCTGGTGGTCCAGTGGTTAGGACCTTCACCTTCCAGTGCGGGGGGTGTGGGTTTGATCCCTGATGGAGGAGTTAAGATCCCACATGCCTCTCGGTCAAGAAACCAAAGTGTAAAACAGAAACAGTATTGTAACAAACTCAATAAAGACTTTAAAAAGGGCTCACATCGAAAAAAAAAAAAAAAATTCTTAAAACCAGACAGATCTTGGTGACAGTTGAGGCAGTTTAGATAAAGGGAGGAGTCTGATCAGGCTGAGGTCTGCCTTAGATCACAGGTGAAGCAGAGTCCATGAGAAGGAGCCAGGCGTGGGCATGACACCAGTGAGACAACTAGAGAACATGCCCACGTGCTATCTCCTCAGCAGCTCTGTGAAGTGGATCAGGCAGACTGTATTTTCCCCTGAGGAAAGGCAACTCAGCTGACGTTCAAAACCCGAGATTCTCCAGATCTGTAGAGTTACTGCTTGCCTGCACTAGCATCTAGACAATGAAGAGTAGGAGTAAGGAAAGGGATTTATCTCCCTCAACTCCACTCACACCAGCAATCACGACCTTCCCTATACATCTATTTAAGGACCTCTTCTAGGAATATAGTTCCAGCTGATCAGCTAGTTAAACATCTTGGTCATGGAGGAAATTTCATGATGGATTAGCTTGCATGTTACTCTTACAGCTACAGTTTCCACTTTTCCATGCAGTCAGGGTTCTATCTTTAAAAGTCTTTAAAATTTTTTTTAATTAAAAATTTTTTTAATTAAAATTAAAAAAAAAAAAGGTATTTATCTATTTGGCTCTGCTGGGTTTTAGTTGCGGCATGTGGGATCTAGTTCCCTGACCAGGGATTGAACCCACGCCCCCTACTTTGGGAGCGAGAAGTCTTAGCCACTTCGTGGCAGGAATGAGGTTTTCCTTATAACATTGTCACAGTAGGTAGGGTATTTCTCCCATTTGCAGTTCTTCCTGGCTGTGTAGCATCTATTCTTGACTCATGGCCCTCCTGGAGGTGAGATATGTCACCCAATAATCTATAATAAATGCCTATCTGATCTAACTAGCTAGAGTTGAGTCTGTTGACTGCATCTGAGAACAGTGATGATGCTCAAAGTATGTGTGTGTGTATCTATCCATCTATCTGCTAAACCAGACATAAATATGTTTATGTTGAACAATTCATTTTGGCACAAGTCACAACTTTTATAGTGCTTGCAAAATAAAATTGACATTTAAAAATTATTTAGCAGTTATTAATTGGACATTTCCTGGAGAAAGAAATGGCAATCTACTCCTGTATTCTTGCCTGGAGAATTCCATAGACAGAGGAGCCTGGTGGGCTGCAGTCCATGGGGTTGCAAAGAATCGGACATGACAGAGTGTCTAACACACAATTGGACATTCGGGATTTTTTAATTGAAGTTCATCTGAGAACAGTGATGATGCTCAAAGTATGTGTGTGTGTATCTATCCATCTATCTGCTAAACCAGACATAAATATGTTTATGTTGAACAATTCATTTTGGCACAAGTCACAACTTTTATAGTGCTTGCAAAATAAAATTGACATTTAAAAATTATTTAGCAGTTATTAATTGGACATTTCCTGGAGAAAGAAATGGCAATCTACTCCTGTATTCTTGCCTGGAGAATTCCATAGACAGAGGAGCCTGGTGGGCTGCAGTCCATGGGGTTGCAAAGAATCGGACATGACAGAGTGTCTAACACACAATTGGACATTCGGGATTTTTTAATTGAAGTCTAGTTGCTGTGCAATATTACATAAGTTATAGGTGTCCAATATAGTGATTTGCAATTTTCAAAGGTTACACTCCATTTCGGAGAAGGCAATGGCACCCCACTCCAGTACTCTTGCCTGGAAAATCCCATGGGTGGAGGAGCCTGGTAGGCTGAAGTCCACTGGGTCTCAAAGAGTCGGACACGACTGAGCGACTTCACTTTCACTTCTCACTTTCATGCATTGGAAAAGGAACTGGCAACCCACTCCAGTATTCTTGCCTGGAGAATCCCAAGGATGGGGGAGCCTGATGGGCTGCCGTCCATGGTGTCGCACAGAGTTGGACACGACTAAAGTGACTTAGCAGCAGCAGCAGCATACCCTTGTAGCTTATTTTATATCTAATGGTTCTTACCTTTTACTCCTCTAACCCTATGTTCCCCCTCCTTCTTTCCTCTCCCCACTAGCAACCAGCAGTTTGTTCCCTATATCTATGAGTCTGCTTCTTTTTGTTACATTCACTAGTTTGTTGTAACACTTAGGGTTTTTAAAGCAGTGTCCTAGATATGGATGCATTTGATGTCATGAGTCTTGGCCTTCAAACAATCTCAAAATTTAGTGTCTCTCTCTGGCTTAAAATTCCTATTGGATGTTAACCTAGGAGGACAAAGACTGCACCTTTCTCATTCACCGTGGGATCTGAGGCCTAGCACCACGCTTAGCATTAATACGTATACAGGAACACATACACACATATGCACACACAGGCGTACTCACACACTTCATGCACACCCACATGCATTTACTACATGAATAAAGGAAACTCCTTGCCAAGGGTACTAGAAGTAAATAACATGGGGAGAAATTCTTTGGGGCTATTTCATGCCAGTTGTCTCTTCTTTCAGCCATGAAACACTATTTTCAAAATGACTCAAATTTGTTCTATGTGATTTTGTTATAATAATCTTTATTTTCCCAAGATAATTTGCTCAGGACAGAATTAGCTCAAAGGTTTTTTTCTCTTTTCTGATTATGTAATTTTCCTAAAAATCTGCTTCCTTACTCTTGCCATGCAGACTCCCACTTTGTCAAAACATACATTTCCAGGCAGCTGCTTCTTCTTGGTGGCACACAACCCCCAGGTCGACGCTTTCTTTCCAGGGTAAGCATTTGCTTATCTATTACCCAGTCTACTCAATCATGGCAGTCCAGACTGCCAGCTCTAGAGAGATTTTTTTTATAAAAAACAGTTCCTCGCATGATTTTTTTCCAGTTGGGGTTTGCTGGTACAGGTAGACAGTGAGAGGCATATCTTACTAATGCTTCCATTTCATAATTGAGAAAACAGTAAAATGAAGTTACAAAGCTTACATGAGTTCATGCAGAACTGGAGGATGACTCAATTTTTGCTTCTTAAACTGTAATTTCCTTATGATCAACATGCTTGTTCAAGGTCACTTGAAATCTGTACTCTACACACAATCTTAAGACTTTTAAAGTAGGGATGACTCAGGCATGGAATGACAGTGATGGCTTAAAAGAAGTAATTAGGCATCACCCCCAGTCGCATCTTTCAGCCAACAAATAAGCTCAAGTGAAATTCGGGAGGACATGTTGGGTGATAGACATCTGACAGGTGGGCCTCTTATTGTTTAGGAAGAGAAGAGACTTAAAGCCTAATGTGCTTTTTCGTGTTACATTCTTTGCTGCAGTCTGAAATCACCATCCATAAGAACAGAGAGCATTGTACTCACCTCTAAAAATTCACAGTCATCCACCTGCTGCTCTAGCATAAAATTTTCCCCCATCACAATTCAGAAGAAATGATAATTTATAGGTTTTTAACTTCCTTTAACAGGTATTTTTCACAACTATTGATTCTTTAAAAACCTCAGATTTCTCTAGACATGGCTGTGGTTGACATCATTAACCTCAGTTGGCTTCATTGAAACACTTTGGTGCTAGCCGTCAGCATACCGGCTTGTGGCACCTCCAAAAACTGACTGAAGCCACCTTAGGCCAAATCAGTTTAAGAAACATTATTGAACATCTTTGCAGATCGAAGCTCTTTAATACGAGCTCTTGGAGGTAAAAGATGGTAAAATGTCTTTCCTGTCATGTTTTTTAGACTAGTTGGGAAATGGTCAAATGAAAGCAAAACAAACCTAAGCAAAACCTGTGTAATCACCGACTAAAATAAGATGTCTTCCCAGGGGGCACAGTGGTAAAGAATCCACCTGCTAACACGGGGGATGTGGTTCAATGCCTGGGTTGGGAATATCCCCTGGAGTAGGAATAGCAATCCACTCCAGTACTCTTGCCTGGAAATCTCCACAGACAGAGGAGCCTGGTAGGCTGCCGTTCATGAGGTTTCAGAGAGTCAGACATGACTGAGCACACACGCATGCAAAAAATTCTTTGCAGTAGATGAGGTAGAGAAGAGAAAAAACTGAATGCCCAGATTCCAAGCAGTTGTCCAGTATTTGAAAGGGAGTTAACTTCATGGACGCCAGTCACTGTCTGTCATCATTCATCTTAGAGGTCACAGAGTGAAAAGTTGACAAATGATAAGAAACTAGAAAAAAAAATGTCCAAATGAAACACAAAGTAAGCAGGGAACAAAAAAGAAAAATAAAAAGCAGAGAAGTAAATTAATTAAAAGCAGAAGCACTAAAGAGAAAGTTGGTGAAACTAAAAGTTCATTCTTTGAGAAGGTTGATAAAATTTATAAGCCACTAGGCCAACTGATTGTGAAATGATCAGGAATTATAGAATTCATAATTCTATCATGAATTATAACAGAATCTATAGATTAAAAAAAAATTTGTTATTTATTTTTGGCTGTGCTGAGTCTTCACTGCTGTGCTGGCTTTTCTCGGCTGCTAAGTCGCTTCAGTCGTGTCCGACTCAGTGTGACCCCAGAAATGGCAGCCCACCAGGCTCCCCCATCCCTGGGATTCTCCAGGCAAGAACACTGGAGTGGGTTGCCATTTCCTTCTCCAATGCATGAAAGTGAAAAGTGAAAGTGAAGTCGATCAGTCATGTCCGACTCTTGGCGACCCCATGGACTGCAGCCTACCAGGCTCCTCCATCCATGGGATTTTCCAGGCAAGAGTACTGGAGTAGGGTGCCATTGCCTTCTCCGCTTTTCTCTCAGTTCAGTTCAGTTCAGTCACTCAGCCGTGTCCGACTCTTTGCGACCCCATGAATTGCAGCACGCCAGGCCTCCCTGTCCATCACTAACTCCGGGAGTTCACTCAGACTCATGTCCATTGAGTCCGTGATGCCATTCAGCCATCTCATCCTCTGTCGTCCCCTTCTCCTCCTGCCCCTAATCCCTCCCACCATCAAAGTCTTTTCCAATGAGTCAACTCTTCGCATGAGGTGGCCAAAGTACTGGAGCTTCAGCTTTAGCATCATTCCTTCCAAAGAAATCCCAGGGTTGATCTCCTTCAGAATGGACTGGTTGGCTCTGCTTGCAGTCCAAGGGACTCTCAAGAGTCTTCTCCAACACCACAGTTCAAAAGCATCAATTCTTCTGTGCTCAGCCTTCTTCACAGTCCAATTCTCACATCCATACATGACCACAGGAAAAACCATAGCCTTGACTAGACGGACCTTAGTTGGCAAAGTAATGTCTCTGCTTTTGAATATACTATCTAGGTTGGTGATAAGTTTCCTTCCAAGGAGTAAGCATCTTTTAATTTCAAAG
>SJXQ01006496.1:11958-33891 GCA_006408695.1 Aepyceros melampus
ACTCAGACTCACGTCCATTGAGTCTGTGATGCCATCCAGCCATCTCATCCTCGGTCGTCCCCTTCTCCTCCTGCCCCCAATCCCTCCCAGCATCAGGGTCTTTTCCAATGAGTCAACTCTTCGCATGAGGTGCCCAAAGTACTGGAGCTTCAGTTTTAGCATCATTCCTTCCAAAGAAATCCCAGGGTTGATCTCCTTCAGAATGGACTGGTTGGATCTCCTTGCAGTCCAAGGGACTCTCAAGAGTCTTCTCCAACACCACAGTTCAAAAGCATCAATTCTTCGGCACTCAGCCTTCTTCACAGTCCAACTCTCACATCCATACATGACCACAGGAAAAACCATAGCCTTGACTAAGGATAGTAATGCTAATAAAATGCAAATAAGTTATAGCAATCTTGAGCACATATTCAGTTAATGATAGAGCCTTTAAATATATAAAGCCTCCAATTATAGAGTAAAGCAGACAGAACAATGAAACTATTAATAATATTAGTGAGAGATTTTTTAAAAAATGCATCTGTTTTGTGGAGAGGCAATGGCACCCCACTCCAGTACTCTTGCCTGGAAAATCCCATGAATGGAGGAGCCTGGTAGGCTGCAGTCCATGGGATCTCGAAGAGTCAGACACGGCTGAGCGACTTCACTTTCACTTTTCACTTTCATGCATTGGAGAAGGAAATGGCTCCATTGGAGAAGGAACCCACTCCAGTGTTCTTGCCTGGAGAATCCCAGGGATGAGGGAGCCTGGTGGGCTGCCATCTATGGGGTCTCACAGATTCGGACACAACTGAAGCAACGTAGCAGCAGCAGCAGCAGCATCTGTTTTGAAAATTGAAAGAACAAGCAAGCCAAAAATAAAGTAGAAGATTTGACCTGAAAGACTCATAGAATTTTGGAATTGAAATTTTGTAAGTAGAAATATATAACTATTAAATACGCATTGTTTTTGGGAGCTATGTGTGTATGCATGCGTGCTAAGTTGCTTCAGATGTGTTCAACTCTTTGCATCCCCAGCTACCATAGACCGTCAGGCTCCTCTGTCCATGAGATTCTCCAGGCGAGAATAACGGAGTGAGTTGCCGTCCCTCCTCCAGGGGATCTTCCTGACTCAGGGATCAACCTGCGCCTCCTGCATCGCAGGCTGCTTCTTGACCACTAGTGCCCCTGGGAAGACCTTTGAGCGCCATGTTGCTGTCGTTCAGTTGTCCAGTCCGACTGTTTGTGACCCTGTAGACGGTAACATGCCAGGCCTCCCTGTCTCTCACCATCTCCCAGAGTTTTCCCAAGTTCATGTTCATTGCATTGGTGATGCAGCTATCTCATTGAAAGCCATATACTATACAAAAAAATATATGTACTAGGCCACAAAGGAAATCCCAATAAATTACAAAGCATTGGCACCAACCTACCCCAGAATTCTTGCCTAGGAAATCCCATGTACAGAGGAGCCTGGCGGGCTACAGTCCAAAGGGCTGTAAAAGAGTTGGACATGACTCAGTGACTGAGTGCAAGTGGCACAAAAATTGGCATTATACAAATAATGTACTCTGAGCACAGCACAGCACAGGCAGAAATTCAGGATAAAAGAGGAGCTTAAGGAAATCTACCTCCATATAATTTGAAAATATTACTAAGTAATTCCCATATGAAATAAAAAATTATGAAATACTTAAAGATAAAGTGGTACATGTCAAAATTTCTGGAACAGAGCTAATGACTATCTGAAACTTTGATTGTGTTCTTAGATAGCAAGAAAGAAAATACATAAACAAGAAGCTAGTAAAAGAATGACAGAGTAAATATAAATCAACAAGAAGGAAATAAATAACAATGATAAAGGCAGAAATTAATAAATTTAAGAAGAATAACAATAACAAAAAATAGGAAAACTTGACACAAAACTGATTTGTTTAAATGACTAATAAGATCTCTGCTAAGACTAATTACAAAATGCAGTACAATAATGAAAAGAAGGGTATTATAATTGAAGATTTTGAAATGGTTTTATTAAAAAAGTAAAGAATATTTTGAAGAAAAATGTGCCATAGAATTGGAAAACTAAGAATAAATATCTTAATTTCATAATATATCAGAGTTGTCAAAAGAAGAAATAAAAAGCTATAGTAAATTATGATTCCAGAAATTAAATGATAATTAAATCTTCCATTTTCTATGAAATATTCTACCCCAATTATTTCTGAGTCCAAATAGTTTCTCTGATTTATTCTACAAATTTCAAAGAAACAGTAATCCCTATATAGATTACTCTAGAAAGTAGAAAAAAAGGAAAACGCTCTCCCCCTTGGTAACCACAAGTCTGTTTTCTGTCTGTGAGTCTATTTCTGTTTTGTAGATAGGTTCATTTCTGCCATATTTTAGAGTCTGCATATAAAGTGATATTGCATGGTATTTGTCTTTCTGACTTATTTAACTTAGTGTAATCTCTAGGTTCATCCATGCTGCTGCAACTGGCATTATTTCATTCTTTTTTATGGCTGAGTAGCAGTCTACTGTATACAAGTAGCCCATCTTCTTTACCCATTCATCTTTTGATGGACGTTTAAATTGTCTCCATGTCTTGGCTATTGTGAATAGTCTTGCTATGAATGTTGGGGGTGCATGTATCTTTTTGAATTAGAGTTTTGTTCGGATATATGCCCAGGAGTGGAATTGTTGGATCATATGGTAATTCTATTTTTAGCTTTCTGAAGAAACTCAATACTGTTTTCCAAAGTGGTTGCACCAATTTGCATTCTCACCAACAGTGTAGGAAGGTTCCCTTTTCTCCACACCCTCTCTAGCGCTTGTTATTTGTAGACTTTCTAGTGATAGCCATTCTGACTGGTATGATGAGGTGTATCTCACTGTAGTTGTGATTTGCATTCATTTAATAATTAGTGATGTTGAACATCTTTTCATGGGCCTATTGGCCATCTGTATGTCTTCTTTGGAGGAATGTCTATTTAGGTCTTCTGCCCATTTTTTTGAATTTGGGTTTTGTTGAGTTGTATGAGCTGTTTGTGTATTTTGGAAATTAAGCCCTTGTTGGTCACATTGTTTGCAAAATTTTCTCCTAGTCTGTAGATTGTCTTTACATTTTGTTTATGGTTTCCTTTGCTGTGCAAAAGCTTGTACATATGATTAGGTCCCACTTGTTTATTTTTGTTTTTATTTCTATTACCTTGGGACACAGAGCTAAGAAAATATTGGTATGCTTTATGTTAGAGAATGTTTTGCCTATGATCTGTCTAGGAGTTTTATGGTGTTATGCTGTAAGCTTAGGTCTTTTAGCCATTTTTGAGTTTTTATTTTTGTGTGTAGCATAAGGTGTTTTCTAACTTCATTGATTCACATGCAGCTGCCCTCTGTACTGTAGCCTGCCAGGCTCCTCTATGGGATTCTCCAGGCAAGAATACTGGAGTGGGTTGCCATGCACCCCTCCAGGGGATCTTTCTGACACAGGGATTGAACCCATGTCTCTTATGTCTCCTGCATTAGTAAGCAGGTTATTTACAATAATTAACATTGTAAAGATATTCAGTTCAGTCCAGTTGTTCAGTTGTGTCTGACTTTAATTCTCCTTAAATTAACCTATACAAGGTATTAGCAAATTAAACCTAGAGATTGCATCCAGTCCACTAGCTCTTGTAAATAAAGTTTTATTGGAACCTAGCCACATTCTTTGTTTATATATATGTTAGGCTGTTACCCTTCTGCAATGGCAGAATTGAGTAGTTGCAACACATAATGTATGGTCTACAAAAACTAAAATATTTGTTACCTGGCTTTTACATAAAAAGGTTATAGACCCATGATTTAACCATTTTTTAATGTTATACCAGTCTGATGCTGAAGCTGAAGTTCCAGTACTTTGGCCACCTGATGTAAGGAGCTGACTCTTTGGAAAAGACCCTGATGCTGGGAAAGATAGAAGACAAAGGGAGAAGAGGATGGCAGAGGATGAGATGGTTGGATAGCGTCACCAACTCAATGAACATGAATTTGAGCAAACTCAGGGAGATAGTTGAAGGACAGGGAAGCCTAGTGCACTGCAGTCCATGGGGTTGCACAGAGTTGGACATGACTTAGCAACTGAACAACAACATGGAAAATCTCAATATTTCTTGGGCAAATAAACAAACTTACTTTGAAGTTATATGAATACTAAATACATTCATTGTTATGATAATTCAGAGTAAGATAATGGAGGCTGACCTTATTAGATTAAGACACATTTCAAAGCTATTTTAATTAAAATAGTATGTACTGTATGGAAGCAGCCAAAAGGACCAACGCTATACAGTAGATGCAGATCAAAGTAAAATGGGAACTTGTTATAAGATAGAAATGCCATCACAAATTCATGAGGAAGGATAAATTGTAAATTGTTTTATTAAAGGTGAATCAATGTATGAATAAAAGGTTGAATTCCTTCCTCACAACCTTATCCCCTGCATAAACTGCAAAGTAATTAAAACTGAAATATGGAAAGAAAATCTATAAAGTGAAAAAAAGAGTTTGAAAGAATATCTTTGTGATTTTAGGATGATGTATATCTTTTGAAAGAAAAATAGAAAGTGCTGTGAAACTCAAAGTTGACAGTGTAAGTAACATAAAATTTGGAGTGAAGGAGGGAGATGAGTTTGTCAGTGTGTATAAAGGAACTCTGTTTAATGAAGAACACTGCAAAGTCAGCAGCAATATGATTCAATGCAAGAAGATTTCTGCAACATCTATAATGAACAAAGCACTTACAACTAGAAAAATAAAAGCAGAGAAAAGTAAAAAAGACAAAGGCATCAAGTAAGAATTTTCAGGAGGGGAAACAGAAAACATGAAGGGTATGACAGAGCTTCATTTTCAATAGAAATCAGTGAGGTCAAATTCAGTTAACAACGCAGATACCACTTTGAATCCACTGGATTACAAAAATGAGTTAAGTAGATGCTACCAAATGCTGATGGGAATATGAGAAAAGAGGAACCATCATGGACTGCTGGGTGCATTGTCAACTGGTGGAAGAATATAGCTATACTTAACAAAATTAAATATGTGATACAGTGTGACCCTGCACTCCTACCTCTGGGGAAATATTGCAAATAAATTTTTGTGTGATTGTAGAAGAGACATCTGTGAGGTTTTCATTTCACATTGTTTGTGATAGCAAAAGTTGAAGAGATATCACTAGAAGAAAAGACAATGAGAGATCTTTTTTCACAGCAGATAGAAACTGCCCAACAGATGCAAGAAATTAGATTAGATTTACATTTGCCAACATGGATCGATTTCATATAGGTTTAAAAAAAGACCAGAGTTATGGCACTGGATCATTTTGAAAAATTAAAAAATTCCCCACAAAATTAATAATTGATATTTTCTCAGGACAATATGTTTGAAAATAAAGTCGTGATAGATGGATTGCAAAGACACACTAAAATGAAGAGAGAGGGTATTTAGGGTCAATGGGAATGATAGCAGAAATAATAATCATAACAACTTGAGACTTTGTGTGGTCTCATAATGATAGTTTGCCCTGAACTGAGGTAAGTCACCCGAGTAAACCCTGAGAGCACCCTGCAACCCCCATAAAAAGGGCAGGTCTCAATGTCAGTGATGCAAGACAGTAACCACAATGGATTTGGGAGTAAAAGTCCCTTGAGATATCTGACATTGAAGAACTTGAAAAGGAGAGGAAGATGGCACAGTTAGCTGGTATCTAGAAAATGACAAAGACATTATCTATATCTGTCTATCTATCTATATATACACACGCACATACTAGATGGACAGGGACAATGAATAATTGGGCTTCCGAGAACAATTTGTGAGAACCAATTTTTCAGTATTAAAATAGACTGTGGACCGTAACAGTCAAAGACACTTCCTGTTTCAAGACTCGTAAACAGAATTTTTTATAAACAGAGCAAAAGCTTCTAAATGGACTCGTGGACCCAGATGCTGTCACCAAGTGAAGGGTTTTTAGCTCAAATTTTGATTTAGGGAAAAAAGCAGTCATTTATTAGGATTGCTCAGCCCTGACAGCTCTCAGAGGCCTTGGTGATTATATTTGCAGAGAGGACAAAGAGACACTTTTAGCATACACATTTCCTCTGAATGAATTGTATTTTTTTCCTGTATTTATTTTTGCTTTTGCAAATGGAAAAAAATATGCTTAAACAGAGCTTGGGTTCAATCCCCCTCTTGTTACTCATCTGAGTGTTAGTTTGGAATCTGACAAATATAGAACAAAACTTACCTTGAATTAAGTGCCTGCCTTAATTTTGATGCTTCTGTCTCTTATGTTTCCCCTGGGAACTCAGAAAGAACCCAGCATGACCAGCAGACCCCCAAATTGGCTGGTTTCACTTCTCAGCAAATTTTCACCTTTCTAATTTTCTTTTTGAAGCTACAATGTGCTGAAATGTGGATGCAAACCAAAATGAATCAAATCACTTTTTATTATGCTAAGAATGCATTTGTTGCTCTGAAATGTAAAGTGTCCTGAAGATTATTGTGTAATATTTTCTTTTTAAAATTTTTATTTAATATTGGCATATAGTTGATTAATGGTGATGTGTTAGTTGCAGGTATATAGCAAGGTGATTAAATGATACCCATTCTTTTTCAAATTCTTTTTCTATTTAGGTTAGCATAGAATACTGAGCTGAGTTCCCTTCATTTTTTCCTAAAGGCTTTTTTGTTATAATTTAGTATTTGAGTAAAATGGCCTTTGAAGCAGCAATTATCAACTCTGGAAGCAATTGATGTTTTCATTAATCTTTTTCTTGGGAAACCTTCTGAGGCTATACCATCTTCTGTGAATAGGATTTAGCATAACAGTATTTCAAAAGTAGCCTTTTTATTGCAAGACAGTTGCTTGATTTTAGCATAACAAAGGCATGTGTTAATTTAAGAAAAACCAAACTCTATTTCCATTGTTAATAAAGCCTGTAAAAATGAATTGTATGACAAATAGTAAGATAGAGCATTTGACTGTGGGTAGTAGTCTGTCCAGTAGGATTTCATAGGGAGTTAGTTAGTAAGCATGGAGAAGGCAATGGCACCCCACTCCAGTACTCTTGCCTGGAAAATCCCATGGATGGAGGAGCCTGGTAGGCTGCAGTCCATGTGGTCGCCAAGAGTCGGACACGACTGAGCGACTTCATTTTGACACTTAACTTTCATGCATTGGAGAAGGAAATGGCAACCCACTCCAGTGTTCTTGCCTGGAGAATCCCAGGGACGGGGGAGCCTGGTGGGCTGCCGTCTAGGGGGTTGCACAGAGTCAGACACAACCTAAGTGACTTAGCAGCAGCAGCAGCAGTTAGTGAGCAACAGAGCTTGGAAGAATAAATACGTTTCTGCAAGTGGAACGAAGGCATCATAAACAGAAAGGAAAGAATGTTCAGGTGCTCAGGGGAGATGTGCAAAGGTTTATACTGTGATCACAGTTTGAAATATTGACTTTCACCCAGATTTGGGGTTGGTTAAAATGAAGCATGATGTTGATTCCAAGCCATAGGTGTGTATCTTTGAATGTGTGTGTGTGAGTGTGTGTGTGTGTGTGTGTGTGTATCCATCTCACCATTGTGGTAAAAACACTTTAGGGATGTGTATCTCATAATCCTACTATCATCAGTCCAGTTCCCTAGAAAAGAGAGACTGAGGCAAACTATTTATACAAGCTAATGTTTTATTAAAGAGTCCAGTTCTAAGACTGCAACAGAGAAAAAAATGAGGCTGGGAAAGAGCAAAAAACTAAGATGGTGCATTTTTGTGCTGGAGAGACAGGCCTGCACAAAACATAGCTGAATGCTTTATCCTCCTGCTGGAGAGTCCATAGGGAACCGAGTGGCCTGGGAACTGTTCTTGGCGTAGGGGGATGGGAATAAGGAAGAGTAAAGCATCTATCCATCAGCTACTTCAGCTCCTGTTTCTTGGGAGTCTAAGTCTGGATTTCTGTTCTTGATTCAGTACTCACTCTTATATAAATATATGGGCTTCCCAGGTGGCACAGTGACAAAGAATCTACCCCAATGTAGCAGACACAGGAGACAGGGTTCAATCCCTGGGTCGGAAGATCCCCTGAAGTAACCCATGGCAACCCATGCCAATATCCTTGCCTGGAAAATGTCATGGACAGAGAAGCCTGGCAGGCTACAGTCCATGGGGTCACAAAGAGCTGGACATGACTGAGTGATTGAGCACACACACACACATAGAAATAGATATGTTTGCACACTCTTTGCCATGTGACTTTGCTGTCCCACAGCTGGGTTGGGTGAAGTATGCTTCTGACCCCTCTGATGCTATGCTTGGCCGCGCTTATGCAGAGCAGCTCACTGAGTGCTCCATGACAGATGACAAATATGACAATGGATCGCAGTGGCAAAGAATCTACCCCAATGTAGCAGACACAGGAGACATGGGTTTGATCCCTGGGTCGGAAGATCCCCTGAAGTAACCCATGGCAACCCATGCCAATATCCTTGCCTGGAAAATTTCATGGACAGAGAAGCCTGGCAGGCTACAGTCCATGGAGTCACAAAGAGCTGGACATGACTGAGTGATTGAGCGCACACACACATAGAAAGAGGTATGTTTGTACACTCTTTGCCATGTCACTTTGCTGTCCCACAACTGGGTTGGGTGAAGTATGCTTCTGACCCCTCTGATGCTATGCTTGGCCACGCTTATGCAGAGCAGCTCACTGAGTGCTCCATGACAGATGACAAATATGACAATGGGCTACTTTGGCAAAATTGTCCAGGAGATGATAAAGCCTGGATCACAGAGGTCCAAGCTGTAAGTAGGTTCTGAGCACAACGGAATCCTAACCACTTTAGTTGTACTCACATATCTGAAAAGAAGTGTGGTCAGGGTTTGGGGAAGAAGGCTGCCAGTCAGGCTCAGATGTTCTGGTCCGAGAGTGTAGCTAAAGCAAAGATCTTGTAGCTGGAGAGAAAAGTGTTGGCTCTGGAAGAAATGAGGACGATTGATAGTAGCCAGCCAGAAGACTGAAGGAAAACGTTGTCAAGGTGGGGATGGGAATGATTTGGACCACTCCAGTCAGCTGAAGTTAAAGAATATTTTGCTCATAGGTAGGTAGGGCTGTCCCTCTGTTGCCAGGTTAGTCCACGTACTTCTGAGCAAAGCTTCTTTGTAACTACATAAAAGCCTGAGGTAAGATTGAGCAGCTAGGCAATAGGGATGATCACGGACTCAATCACACAAGCTCTGGGGTCACATCCTGCCTCTTCTTTTATGTGTGGGCTTCCTTGGTGGCTCAGACAGTAAAGAGTCTGCCTGCAATGCAGAAGACCTGAGTTCAATCCCTGGAACAAGAAGATCCCCTGGAGAAAGGAAGAGCTACCCACTGCAGTATTCTTGCCTGGAGAATCCCTTGGACAGAGAAGCCTGGTGGGCTATAATCCATTGGATCCCAAAGAGTTGGACAAGACTAAGCGATGAACACATACTTTTTTTTTTTATGGTAACTGTGCCAGGTTTTCTAAATTTCAATAAACCTTGATTTCTTACCTTTAAATGAGCATAAGGAAAGTCAGTATTTGAACTACTGGTCAGTGATAAAGATAAGTGATTTGATGCTTGTTTTATAGTCAGTAGCACTGTTGGAGGGGGCATCCTCCCATCTCCCAGGTTATGGTAACATTGCGAGCTCCGTGTTGGAGGGATGGTGCTGTATGACTTTTTCTGGTCAATGAATTGTGGATGGAAGCTGTGGGTGCCATTTTGGGGCTGCTATATAACCCTCTGGAGACCCCTTTCCCTCTAGCAAAATGATCAAGTGTTCAAGATAGTGGCTGCTCTGTTAATCTGCTTCCTGAATAACTACTGTGAGCAGAATCCTGTTGTTTATGAGCAAATCATAAATCCTGGAGTTTATGAGCAAATCATAAATCTTCACTGTTATAAGTAACTAAGATCTTTGATGGTGTTAGTTACAGCAGCATAACCTATTCTTTCCTGATATAGCATGAAAACATTTGATAAAACTTCTGGCACATTGCTAGTACTCCAGAATATAGTTACTAAATTGGAAACCTATGATTCAATTAGGCGTATTCTCCAAAGAGCTTTTGTTTTAATGTCTTATCATTAGTGAGGAGGAGATAGGAAGGAAGAAGCAAAAAGACCTGAGTAGCTGTGGAATTTTGAGGTTTCTTTTATATAATCATTAATGTTATGATCATAGTGCATAAGAATACAGGAAGATCATTACTGCACATGCAATTATCTTAGAAAAATCTCAAAGTGTTGAAACAAGCAACTGCATGAAAGTTTATGCAGAAGCTTAAGTATAAATGCATGTCAGTGTCCTCTCCTAATTTAATACCTATGATCGTTTCCACCTGGTTGTTTACCTGGATGATAGCTCCAGATAATATATTGATTTTTCATTCAAGGGCTATTAAAAAATAATATGACAGTAGATGAGAAAGCATACCAATAGTGTTCTTAAGGTAACATTCACATTGTTGTATCCTGCATGCCAAGTACCTTCCAGCTGTGTCCGACTCTTTGTGACCCTATGGACTGTAGCCCACCAGGCTCCTCTCTTCATGGGATTCTCCAGGCAAGAATACTGGAGTGGGTTGCCATGCTCTCCTCCAGGGGATCTTCCCAACCCCCAGGGATCGAACCCACGTTTTTTACATCTCCTGCATGGGCAGGTGGGTTCTTTACCACTAGCACCACCTGCGAAGCCCATGCTGTTGCATCAGTTCAGTTCAGTTCAGTCGCTCAGTCGTGTCCGACTCTTTGCAACCCCATGAATCGCAGCACGCCAGGCCTCCCTGTCCATCACCAACTCCCGGAGTTCACTCAGACTCATGTCCATTGAGTCTGTGATGCCATCCAGCCATCTCATCCTCGGTTGTCCCCTTCTCCTCCTGTCCCCAATCCCTCCCAGCATCAGGGTCTTTTCCAATGAGTCAACTCTTCGCATGAGGTGGCCAAAGTACTGGAGCTTCAGCTTTAGCATCATTCCTTCCAAAGAAATCCCAGGGTTGATCTCCTTCACATCAGTGGTCTTCAAATGCCACTCATGATGTGCTGTTTCAGATTGCCTGGGGAGTTAAACAAAAAACCTTTTTATTTCAAAATAAACTTAAATCGACACAAAAGTTGCATGATTAATATAAACTCCTATATTTCCCTGTCAGGATTTGCTAATTTTTAACATTTTCCAAATTTTTGTCCTCTCTCCTGAGACAAGGATATTTTTAAAAATTATCATTGTATAGTTATCAAGTCCTAAGGATTCAACATTGATTTACTATTTTTAACCTAGGCTATAATCCAATCTAGTCTTATAGTCCAATTTGTCAGTTGTCTTAATAATGCATTTTATGGTATAATTTTCTCTTCATTACAGGATCCCATCCAGGATTATGGGCTGCATTTAATTTCCATGTCTTGTTAATCTCTTTCCATCTGGAATATTTCAGCCTCTGTCTTTTTTTGTATTGACACCTTTGAAAATAAAGATCAGGGTACATATTCCTTGCCAGAATACTCCAAAAGTGACATATGTATTTCTCAGGGCAAAGGTACCTAATACCCATCTACCTCTCCTGGGTGATGTTAATTTTGATCACCAAGCAAAGGTTTTGCCTAATTTTTCCATTGGATAGTTATTATTTTTCCTCTTGCAAATAAGGAGAAATTTATGGGTAACTAATTTATGATCATGCATATATTGTACTCCTAATCCAGTGTTTCTTCTTAGGTTTGGCAACCGTTGTTGATTTTCCACCTCTATCAGCTGGTCTTCTTCTGTAGGGAGTAACCTAATATTCTATTCTACCTATGTGCCTACATATGTCTCCATGTATGTTTCCAACATGATTGAAGTGACTTAGCAGCAGCAGCATAAGTGATCTACCTATTGATCTATTTATCATCTATCTTCATTAAAAGAACGTACTCACTGATTTCTATTTTATTCAACAGATTATAATCTGTAGCTATTTTACTCATTTTGTTGCTCAAATCTTCCCAGTTTTGGCCAGTAGGGGCTCCTTCAAGCTCACCAGGTTGGCCCCTATGTCTTTTTTACATGCTTCCATTGTGTGTGTCTGGTGTCTGGCAACACTTGCTTAATTTCTTGCAAAGCAAGATGTTCCAGGCTCATCTGAGAACTAACCTGGACCAGATCAGGATTTACAGATCCCAACCCTAGACTAACTGAACTAAATGTCACAAAGTAGGGCTCTGTATTTTTAAAGAAAATCTCCTAAATAGTTCTGATGCTCTAGTTATTTTTGTTGTTGTTTAGTCAATAAGTCATGTCTGACTCTTTGTGACCCCAAGGACTATAGTCTGCCAGAGTCCTTTATCCATGAGATTTTCCAGGCAAGAATACTGGGGGAAGCATGGTTTAGTGATAAGATCTTGGACTTTGAAGTCACAAAGACATGTATGCTAAGATGCTCAGTTGTGTCTGATTCTTTGTGACCCTATCGACTGTAACCCTCTGTCCATGGGATTCTCCAGGCAAGAATACTGGAGTGGGTTGCAATTTTCTCCTCTGGGGGAATCCTCATGACCCAAGGATTGAACACATGTCTCCTGCTTGGCAGATGGATTCTTTACCACTGTGCCACCTGGGAAGCCCTTTCAGGTAGCTATATGGATACTGTATTATTCAATAAAAGGGGTTACAAAATGCCCTATAATTGTGTCAGTGATCATATTCTCTGGCCCTATGATGGGTCCTTGAGTCCTTTGGGATTCTGTTTTGCAATTGCAGACCATTGAAATTGTACTCAACTACCCTTTAGAAATGCCCCCCTACCCACTAGTCAAAATTATGAAAATGTGGCTCTTTCTTCAGGGCTCACCTTCTAGCCTGGTTCTAGTTCTGCATTTCCTTGGCCCCTTTAAATCCCACCTTCAGATGCTCACTGCTTTCTTGTTCCCTTCTTCTTCTGATCCATCATTTGACAGCATAAATTACACTTAACATCTTTCGGGAATGGGAGAAAATTGTTGAATATTAGGGTTTATAAAGAATCTGCCTGCCAATGCAGGAGACACAGGAGACATGGCTTTGGTCCCTGGGTTGGGAAGATGGCAACTTCCCCAATTTCCTACTTCCCCTGGAGAGGAAATGGCAACCCACTCCAATATTCTTGCTTGGAAAATTCCATGCACAGAGAAGTCTGGAAGGTTACAATCCATGGGGTCGCAAAGAGCTGGACATGACTGAGCAGGCATGCACATTCATTCTGGTAGTCAACAAATATTTATTGATTGTCTGAAACACAAATTTCCTGTCATTAGTTTTAAAACATGCATGAAATCAAGCTTCTTCTTGATATAAATGGACTGAGTGGCAAAAAGCAATAGGATTCAAAGCTTACTGTTAGTATTATTATTATGTCTCTCTGTCTTTTGCTTTTGGTTTGAGTTCTTAGGTGTCTGTTACTGAGGAAACACTCTAAAATGAGCAATTGATAAAAGGTTTAGCTAACAGATTAATTGATATTAAAATTTAAATATGAGCTATTAATAAATAGCCCCATGCCCTGGCATATACCTTCCTATGTAGTCTTTTCTATTTGCTTCCTCTGCAAATACTTGAAATAAATATTTATATGTACTTATTGACTAGAGAAAAAGGGGCAGGTGTGGGAAAGATGGATGCACAAGAGTTGAATGTGGAAGGTGGTGGAGGTAAGGCAGGCATTAAATAAATGCTTAAGAACAGGCAGAAGGCTGACTAAATCTCTGTGTCTATGGGAAAGGCAGAGCTAGCTCAGTGAGATAGAAATTAACCCTAATGGTTGTCACCACTGAAGAAGAAATTTTTGGTATAAGAACTTCAAAGGCAAAAAGCCTTCCTTGAAAGCCAAATAGACATCATAGATTGTTAACATGGAGCCTCAGGAAACTGAGTGGAGTGTTGCCTATAAATAAAGCCTGGGGACAAGACAGAGGAACCATTTGTTTTGTATGGCCAAAGTGTCTGAAAGGTGTTTCCTTTAAATTTAAAGCATAGAACTGACTTCGTAGAGGGTCACCATGATTTCAAGGGTCCACATGAGGGGTTCACATGGAGAAAAATCCCTAAGCCAGAGGCATTTCTTTCTCTGGACTCTCTAACAGCAATGAATTGCTGTAATGATTGTTCATGTATAGCCAGAGAACTCCTCACGACTGGAGGAAAAAAGCTTTGTTGCACTGAAGACTGCACTGTCATAGTTGTCAAAAAGTCACCCTGGGGAAGCTACTGACTGGGGAGTATTTGATCCTGTTTCTTCTTTAAGCCTCTTTTCATTCATCAGTAGCAGTTTTATGAGCAGCTGCTGGTGCAGTAAAATGAAGCTTACATTCACACCAGCATCAAAGGGTGGGTCCTTTAACCACCTGAGAATCTTCTTCTGTCTATCATTTCCCTGTCATGGAAATACAGAGCACTTTTTCATTCAGTCCTAATGCTTGCAACACCCTCATGGCCTTCACTGCACAGCTCTGGCTTGGATTAGGCAAGAACAGAAAACAACTGACAAAAATGCAAGGGTTGGAGGGAGCTGGGTGAGAAATAGAAGGGACATTGCTGCTGCTAAGTCACTTCAGTTGTGTCTGACTCTGTGTGACCCCATACACGGTAGTCCACCAGGACCCCCGTCCCTGGGATTCTCCAGGCAAGAATACTGGAGTGGGTTGCCATTTCCTTCTCCAATGCATGAAAGTGAAAAGTGAAAGTGAAGTCGCTCAGTCATGTCAGACTCTTAGCGACCCCATGGACTGCAGCCTACTAGGTTCCTCTGTCCATGGGGTTTTCCAGGCAAGAATACTGGAGTGGGGTGCCGTTGCCTTCTCCAAAAAGGGACATTAGGACAGGGAATTGGGGGCCCTGACCCACAGCATCTTTATTGCTGTGATCAGGGCAAACCTGCAAAGCTGATCAGAAGAAATAAGATGCAATAAAAAGTGACAAGCGGCTAAACCAAGTCAGGTGCATTGTGGTTCGAGCTCAGCAGAGCTCCCAAAACCTTGAGGAGCTCTTTCTCCCTGCAGGCAGTTTGGAGAACATGTAAATGCCTTGCTAATCTAGTTAGGGGCTTCCCCGGTGACTCAGCGGTAAAGAATCTGCTTGCAATACAGGAGACACAGGAGACGTGGGTCGGGAAAATCCCTTGGTGAGGGAATGGCAACCCACTCCAGGATGCTCACTTGGCCAATCCCATGGAGAGGGGAACTTGGCGGGCTATAGCCCATGGGGTTGCAACATGGTTGAACATGTGTTCAGAGTTGGACATGACTGAAGTGACTTAGCATGCACACATGCAGTCTAGTTAGAAACACAGCTGTTGAGAAACCTGAAGGGCAAATGCACGTAGTGAGGTTGTCATTTAGCCAAGACAGAGTTTTGAGAAATTCCGTGTTCCCATCACACAGTTATAAACTCTTCCTTCATTGGGAATTAAATGAGCTCATGGTTTCTGAAAATAAACCAAAAATAATTTGTGGGTTATCTTTAGATGAATAATAGCAATCCTTGGAAGAGATGAAATGCAGAAATGTGCACTTCTCGATAAAGGAACACAGGGGAATTGCTTGCTGGTCGGTAGATGACAGCCTGGAGAACTGATATGCTCTTAATCAGGGTGTATTTGGTCTGTCAGGCCCAGAGAGGAACATTTGTTTTCTGTGTTTTGCTGACTTGCATAATCCCCGTTAAGAAAAGCAACAGCAGCAAGAAATCAGTTACTGAAAGCCCCTGCTAACAGCATTGGTTGAATACTACACCATTGTTGTCACTTATCTGTCTAGATGGTTTGAGTCTGGGGCTGAGGCCCCCTGAGTCAGCAGCACCTGGGTCCAGGGGTCAGGTGGTGCCTCCCTGTGCAGCTCTGTCCTCAGGAGCCCTTCTCTCCCAGCAGGAGCCCTTTAAAGGTGCAGGCTGAGTCTCCGGCCAGTGACCTCACCCAGGTAGAGGGGCAGGATTGTCTTCTAAACAGACTTTTAGGATTAATGACATTTGCTTTGAGGATCCTCTGAACTAAACACAACCAGGGACTAATAAACAGTGAATCAGGTAAACAGGCTTTATAATCATGTATTAGTTTTTGTTCAGAGACCATCCACGTGTAATGTTAGCATTTAACAGTATTTCCTATTTCTCTGCCCACTCCTCATGGATTCAGGCACAGCTCACTCTTTGAGTAGCTGCTGCCTGGTTCCTAGAAACAAATCCAGGTTTCCATTCCTGGAGAGATGATGGGTGTCATCAAATGCTCAAGTAATGAGGTCAGGAGAGCTCATGTCTATCAGAAGCCTTCACCCTGTGTGCTTAGCTGCTGCAGCTGCTAAGCTGCTTCAGTCGTGTCCGACTCTGTGTGACCCCAGAGATGGCAGCCCACCAGGCTCCCCCATCCCTGGGATTCTCCAGGCAAGAACACTGGAGTGGGTTGACCATTTCCTTCTCCAGTGCATGAAAGTGAAAAGTGAAAGTGAAGTCGCTCAGTCGTGACCAACTCCTAGCGACCCTGTGGATTGCAGCCTATCACGCTCCTCCATCCATGGGATTTGCCAGGCAAAAGTACTGGAGTGGGTTGCCATTGCCTTCTCCGTGTGTGCTTAGAAGAGCAGACAAAACTATTAGAAAAGACAGCAACTTTGAGAGCATTGGAAGTATCCGATGAAAGCAGATTGCTGGGGGCTGGTTCACTGCAGGCACATAAGTATTCGTCATTGGACTACAATAGCATTCATTGATGCTTCTGTGTCAGTCTCTACAGCAGCACTATCCTATAGAAACATAGTTTGAGTCAATATGCTATTTTATTTTTTAAAATTATTTTTTATTTTTTAAAAATTTTTATTATTTTCTTATTGAAGTATTGTTTATTTACAATGCTGTGTTAATTACTGCCATACAGTAAAGTGATTCATTTATACATATATGTTCATTCTTCTTTCTTAAATATTCTTTTTCCATTATGGTTTATCATAGGATATTTTCAGGTTAGCAGAGGATATCATAGGATATCATAGGGTAGGATATTTTCAGGCTTTCATATATAGAATGTATAAAAGACAAGGTCCTACTGTATAGCACAGAGAATTATATTCAATATCCTATGATAAACATATATAATTTAAAATCTTCTTATAGTCCCATTAAAAAGTTAAAAGAAATAGGTACAATTAATTTTAAAAATATATTTTATTTAACCCAAGTTACCTAAATAATATCTTCTTGACATGTAAATTAGGATTAAAAAATTATCACAATGAGATACTTTACATTCTTTTACAGTCTTTGAAATCTGGTCTGTATCTTATGCTTACTTAAAATTTTTTTTATTGGAGTATTATTGATTTACAGTGTTGTGTTAGTTTCCTGTGTACATCAAAGTGTTATCAGTTATACATATGCATATAGCCACTCTTTTAGATTCTGTTCTCATAGAAGTCAGTACAGAGTGCTGATTGAGCTCCCTGTGCTGTACAGCGGATTGTTATTAGTTACCTATTTTATATACACAGTGTGTATATGTCAATCTCAGTCTCCCAGTTAATCCCTTCCTCCACTCCCCGCCCATAGCCATAAGTCTATTTTCTACATTTGTAACTCTATTTTTGTTTTGTAAATAAGTTCACTTCTACCATTTTTTGATTCCACATATAAGTGCTATCATATGATATTTGTCTTTATCTGACTTACTTCACTCAGTATGACAGTCTCTAGTTTCATCCATGTTGCTGCAAATGGCATTATCCTGTTCTTTTTTATGGCTGAGTAATAATCCATGGAATACACATACCACATGCTCTTCATCCATTCCTCTGTCAGTGGACATTTATGTTGCTTCCATGTCCTGGCTGTTATAAATAGTGTGCTGCAGTTAATATTAGAGTGTGAATTCTGGTTCTCTCTGGGCATACGCACAGGAGTAGGATTGCTGCCTCATATGGTAGCTCTATTTTTAGTTTCATAAGGAACCTCCATACTGTTCTCCATAGCAGCTGCATCAATTTACATTCTCATCTACAGCGTGAGAGGGTTCCCTTTTCTCTACACCCTGTCCAGCATTTACCATTTGTAGATTTTTTGATACTGGCCATCCTGACCAATGTGAGGTGATACCTCATTGTAGTTTTGATTTGCATTTATCTAGATAGCAAGTTCAAAAGCAGAGACATTACTTTGCTGACTAAGGTCCATCTAGTCAAGGCTATGGTTTTTCCTGTGGTCGTGTATGGANGATGAAAGTGAAAGAGGAGAGTGGAAAAGTTGGCTTAAAGCTCAACATTCAGAAAACGAAGATCATGGCATCTGGTCCCATCACTTCATGGGAAATAGATGGGGAAACAGTAGAAACAGTGTCAGACTTTGTTTTTGTGGGCTCCAAAATCACTGCAGATGGTGACTGCAGCCATGAAATTAAAAGATGCTTACTCCTTGGAAGAAAAGTTGTGACCAACCTAGATAGCATATTCAAAAGCAGAGACATTACTTTGCCGACTAAGGTCCGTCTAGTCAAGGCTATGGTTTTTCCTGTGGTCATGTATGGATGTGAGAGTTGGACTGTGAAGAAGGCTGAGTGCCGAAGAATTGATGCTTTTGAACTGTGATGTTGGAGAAGACTCTTGAGAGTCCCTTGGACTGCAAGGAGATCCAACCAGTCCATTCTGAAGGAGATCAGCCCTGGGATTTCTTTGGAAGGAATGATGCTAACGCTGAAGCTCCAGTACTTTGGCCACCTTATGTGAAGAGTTGACTCATTGGAAAAGTCCCTGATGCTGGGAGGGATTGGGGGCAGGAGGAGAAGGGGACGACCCAGGATGAGATGGCTGGATGGCATCACGGACTCAATGGACGTGAGTCTGAGTGAACTCCGGGAGTTGATGATGGACAGGGAGGCCTGGCATGCTGCGATTCATGGGGTCACAAAGAGTCGGACATGACTGAGTGACTGAACTGATATATATATATACATATATATATATATACACACACACACCTACCTTCTACCCATGAATCATTAAATAAACAGTGCATTAACTATGTATTAGGAAATATGTTTGGATATTTAAAGTGCACAATCTCTTTATTTAATAATTTAGTTTTCAATATGTGTCTTTCTATGGTAGGAAACAGAACTTTCCAAATAGTCCTATTTACAAAGTATCAGTTTGATCCCTAAGCAAATTCTCTTTTCAGCATTTCTAGTTCAGATGGTATTGTGCATCTCCACTAGTTTTAGTTATGGAACTTAAGATTACAAATAGTAACTTTCTGTTTCTGTCGAATAAATTTTATGTATATAACAAAGGAGTTAAAGCAGGGGAAGTTCACTTTAGATAGAGACTTAAGGACTATATGATTTCTATTTTTTTAACTTGAGGGTTCCTCAGTTTTCACCCATGAAGACCTGTAAGGAAAATAAATATTATCACTGATTACATCATTTATATAAATATAAACATCATTTATATAAATCAAGAAAAAGTGAAGACCATTAAGGCCAATATCCTTAACAATTTTTATGCAAAGGTATTAGGTTTTATCTATTTTTTTAATGGTTTTTTCAGTGGTTTATCTTTAATAAACTCACCGACCAATTTGTACATAAACATATGCACATTTCTACACATTGTACAGGTATATCTTTTTAAAATTAAACTATAATTAAATCTTATAGAAACATTTGAGGTTTCATTTGTTACAAAATTAGTTGCTTCCTGAAGTTGACTTCCACATAGTTTGGAGTGACACTAAAAGATGTTATACAAAATATAAAATCACTGATGTTGATATGAAGTACGATTTTAAAAAGGTTTTATTACCAATATATTTAAGGAAATAGAATAAAATGATCACCGGTGTGAAGTCGCTTCAGTTGTGTTTGACTCTTTGCAAACCTAGGGACTGTAGCTTATCAGGCTCCTCTGTTCATAAAATTATCCAGGCAAGAATACTAGAGTAGATTGCCATGCTCTCTTCCAGAGGAACTTTCTGACCCAGGGATTGAACCCATATCTCCTGTGTCTCCTGCCAGCTGTTGAGCAATCAGAAAAGCTCCCTAAAATGATCATGCTGCTGCTAAGTCGCTTCAGTCGTGTCCAACTCTGTGCGACCCCATAGACGGCAGCCCACCAGGCTCCCCCATCCCTGGGATTCTCCAGGCAAGAACACTGGAGTGGGTTGCCATTTCCTTCTCCAGTGCATGAAAGTGAAAAGTGAAAGTGAAGTCGCTCAGTCGTGTCCGACTCTTCGCGACCCCATGGACTGCAACCTACCATGCTCCTCCACCCATTGGATTTTCTAAAATGAATGCATTCCTTAAAAAAAAAAAAAAAAAAAAAACAAGAGCTGTTACCACACCTAAATGTGAGTGGGTATATACCAACAAAATGCTTCACTGAACCAGAATTGCTCACACTCGATACTGATGTATAGGCATAAATGTTGATAAATGAGTTTCATCATTAAATGACTGAAAACTTTCAGATGTGAAAGTCAGTCAACTGAGTTTTAGGGATATCAGCTAATATATTATAATTTTATAAAACATTAAGGTAAGAATAATGCTGAGGTGGGAGGGGAGTTCGGGATAGGGGGGATACATGTACACCCATGGCTGATTCATGTCAATGTATGGCAAAAACCACCACAATATTGTAAAGTAATTAGCCATTAATTAAAATTAATTAATTAATTAAAAATAATCAGGTTTTTCTGATAATGCCCTATTAAAATATTTTCACTACTTTAATGATATTCATAAATTAATATATTGAATCTGTCAATGAGGAGGAGGAAGTCTTTAAATATATACATATACATGTATACACACACAGAGTTTTATTTTTTTCTTCTATTTATTTATTTTTAATTTTTATTCTTACTTTATTTTACTTTACATTACTGTATTGGTTTTGCAATACATTGACATGAATCTGTCTTGAGTGTACATGAGTTCCCAATCCTGAACCCCCCTCACCTCCCACCCCATATCAACTCTCTGGATCATCCCCATGCACCAGTCCCAAGCATCCTGTATCCTGTATCAAACATAGACTGGAGATTCATTTCTTACATGATAGTATACATGTTTCAGTGCCATTCTCCCAAATCATGCCACCCTCTCCCTCCCCCTCAGAGTCCAAAAGTCTGTTCTATACATCTGTGTCTCTTTTGCTGTCTCGCATACAGGGTTATCATTACCATGTTTCTAAATTCCATATATATGTGTTAGTATACTGTATTGGTGTTTTTCTTTCTGGCTTACTTCACTCTGTATAATAGGCTCCAGTTTCATCCATCTCATTAAAACTGATTCAAATGTATTCTTTTTATTTTTTTTTTAAATTAATTTTTATTTTTTAGTTTGTTTTGCTTTACAATACTGTATTCGTTCTGTTACATATTGACATGAATTAGCCATGAGTGTACATGAACTCCCAATCCCGACACCCACCTCCACCCTCCCGCCCCACACCCTCTCTCTGGATTATCCCCGTGCATCAGTCCCTAGCATCCTGCATCCTGCATCAAACCTGGACTGGCAATTCGTTTCGCTTATGATATCACACATGTTACATTGCCACTCTGCCAACCCATCCCACCCTCTCCCTCTCCCACAGAGTCCAAAAGGCCATTCTATACAACTGTGTCTCTTTTGCTGTCTTGCGTACAGGTTTATCATTACCATCATTCTAAATTCCATATATATGTGTAAGTATACTGTATTGATGTTTTTCTTTCTGGCTTACTTCACTCTGTATAATCGGCTCCAGCGTCATCCACCTCATTAAAACTGATTCAAATGTATTCTTTTTAATAGCTGAGTAATACTCCATTGTGTATATGTACCACAGCTTTCTTATCCATTCATCTGCTGATGGACATCTAGGTTGCTTCCATGTCCTGGCTATTACAAACAGTGC
>SJXQ01006497.1:0-89384 GCA_006408695.1 Aepyceros melampus
TGAAAATACCCTGATGCTGGGAGGGATTGGGGGCAGGAGGAGAAGGGGACGACCAAGGATGAAATGGCAGGATGACATCACGGACTCAATGGACGTGAGTCTGAGTGAACTCCGGGAGTTGGTGATGGACAGTGAAGACTGGTGTGCTGTGATTCATGGGGTCTCAAAGAGTCGGACATGACTGAGCGACTGAACTGAACTGAACACGCGCCATAGAGCCCATACTCTGCAACAAGAGAAGCCACTGCAATGAGATGCCTGCATGCTGGAACTAGAGAGTAGCCTCTGCTTTCCAAAACTAGAGAGTCCATGTAGCAATGAAGACTCAGCACTGCCAAAAAGTTAAGTAAAAAAAAAAAAAAAAAAGAAGGGACTGTGAGGCTGGGGTAGGGGATGGGAGTCGACCCACTCCTGGGCCTGGCCCTGCAGAGTCACTGGGGTCATGGAGACACACAACATCCAGTCTCTCCTGGATGGTCTCAGCTAATGCCAAGGCCTTTCCATGGTGAGCCACGGTTCTCTTCTGAAAAGATCAGAAAGCTGGAATGAGTTTTCATTGCTCACAGAGGTCAGAAGTGAGTATAATCTTTTGCTCACTTGAGTAAACTTGAAGAGTAAACTTGAAGCACCTCTTTATTTTTGTCTTCAGATCTGGCCATGTGCTCTGTTAGTAAAAAGGTTCATAAGTCTCTAGGGCAGAACCTAATTGGTTTCCATATTTTCTATTCTCAGCATCCAAATGCATCCCATGTGCCTCCAGGTAGAAAACATCATGCCCAGAATCACGGGCAAGATTAATCTAAAGAGTTTGGAGACCTAAAGGAATTGGATGTCGCCTGCCATCCTGCAGTTGTCTCTCCACAGGAATGGAGTGATGGAAAGTCTCACTCTATTCTGCATAGGCAAAGTGAACTGGCATTGCCCTAGGAATTAGATTGAGTTGGGTAAAAAAATTTTTCTTATGATGAAAACTCTTAAGATTTACTTTTTAAGTGACTTTCACATTTACAGTACGATGCAGGAGATGGAAGAGACCAGGCTTTGATCGCTGGACCAGGAAGATCTCCTGAAGGAGGAAATGGCAACCCACTCCAGTACTCTTACCTGGAAAATCCCATGGACAGAGGAGCCTGGTGGGCTACAGTCCATGGGGTCACAAAGAGTTGGACACTCCTGAAGCAACTGAGCATGCACACACACGTTAGACTGAATCATACGAAGGTGCTGGTATTTGACCATTTTTGACCTATCCAAAGTAACAGTTTCATATGGTTCAACGTGATACATTCTGGATACTGGCCCTTTGTTAATTATGCATGTGGATAAGTGTTTTATCATGTTATAAGGCTTATCTAAGTTTTCTTTATTTTTGAGGGTCAGAAGTTTCTAATTTTAATGCAGTGAAATGTACCAGTCTTTTCTTTTATGGATGGTGCTTTTGGGGTCCTGTTCAAGAAATCCTTCTTGTCTTTTGTGCTGAGGGTGGCCAGAATGTGTTAGAGGCTGGAGCTGAGCTCTCGAGGTGTCCACCTTGGAGTCTGAGTCACACTACTTCCACTGCAGCCAGGTTCCTCTGCAACCCCAGAGTTGACTGGGCTGGGGGAGGGAGAAGCCATTTCTGAGGACCCTGTACTGGGGAGCCCATTTATAATAAGAGATTTTCCATGGACTGTTTCCCCACTACTCTTGTGAGCATGGAAAGGTCTTCCCAGTGGATGAGTAGCTGCATGTCCCACTGTGCCAGGGTTAGGCAGGTCAGGCTAATACCTCTTGAATGCTCCAGGCTGGGTGGGCTGGGAGGGGGGCTGACTCCAGCTCAGAACTGTGATCTCTGGTTCCTGAACAGTGTGTCCCTGGAGCTCGTGAGGTGGGGTGGGGAGACAGCTGGCTGGAGACAGTAGAGCAGTAGGAACTCTCCCATCGGTGCTGTAATTTGGGTTCTGGGGGCATGTCATTGAATGAATCTAATCAATTGACTCAAGCAGAGCAGATGGTGGGGATGCAGGGAGAGGGGGAGGATAGCATGGTCTTTGGCTTTTATTCCTCAAGGTCACTTGGGTTTTGGCGAGGCAGAGGATTGTCCCACTATTTACAATTCCCTTCCCAGGACCCACAGTGTCTGCGACATGGGAAGTATTAGTAGATGTTTGGTCAATAATGCACTGGCAATTTTTATTTTATTTTATTTTTTAATTTAATTTTTTATTTTTTGTTTTATTATTTTTTTTATTAATTTTTATTTTTTAGTTTGTTTTGCTTTACAATATTGTATTCATTTTGCTACACATCGACATGAATCAGCCATGAGTATACATGAACTCCCAATCCCGACCCCCACCTCCCCCCTCCCGCCCCACACCCTCTCTCTGGATTATCCCTGTGCATCAGTCCCAAGCATCCTGCATCCTGCATCAAACCTGGANTCTGTGGGAGAGGGAGAGGGTGGGATGGGTTGGCAGAGTGGCAGTGTAACATGTGTGATATCATAAGTGAAACGAATCGCCAGTCCAGGTTTGATGCAGGATGCAGGATGCTTGGGACTGATGCACGGGGATAATCCAGAGAGAGGGTGTGGGGCAGGAGGGGGGAGGTGGGGGTCAGGATTGGGAGTTCATGTACACTCGTGGCTGATTCATGTCGATGTGTAGCAAAACGGATATAGTATTGTAAAGCAAAACAAACTAAAAAATAAAAATTAATTAAAGAAAAAATAATCCACGAGGAAAGTGTTACCAATGTTCCCATTTTATGGATGAGGAAACTGAGGTACAGAGGCATTAATAAAGTTACAAGTAAGTGAAAAAAAAAAGTGAAAGAGGAACGTGAAAAAGTTGGCTTAAAGCTCAACACTCAGAAAACTAAGATCATGGCATCTGGTCCCATCACTTCATGGCAAATAGATGGGGAAACAGTGGAAACAGTTACATATTTTATTTTCTTGGGCTCCAAAATCACTGCAGATGGTGAGTGCAGCCATGAAATTAAAAGACACTTGCTCCTTGGGAGAAAAGTTATGACCAATCTAGACATCATATTAAAAAGCAGAGGCATTACTTTGCCAACAAAGGTCCATCTAGTCAACGATATGGTCTTTCCAGTAGTCATGTGTGGATGTGAGATTTGGACTATACAGAAAGCTGAGTGTCGAAGATTTGATATTTTTGAGCTGTGGTGTTGGAGGAGACTCTTTAGACTCCCTTGGACTGCAAGCAGATCCAACCAGTCCATCCTAAAGGAAATCAGTCCTGAATATTCATATGAAGGACTGATGCTGAAGCTGAAACTCCAATATTTGGCCACCTGATGTGAAGAACTGACTCATTGGGAAAGACCCTGATGCTGGGAAATATTGAAGGTAGAAGGAGAAGGGGGCAACAGAGGATGAGATGGTTGGATGGCACCATCAACTCAAGGACATGAGTTTGAGTAAACCCCAAGAGTTGGCAATGGACAGGGAGGCCTGGCGTTCTGCAGTCGATGGGGTTGCAAAGAGTCGGACAGGACTGAGTGACTGAATTGAATTGAAGTGATCCAATGTTGAGAGTGTTGGATATTAAAGTACCCAAGCATTATTATATTGTTGTTTGTTTCTCCTTTTAGTTTGTTATTATTTGCTTTTGATATTTAGGTACTCCAATGTAGGATGCACAAACATTTATAATTGTTTGTATCTTTCTGATGAACTGACATCTTATAATTATATACTGACCTTCTTTGTCTCCTTTTACCATTTTTAGGTTAAAATTTATTTCATCTGATATAGTTTTGGTGGTGGTGGTTTAGTTGTTAAGCTGTGTCCAACTCTTGCGACCCCATGGACTATAGCCCTTCAGGCTCCTCTGTCCATGGGATTCTCCAGGCAAGAATACTGGAGTGGGTTGCCATTTCCTTCTCCAGGGAATCTTCCCAACCCAGGAATCGAACCCAGGTCTCCTGCACTGCAGGCAGACTCTTTACCGACTGAGCTACAAGGGAAGCCTCGATATAGGTTTGGCTACTCCTAATTTCTTTTGGTTAATATTTGCTTGAAATATTATTTTCCATCTCTTCCCTCTCAGTCTGTGTCTTTAAAATTAAGTATGCACTGTAGGCAGCGGCTCACTGGATCTTGTTTTTCTACCCATTCAGCCAACTATGTCTTTTGATTAAAGAATTTAATCTATTTACATTTAGAGCAGTTCAGTTCAGTTCAGTTGCTCAGTCGTGTCCAACTCTTTGCGACCCCATGAATCGCAGCACGCCAGGCCTCCCTGTCCATCACCAACTCCCGGAGTTCACCCAAACTCATATCCATTGAGTCCGTGATGCCATCCAGCCATCTCATCCTCTGTCGTCCCCTTCTCCTCCTGCCCCCAATACCTCCCAGCATCAGAGTCTTTTCCAATGAGTAAACTCTTCACATGAGGTGGCCAAAGTACTGGAGTTTCGGCTTTAGCATCATTCCTTCCAAAGAAATCCCAGGGCTGATCTCCTTCAGAATGGGCTGGTTGGATCTCCTTGCAGTCCAAGAGACTCTCAAGAGTCTTCTCCAACACCACAGTTCAAAAGCATCAATTCTTCGGCACTCAGCCTTCTTCACAGTTCAACTCTCACATCCATACATGGCTACTGGAAAAACCGAAGCTTGACTAGATGGACCTTAGTTGGCAAAGTAATGTCTCTGCTTTTGAATATGCTATCTAGGTTGGTCATAATTTTTCTTCCAAGGAGTAAGCGTCTTTTAATTTCATGGCTGCAGTTACCATCTGCAACAATTTTGGAGCCCCCCAAAATAAAATATTTTACTATAAAGATTTTACTATTTCCATTTTGTTAATTGTTTTCTAAATATTTTATAGATACAGAGCTCCTCTTATTCTTGCTGTCCTCTTTGTGATATGATGATTTTTTGTAGTAATATACTTTGACTCTTCTATCATAATCTTTTGTCTCACTGCATTTATTTCCTTGTGGTTATACTGAAAATTATATAAAATATCTTGTATTTCTAACACCCTATTTTAAGGTAATAGTACTTTAACTTTGATAGCCTTCCTAAATTTTACACTATTAGCTTTGCCTTCCATTTTAGGTTATTGATGTTACAATTTATTAATACTGTATATCTAAAAACCAAATTATTATAATCATGATTATTTTTAATATTTTTGCTTTATGAACCTCTTACAATACTAGAGAATGTGATTTTGACTATATATTTACTTTTTTCATTGAATTCTGTACCTATATGTATGCTTTTATGGTGTTAATTAGCACACTTATATTTCTGTGTCAAGAAGTTCCTTTAGCATGTTTTGTGAAGCATGTATATTTGCTGAGAAACTCCTTCAGCTTTTATTTGTTCTGGAAAGTCTCTGCCCATGCTCTGAAATCAGGAGTGGTCGTGCTGCCGGTTGGGAACACTAGAGCAGGACTTCTGGCTTGGTTTTCTGCTGAAAGATGGCTGTGGGCTGGGCTCTGCAGTTGCCTGGATTATTCTCACCAGGCTTCCTAGTGAGGGGGTAGGGTGGTAAATTGTGAACACGGGACTGGGCAGTGAACTCAATAGTAAGCAGTGTTATGAATTAGTTTCAGTGCCTGGTTGCATCAACAGAATAGGCCCCAAAGCTGGCATGGTTAGTTGTTTGCGGACCCAAAGCAAACATATTGTGCACTCAGTTCCCTGGCCACATGGACCAGCTGGCTTTGTTCTGCAGACAAGCACATCTCTAGCTGGGCTCTTTGTTCACTTGCCATTATAAACAGGGCTGTAGAATGGGTTATATAGCTTTCTGGATGTTCTGGTTCATCTTTCTAGTTGGGTGAGGCTTTAATGCTGTATTCACGGCTACAAATTAGCTTCCTCGCCTGAGTTGGGCCACAGGACAGACTCCAAGGTTGTCAAGGCTCATTATTTGGGGCTAAATCAGACAGAGCCTCACACCAACTCCCTGGCCAGACAGGGCAACTGACTTGGCTTTACACATAGCAGAGCTGCTGGCCAGGCTCTCTGCTCAGATGCTGCTAGGCGCTCTCCAGGTGCTCTGGCATGGTTTCCTGATCAAGTGGGGCTGGGGTGTCACTCAGTAGTAGGCAGGGCTGTGAATTAGCTTCCCTACCTGGGCAGGGCAGCAGAACCAGCTTTAAAGCTGGCAAGCAAGACTTGTTGGTTGAGATCCCAAATCAGGTAGAATTGTGCACAAAGCCCCCTAACCAGGTTGCTGGTATGGCCCTATAGAAGGGCAGAGCCACTGACCAGGCTCTATGCTTCAATGATACTGGGCAACACAATTTCCCAGATGTTCTAGCCAGGCTTCCTGATTGGGTGGAATAAAGTGTTCCTTCAACAGTGGGTAAGGCAATTAATTAGTTTCCCTCTGATGGGGAAGGGGGAGAGAAGCAGAATAAGTTCTAAGGCTGGCAAGGCTCATTTTGGGGGAGGGGGGTACCAACTCAGGAGGAACTACGCAGCAAACTCTCTGGCCAAATGAGGCTGCCAACTGGACTCTGCAGAAGGACAAAGCCACTGGCCAGACTTTGCCCAGGTGCTGATGGGTCATGCTTTGTGGGTGCTCTGTCCAGGTTTTCTGGTTTGTCAAGGCTGGGGACTGTACTCAACAGTGGATAGGGCTATGAATTAGCTTTGCTGCCTGGGTGACAGGGCAGAACAGGCAATAAGACCTGCAAAACTATGATTGCAGATCAGGCAGAAGTGCATGCCGAGTTACCTGGCATGGCTGAAGGGCCACTATCCTGACTCTACAGATGGCCAGCACTGCCAGCTAGACTCTTTCCTTGAGTGCTGCTAGGCTAGACAGCTTCTCAGGTGCTCCAGCAAGGCTTCCTGCTCAGGCAGGGCTGAGGCTACACTCGGCAGTAGCCAAGGTTATGGAATAATGTCTCTACCTAAGCTTGGAGGGGGTAGTCTCAGAGCGGTCTCTAAGGCAAAGATTTGCCATTGGGGATCCCAAATCAGGCAACACCACCCACTAAGTTCCCTGGTCAGATGGGGCTGCTATCTTGGCTGTGCAGATGGGCAAACTGCTAGCTGGGATTTCTACTTGGGTGCTTCTGTGAGTAGGAACTCAGTGTGCCAAGATCTGAGTACTGGTTGCCTTAAGCCCTGCCCCTCTTCCCTATCACAGCCTGGGGAAGTCAAGCCCCATAAGAACCCCCTGCAATCCTGTGATGTGAGGCCTTATTAATGGGCTTCATGGGAACTGGCACCCAGTCCTAGGGAAGCTGGATATAAACCTTGGGTTTTCCTTTTCCTACTGGGGAAACAATGGGCCCATGAGGTCCCTCTCAGTATGCTGTTGTGCCAGCCTTGGGGAGGGGCGATGTAGTCAGAGTGTAGTCACTCTGCTTCCCTTTTCTAACTCAGTCCTTCTCCATTTCTGTGATCCAGGAAGATGCTCCAGCATCCCTCTGTGTTCTAGAATTTACACAATGCTATCTTTTCTATGAATAGTTGTTAGTGAGTCTTCTTATGATGGGAACTGAAGTCAGGAACAACCTATATTGCCATCTTGATGACATCACCAAAAATCCATTAGTTTCTAAAATTGAAATGTAAGATTAAGATAGGTCTTAAAAAGAGAAATTCAAAGACAATGAATCAAAAGAAAATAAAATGAGAAGAAAAATTGCTTTCTTTTTAAAGAATCTGCTTAGTAATCTCAGATATTTAAAGTTAACAGGATATATTGTATGACAAGTTTCATTTTTAAATATCCACCCAATAAGCAAGAAAAGTTAGACCAGGAGGGTTTAGAATCAGTGACTTAGAATTATAGAATTGATATTCTTCAATGACTTCAACCATATGAAGGAAAATTTTCTTCCCGATTTTTATTTTAGTTAGTAAAAATTTATTATTTTCCCTTAGAGTCCTCATACAAGGTAAAAAAGCCAACTATAGTAGAAAAAAAGTTCACTAACATAGGCTATGAAATTTAATTGATGTGAAAAATAAGGTCCAGACAGGTTGCTTACCCTGTGCCTGTACTGCTCATTACCAACAGATATGGGACTTGGTACTTTATGTCTTAGCACAGGTTTTCAGCGTTTATCACTCTTTCCCGGTGGTTTACATTTTGTGACATTTTGAACTTAAGATGGTTTTCCTCCCAGGACTTGATATATTTTGCTTCCATCAACGAATGTTTAAGAATTAAAAGTTCATTTTAAACCAAACTAACATAATCAAATTTTGATGGAAAAAGTAAATAGAAAATATCAAATACAGTTGATCCTTGAAAAATATGAATTTGAACTGCATAGGTCCACTTATATGCAGATGTTTTTCAATAGTAAGTAGTACTGTATTACGCAGTTCCTGGTTGGTTGAATCTGTAGATGTACAGGAACCATGGATACAGAGGGCTGGCTAAGTTATAAGTGGATTAACCCCCTCATTGTTCAAGGCCAACTGTATATTTCAAATCAACAAATAACCTTTTGATTTTCCAGTACTTTTATTTATTATTGCTATTTTACCTCTCAATGAGTGATTTTCCCGTATGGTGGTTTATGAATAGGCTTCTACCCCAGATCTCCTAAGAGAACTTGGGAGAAAACATGATGCTCAGGTCAATTCATGATCACTTAGAAATTTCTGAGAACCATGGTGGATATAACAGTATCACAGAAATAATCCTTGAGCATTTCTAAATGTTGTTAGGCATTATGGTGGGTATTTAGAAGCTAATTTTATATTATTATCTGAGAAACGAATTTTTTAAAATAATGGGGAAATTTTAGTGAATAATATATATGCACATATAGGCAAACATTATGTAGAATGGCCCCCAAAATGACTTGTCTATCAGCCTGTGTGTGTGTGTGTGTGTGCATGCGTGCATGCGTGTGTGTGTGTGTGCATGCATGCGTGTGAGTGTGAGTGCTTAGACGCTCAGTTGTGAACAGTACTAATTGATCCAATGACTAGGGAAGTATCCCAAATCCAAGATTTTATGAAAGGAATAATACTTTTAAAATGCATTGATAGTAACTGTTTTATATTTCAAGTCTATTAAATTTTTTTAAGTACTTAAAAATATAGTTATGTTTCAAATTAAGGTAGACTAGTTCTCAGTATTGAAACATTTAAAATACATTCACCAAGTCCTTGAAAGTATGTGCATATATTTGGACATATTGTCCTTGTGGCAGAATGTGGGTCACAAAAAGTAATAATCTTTCATTTTTAAAATAGAAATATACTGATGCATAAATGTATTGCTTATAATGTATCAGTCTGCAGGGTATTATTTTTCTCATAATAGGAAATGGCAGAAGCAGGTAACTATATTCTTCTGATGCAAAATGGAACTGAACAATCTTTTGCAATCACAGTACCCAGGCTCTACTGGTCCTAGTGCAGAAACCATAACAATTTGCATATTTTAATTTAGAGGTGAGCGACCCCTGTCAATGTAACAGCTTGGACCAGGTCAGCAAGGAGAAATCGAGAAGAGAGAAATAATTGAAAAGGCAGTTCCCAACAAAATGAAATTTGTCTCGTTGTCACTTAAGGTTGTCTTCCTGTCTTTCTCAGGGAGCAAGGTCAGCTTAAGACTGAAGGGAGAGTAGGGCATGGTAGATCACTAAGGACCAAGTATAATTTTTTTTAATAACAGTGGAAATTGTAATATATATTTATGAAGGGGAGAGGAAAAGAATGCACATAGTTTTCTGGTTAAGAGTCAGCAGATGTCCTTTGAGTTGAAATATTGCAGACGTGTACACAGCCGTCCACGGTTTGTCCTCAAAGACAAGCAGGTTACAGAGGAGATGAAGTACTTAATGAAATAATTTAGTGTGACATATTGATATTGAAGGCTGGAAGGCAGAAAAGGATTTGCAACAAAATTAAGGTATGTCTCTCTTAAAATGGTTCCCCATTCCTTTCTCAGAGGACTGATAGGAGATTTCATGAGAAAAGAAGCTTGTTTTTCTTTCTTTCTCCAAGTTGAAGCCAAAACAGAGATGGCAATGTGAAGTTCAGCAACTGTGGCCACATGAAAATCTCACTGGAGTAGAGTCCAAAGGAAAGTCAAGTTAGAAAATGATTCTTTGGTTATGTCTGAGAGAGGTTTTAATCTCAGCAATGTCATGTGTTTTCATTTAAAATGTACATTAGTGAAAAAAAAATAAAAGGAAAACCAAACGAGGGCACTGACAGTAAGGGGAACTGGGCTTGGGGAATGTTAGTTTTAGATAGAGGCAATGGAGGATGGTTAGGGCTATTATCAGAGCATAAGAACAGCAGCCAAATTTCAGCTGAGAGCAGGGATAAACACTGTCACAAGGATCTGAGTATATTAAAACAAAACAAAACAAAACAAAAAACCTGGCTTGAGAAAATGAAGATAAGCATTTCGTGTTCCCGGTATAGTTTCATCATTTACATAAAAAGAGAACACAAAAAGCCATATTCTCCGGGTGGCAAACTGTTTTCTGATCCTGACACATTGGAGAGGAACACACTCATCATGGGGCTTGATATGTCAGTGATTCTCAGCTGGTGGGACGTTGCACACCAAAGTCGCCAGGTAGGCAGGTAGGCAGCATGAAATGTGAAAGAGCTCCCTTTCCTCCCTAGTTGAGAATCAAGGTATAGCATCCATTTCTAGGGAAAGAATCAAACTGTTGGGGTTACAGTACTAGCTCTTTTGGTGTGCAACCTTAGACAAATTAATTAATAACTCCAAGTTTTAGTCTGAAAAGATACTTTGCTCTACTTCACATTTTTCATGAAAACAATAAGCACAGTTACTATTTTCACCTAAAAAATATGTTGTAAGTTTAAGTTCTTATTAACTGATGGTGATGAATGTATATACTTGGCTTCTAGATTCTTACTCTATTTGCTTACTTATTTTCCCTGAAGCTAAATCCCAAATACCTATGTTTCCTGTTTGCCCCAGACAGATAATGTTTCACCAGCTGCTACATACTTACTGTCTAGGGCATCTCATGAGGAATGAACTTGTTCTCATGAGTCCATTTTCAATACAAACAAAAAGTGCTACTCCAGAAATGGCCCCCAAATTCCTAGTGACTCAAATTCATTGTGGTTTTTCCCCCTTTAAAAAATCTGTATTTAGTTACAAAACATACCTAATAATGAGGTCATGTGAAAATCAGTTCTGGTGAGGAGCTGCTAAGTAGCAATTCTGCAAAGAAAGCTTACAGAATATACTTGGCAATGCTGAGCATTTCCATTAAAAAGAAAGACAACACAACACTTGCTATGAAAAGATATTACATTTTCTCCAGGGAAGGAATACTTCCTCTTTCATCCTAGAGGTTCTCTAATGACTTTAAAGCATCTTTGCAAATTATTTTACCTAAAGTTATTAAAACTCACAAAAATTTGCCATACAATAATAAAGTAGAAACTGTTAGTACCCCAAGCAAACAGATATAAACAGTAGTCCTAAGAAACTATGACTTGTCCAAAACCTCTGGAAAAAAATGGTTACATCCAGAAATAGAATCTAAGCTGCTGACTCTAAACATTGGACAACACTTCCTCTCTTCAGAATTATTATTGGTAATAACCTCTTCACATAAACAGCCTCCTGCTCCTTGAGAATGGATGAGATCATACTCACAAGTCACCCTTTCTTTCCATAAGAAATACTGCAGTCATGGCCAATGAGCTAATTCATAGAATTTTCTTGAACCATAGTGAACACATACACATGCACGCATGCACACACGAAGTCCCCTTCTCAGTTCATTTTGTCCTGCTTTGTTTTCTTAAACCGAGCTCTAGTTGAAATTTTAATTCAAGCTTTAGCTCACAATTTTTGCTTAAATTTCACACTCTGTCTTTTTCTATTCTGACTTGTTCTTTCCTCCCTAAATCACATAATGAAGAACTAGATCATGGTAGAATGGATTTTAATAGATTTTATAATTTAGCTATTGTTACTTCCACAAAGACTGTTAATTCAACTAGCATGTATTATGGACATGAAATAGAATTTGGAAGGTTGAGAATCATTCATCCTTGACTGTGAAAAGTTATCTGATAATTTAAAGTGATCACATCAGATGACAATTGGTGGTAAAGGTGCTGAAAAATGAATCTTTTTAAGAAAAAAATAGAGGCAAATAATATTTCAATATAATTTAGGTAATTGTGTAATACACACACACACACACACACATATATATATATACCCTTTTCTGCCAAAATACTTCTGGAAAAAGAAAATGGAAAAGATAGTAATAGTAAACAGAAATTGGCTCTTCAGTGACCAGCTGGATTTATAGTCAAAAAGCACTTTGTCCATGTGTGTGGTTTATAAAAGACTGTTGGCGTACATTGGGTTTTAGGTCAAACTGGCACAGGAGGGCAAAAGCCATTTCCAGCTTCATCTTTATATATGAAAGAGGATATTCTGGCTACATTGTTGGTAACCAGCAGTTCTTGATTCATTCCTGCAATCTTTCCATTTAATGCTCATGAAAACAGGAAAAGCAATGCAGTTTCAACAACAGTGGAAACTAGAAATGTTGGTCAAAAATGTGTCAGGCACAAGTTGGAGAATCAACTAAGCTTAGCCTGGAGGCAGAAGGGTAAAGTCACATGTGTTAAGGTGGAGAATTTCCATCTACACAGACTCAGAGAGGCACAGGTCCCCCTTCTGTTCCATGAAAGCTCCTCAATATGGAATTCAAACACACTGTTCCACTCGCTGGCTCCTCTTTAGTGTTTAATGCATCTTTCAGCTCGGTCGTCCTCAGGAACGAAACATTGCCGAGGCCAATGTGAATGTGGTAACCTTTTAGATCCAGATGTTGGGTATTTATTTTCCCATTTGGATTTTTTTGCAGTGCAAAAAATACAGATCACTTTAGCTGTACCGAGTAAGGCTCTTCCCTTATGATAAAATAATCAGATCATAAGACCATGGGTTGTTACTCAGGCCAATGGATCCTTACTAAAGACAACACAGAACCAGAAAGTTGATTGAGATTGTAAACATAATGACCTCCTGTGACATGAGATTTGAAAGGATGATTCTAATTGGGCTCAGATAAAATTAATACCAACAGATTAATACTGTTCTTTTCAAGTACAAGAGAACATCTTTTCAAAACAAATAAGTATCATTTGAAGTGATTCTACTCTATAAAACACAGAAACTATAGCACTGGAAAAGAACATATTTTGAAAACATTTCTAATTTTAAAAAATCTTGGAAATACAATATTTAGGTTCTAACAACTTTAGGAAAACAAGGTTCCTACACAAGCAAATTGTTAAATTCTTGTTAAAATAACAAACTGAGATAAAGAAGGAATTGATGAGACAAAGTAAGATGGTGGTTGACGGGGGCTGGAGTGTAGGGGTGGGGAGTTTAATGGGTACAGAGTTTCAGTTTCACAAGATGAAAGAGGTTTGGAGATTGCTTGATTACACAAAAATGTGAATGTAATACTATTAAACTGTCTGCCTAAAAATTAAGTTGGTAAATTTTATGTTACTTATATTTTATCATCACAATTAATGGGTGGGATGGGGAGTGGAAAGGAGGTACAAGAGGGAGGGGATTTTTTTAAGGAAACATAATTAAAGGTAAAAGAAATGAATTAATTGGATGAGGAGCAAACTAAACAAACCAGAGAAAAAGAAAGCTTACTGTGCAGCTCATGAATAAGAGCATGGGCTTTGGATTAAAAAATGCCCAGTTACTTGTCTTGGTTTCACTATTTTCCATACTTTTGATCTCAAAAAAGTTAATCTCTGAAAGTCTTATTTTTTCACCTTTATAAGAGATAATAATAGTCAATCTTCATAGGATTTTAGAAAAAATCCATTGAGTAAGACATTCAAATGTTTAAATGGTGTTTGGCATGTAGTTAAGTGCTCAGTAAATATTAATTATTATTAATATATTCTAACACTAAAATGTAATCAAAGATTAAAGTTATTGTTAGAAATAATAAAGAGCTATATCAGCATTCCAGAAAATTGAGCTTTTAATAATGAATAAAAACTTGAATATTTGTCTTAGAACACAGGAGAGAAAAATAAGGAAATGGAAACAATGAGAGAAAAGGCGACTAAAATCAGAGAAAAATCTTCAGCATATGCTTAACTGGTAACACAATAAAGAAATGAAAGTAATAAATAAATTATAATAGAAGCCAAACTTCCTAAACTAATACTTTAGTACGCAGAACAAATTATGAACCAGATAAGTAAATGGAGAAAGCAGTGAGACACAGGATTCCTGTAGTTTTATTTTTCATGTATCCTACAGTTTCAATTTTTAAATAAATCTCCTTGATTCCATCCAGTCAAAGTGTTAAAAATAAGAGATCACAACAAACCAGACAACAAAAGCCAGAATTGTTTCACAATTTTCTTCACGGATACAGAATTCTAAAAACCAATCAAGCAACATCAGGGCTCACAGTCCCAGTTGCCATCAGATGTCAGGCAAGTAATGCAAGAGAGTGAAGTCGTGCCAATAGGCACTATGGTGAATTGGAGATTGTAGATTTAGACTAAAGGCAGAAGTTGCCACTCAACTTTAGTTCTGTATTCCCATATGAGAATGGCATTCCAGGGCTGCCAACTGTTATAACCTTTTGAGAAAAACCAGAAATGCAAATTTTTATGTGAAATTTCCAGGTTTTAGACTCATCAGCAAATTTATATTTTCTGTTACTACTCTAAAACCACATCAGCAGACCATATGGTCTCTGAGCTAATCCCTAGTCAACAGTTCATAAAGAACAAGAGCTGTAACCTAAATAAAAGAATTCAATTTTTATAGCCAAGTCTTTGTTCATATGTAAGAGGAAAATATATTTTCATAAATCAGTTGGAAAAGACTCGATGCTGGGAGGGATTGGGGGCAGGAGGAAAAGGGGACCACAGAGGATGAGATGGCTGGATGGCATCACTGACTCGATGGACGTGAGTTTGAGTGAACTCTGGGAGTTGGTGATGGACAGGGAGGCCTGGTGTGCTGCAATTCATGGGGTCGCAAAGAGTCAGACACGACTGAGCGGCTGAACTGAACTGAAATCAATTATTTTTCTAGATTTCATAGATAGCACATCTTTTTCCATTCTTTTGCTTTTAATATAATTCTTTATATTTATATAACGAATTCTTTTAGGCAGCATATAGTTGTATTTGTTTTCTGACTTATCATACAGTCCTTCCCTTTTAACTTCGGTTTAGACTATTTAGATTTGATATGATTACTGACCATCTATTATTCTGCTACTTGTTTCCTATCTGTTCCATTTGTACTTTTCTTCTCTTTTCTTTCTTCTTTTTAATTAATTTTTATGATTCTATATTCTTTTGTTGGCGCATTAGTTATAACTCTTCAGTATGTCATCTTCATATTCATTTTAGGCTTTAAAGTACACATCTTTAACTTATCACAGTCTAACTTAAAGTGACATATAAATTTATGTATATTATAAGAAAGTTAAAATGATGTAGTTCTCTTTCTTCCCTTCTAGCCTTGAATCTATTGTAATTATACATTTTGTTTTGACCATGTTTTCAACCTTGTTATACATAGTTAGTAATTTTGTTTTAAAGAGAAGATTATCTTTTAAAGACAGTTAAATGATTTTCTCACAAATCTTTATATGTACCTACATAGTTATCATTCTCAGTGCTCTTTACTGCTTTCAGATTTTGTAGGTTTGAAAAGTATTTAATCTTTGTTTTTGAAAGATACTGTCAATAGGTAAATAATTTTAGGTTGGTAGTTTTTCTTTTAGGACTATTTACTTTTGTCTACACTACTTCCAATGAGAAATCTACTGTGATAATTATTGTTCTTTTGCATGAAATGTACCTCTGGCTGCTTTTTAAGGTTGTTTATTGAGACTTTGGCAATTTGATTATAATGTGACTTGGGAAAGTCTTTGCTATTAAATATGTCACTTACACTTGAGGCTATTGAATTTCTTGGATCTGGGGATATATGGTTTTCAGCAGATTCAGAAAAATTGCTCTCATTATTTCTTAAAATATTCTGTCATCCTCAATTTCCTGTCTTTCAGCAGCTCTAATCACGTGTTAATATATATTTGGTCCAAGGCTAACTAGTATTATGTTCGAGCTTTTTGGCCTTTATCTTTTCTTTCATATTAGGTAGTTCCTGTAGATATATCTTCAATTTCATTAATCTTTTCTTCTGCAATATCTATTCAACCATGAATCCCATCCAGTGAAGTTTTTTTCTCAGATATTATAGCTTTTATCAGTACAAGTTCAGGTTTTTAAAAAATACATGTTATATATCTCTGTGTAATATGTTCAACCACTTTTCTAGCTTCTTGAACATATAGAATAGAGATATAATAGCTTTTTAAATGTTCTTATTTACTAATTCTATCATTTATAATATTCTGGCTCTCTTCAAATATTAGTTTTTACCCCATTTGCTTTCTCTGCTTCTAGAATTCAGTTTTACATATCAGGAGTTGGTAAACTTGTGTTAAAGACCATATCTAGTCTAAACCCTAAATAACTAGGGTTTGCCAAGTCATTTGCTGTGTTGCTCCTGCTCAGATATGCCACTGCAATGAGAATGCTCCCATATGCAATATGGAAATGAATGGACGTGGCTTATGAGAAATGTATCTTCTCATCCAAGTGTTTCCTTTATCAGTATGTAACATCTTGGCATTAAATTATATTTGTAGGTATAAGATTATTGTGTCATTTTTCTTTTGGTTCATATTTGCTTGATACATCTTAATATTTTTCTTTTCTCACACAACATATTGTTTACTCTTTTTAAAAAATGCATTGTTATATATAGTCTCCACTTTTAACTAGTATGTTTAACTCAATTTTATAGATAACTATAAATACTAGATAAATATGACTACCAATATATTGGTACTTTTTTTCACGTAAACTTCAAACTTTTTTCTCCATCTGTGCTGTTTGAATGATTTTAATTTATTCTGCTGGTTAAAATTTCTACATGACATTTATTTATTTCATTCTTATGGCAGTTGCCGTTCTCCAAAGATCCAAAATCATGATTATTTTCTTGTAACAAATATTTAAATTTTATTATGTATACACACATACACAAATTTTATATTTCTTCTAACAACAAGAGTAACAACCAACTTTCCCAAAAGAATATTTTCCTAGACAAATTAACTATCACTCATTCCTTAGGTTTGCTAACTCACCAAATTGAATAATGTTGAATGTTATTTCCAGGTTACTCTATATATAGTAATATATATAGTTTGCTCTAGATTTTTTCCACTCTTTTTCTCTCTGTCTCACACACACACACACACACACACACACACACACATTCACCCACACCCTCAGTCTTTGCCAGCATTAACTGTTACCACAATATTTGATAATTTTAATTATCATATCTCTTCCATCATCTTCTAGATTTGTTCTTTTCTAATTTGATTACATCCTCTAAAATTGTTTTCACTTGGAGTATTTGTTCCTTTCTTTGCTTTCTTTTTATCAGTGTTCAGAATTTTCTCTTACACTTTGATTTTCTTAAATTTACTTATGTCTCGGTGTAGGTTTTTCATTATCAGTACTATTTGTCACTCAATGGCCCTTCTAATTTAAATTAAAGAAATCTCAGGATTTCCTTAATCCTGAGAAGAATTCCTAAATTCTTACGCATCATTTTTCCATTTGGAACTTCTTTTGTGGCTTAATGTTACTCTTTTATATGGCTAATATCATCTAATACTTCTATAACTATATTTATCATACTACTTTTAATTCTTAATCAGTTCCAATACTTTTGCTTAAGATAGTATTGTCGTCCAATTCATTCTTTCTATTTTATTTGCCATCTAGCTATCTTGCTGAGTTCAGGCTCTCCTGGTGTGTCAGCTACTCTGTTTCAGCAGGATCTCTAAATAGAAAACACGCCCTGCATTCCTAGAAATGTGTTTTGGGTAATGGCCAAAGGTGAGGATCCATTCTATGTGAATTTTGGTGAATTTTAAAAACAGGGGAGGGGTTAAATCCTTGAGCAGAGAGTCTCAGGCATCCCAGAACCTCTGTGGATTCCAGGCTGTTAGCAGTTCTCCCACAGGAGTTTCATCTTGTGGGTGATTCATGTCTCATTTTTAATGGTTGCACAGCAATGGGAGGAGGCAGTCCCCCTAGGCTGATATTCATCAGTGAATGGATGTTGTTGGAGAAGGGGGGATAGTGGATGCCCAAGAGCAGCTGGTCAGCCTTCACCTGTTTTTAATAATTCATCACTCAGGCAGGGTCTTTGTGCTGCCCAGTGTTATCTCAGAGACACCACTTTAGCAATCTGAGCTGCTGCAGATTTCTGGTGAATGGGAAGGTGATGATTGTCCACAAACAATGTGAAAGAAAGGCAAGTACACGTTTTAGAAGGCTTTTCTTCACTCTGTCTCCTCAAGGGTCATCTTTGGAGTACTCCCATAGGAGGGTGCAACTCCCCATCCTATCACAGCAGTGATTCTAGACATCCTTCATCCTCGGGGCCTTCTGTTAGCTTCTCAAAGATGTTTTCCTGTCAGGACAATATTACAAAATAAACTTTAAGGTTGATTTGAGGAAACAGCCAGCAGAACAAACATTTTACCATCATGATAGGAATTGGAACCTCACAGTTAGTGGCTTAGTTAATTGTATAGGTGATTTGCATTTGTTTGTTGTTTGTTTAAATAGTTTAAAACAAGTCTCCCAATGTGGGTTTTTTTTTTTTTTTTGCATAGTTTTCTGCTCAGGAGCTCCTCATTAATATATGTGCAACACTTTTATTTAAAGGTATAATGTTATACCTTTAACATTTCTGTGCCAAAAGGGGGGTGTCCATTTCAATAAGAACCACACCAATTTAAATTCATGTCTTTTAAAAGTGGAGGAAAATGGAAGAGCTTGGGCTGAGATAGTTTCTTGTTTCTTAGTCTCTATTTAGAATACTGCTCTCCTGTTAGTAGTTCAAGCTGACAATAGAACATCCTGTAGCATGAAAAAAGCTGAATTACATTTTCCCTTCCTCCTTTAATTTAGGTGCATTTTCAAAATTAGGGATCGAAATGCAAAAATAAAAAAGCAAATTGAAATGCAGAAATTTCTACTTGCAAGAAGTCTGTACAATTTTAATTATAAACATTTCTAAAAACTCTTCTAAGAGTGCGTATAGTGTGTGTCTGTGTGTGTGTGTGAAGAGAGGTGGAATGGATAATTTGAATTACAAAAAAGCCTTGATAACCCCCCACACATCAATTTACCTGTGAACAAAAAGATTCACACTGAGAAAATGGGACTTGGGACTATTTGATAAATTACTACAGACTACTTGAATATTCCATTAGCAAAATAATAGCTCATTATAGAACCTCAGAAGAATGTAGTATAATTACAATAGTACTATCCTCCCTTGGGTCGGGGGAGGTGGGAGGTGCAAATGTTAAAATGATAGCTATTTAACCAATGTTGGGAGAAAAAAATGCCTCAAAACAAACTAAGAAGGTATATGGTTTCTGGAATTCAGTGAAATTTTTGTAGTTTCTACTAGCTTTAATTAGTTGAATGTGTTCTGCCAAGTAGAAGGTTGTTCACATTCTTGGATTCATATGAAACATACACATGCACGGCCCATGTGACAGTGATGATAGAATTGCCTTAGATGCTTAAATTTTTTGGTAAACCACACCTAGATATATCTGAGAAGTGATGGTGTTAGGGGAAGCACACTGACTGGAACCGCCCACCCTGGCCAGGCACCATAGTAACCATTGGCATGAGTTGTTTTATGACAGGAGGTCCTGGTAAGGAACACAGAACTAATAAGTCACCACCAACTGGAAGGTCAGAAGGAGACACCACATGTCCAACCACCTCCCAGACATGGATCCCTCTCTCTGGCATCTGTCTTGGTTGAACAAGGCGTGTATCACCAGGAAGGACTCTGAGTCAGAATGATTGGCTAAGACAACTCAGAAACAAATCCCATCACCATAAAACCCGAGACTGTGAGCCACATGGCAGAGCGGTTCTCCTGGGTTCCCTTACCCTGCTGCTCTCCACCTGCATGCCTGTTCCCAATAAAATCTCTTGCTTTGTCCACACATGTGTCTCCTCGGACAATTCATTTCCGACTGTTAGACAAGAGCCCAGCTTTGGGCCCTGGAAGGGGTCCCCCTCCCTGAAACAATGGCATGTTCATACTCTCAGTACTTGGTGAGAAAATTTTGGGAAGATGAAAAATGACCAGAGATAGTAATGTAGAAGATGAGAAGAAGGGGACGGATGGAAGGAAAGAATGGAGGAGAGGATGAAGGAGGAAAGAGAAAGAAAAAGGAAATAATGAAAAGAAGCCAAGTGTCTAAAATATATTATGATAATATTGATCACAGAGCTGAAATACAAAATACTTAAAAAAAATTCTGCACATTCATGAGCTAATGAATTTGTAGCAAGTGCCCTTCTCTTGCTACTAAACCAAAATGATACAGAAGTGAAAACACAAAACTCATTTTTTTTTTTAAGAATTTAGCTTCATTTTTCAGGTCTGAGGTTGTTAACTGTCACATTCAATAAACCACCTGGGAAAAGCTAAGCTGTTCTAACCAAGTCATTTAAACTCTCAAAGTGAAAAAGCTGCTTAAGAAAATAAAAGATATAATTATTAACTTCAGCTGGGAGAGTACAAATCAGAAGGTAAAGAACACTAGACTCAACCTGTGGCTTTTTTTTTTTTGCTTTTGTAAAGCTGACATCTTTGCCCAAATTTAGGAAATTTGCAAAATATTTCAAGGCAAGATTTTACAGTGAGTGTTATGCTCAGTGAGCAGGAATATTTATACCTAAACCACACTGTTATTTTTACGATCATTCAGTTGAACATGAAGTTTGTAATGGCCCCAAACTTCTTCATGTGGAGTACATTTGAAAAGAAATGTATCTGTCCAGTCTCTATCCTGTTGTAAAGCTCACCAGAGGCAAAGTCTCTTGCGGAGTAAATAAGATAAAATCATCTGCATGTTCAGAACAATAGTACAGACCAGTTGTGCTTGTCAGCAGGCCTAGGATATTTTATTCAAATATCCACACTAATAGAATGAAGACAGGACCTTAACCAATTTATTCACTGCTACAATGTCAAAGCCAGAATTAGATGAACGTGTAATAAATGCCGGCTGAATGAATAATATAGTAAGAAATGTACAAAATAACATGTTACAGTAAGAGTGTACATGTATTTCAATATATAGCCACTTTCCCCCTATCAGTACTAATGATGGTAATCAGGGGCACGGAGAGTCCAAAGTGATGACTGTTTAAATCTGTAAAGTCTATATAAATATTTAGGGGAAAACAGTTTAACTTTCTAAAAGATGATCTTTATGGATACAATAAAAATAGTCTTCTAATTCAATTCATATTGGCAATGTGATGGGAAAGTGACTAGAAATATAATTAAATAAATTAGATTCCTTCTGATGATCTATAAGCAGAAAAACAAAAGTGACTTACTTAACATTCATCTGCAATAATGTTATCCAAAGTGTGAGAAGTAACATTTTGTAATATTTAGTAATTTCCCGAGACCATTCTTATCCTTGGCTGAAATTATTCTAGAAGAATGAGGTTCCAGTCCTGGGTAACATGGAACAAGCAATCCTCTTCTCTCTGATTGAAAGCAAATATAAGCCTGGATAGAATGTAGAGAGCAACTATCTGTGGGTGCCATAAAATAAATATTAATAGTAACAAGTGGACGAAGAACGGCCTTTCAACACTCACAGTTTTCCTTTTTTGTCCCTCTAGTATCCTCTGGCCTGAAGCTAACACAGCCAGAACTGTGGAAGTGAGCACTACTGGTACAGAGAAAGCTCCAGGGGAAACCTGGTTTAAACAGTCGCAGGTGGAACTTAACAACGCTGAGTGAGAAACCCAACCCTCAGCTGCCATTCTCCCGACCTCACCCCAGCCACTAGCCAATCTCATGGCAGCAAGTGGAGCTGTAGCTTGGAAACCCATAGGCGACCAGCTAACTCTAAAGGAGGTTTCCAGCAGCTGCAATTACAAAAGGGCTGCGTTAGTAATACCCCTTACTTTTTCTCTCTTTGTCCTTCGGCTGCTTGGCCCAGGATACAAACAGAATCTACAAGGTAGTCTTTCTCTAAATTTAGGAGGTTTTCAGCCATTGTTTCTTATGAATTTTTACCAGCCTCACACTTTTTTCTCTTCTCCTGGTGCTGTGATGGTGCAAGTGTTAGTTCTGGTACTCTGTTCATTTATTGTTTTCCTTTTGTTTTCAATGTTCAGATTGAGTAATATTTATTCATGAATCTTCAAGTTTACTGACTCTTTCCTCTGCCACCTCAATTCTGATCATTGAGACCATCTTATGAGATTTTTATTTCAGTTATTATAATTTCAATTCTAAAATGTCTGTTTAGTATTTCATAATGCTTTGTATTTCTTTGCTGAGGTTTTCTATCTTTCCAGTTTCAAAGGTGTTTCTGTCTTCTTTCTTATTTTTATAACTTCTTTCAAGTTTCAGATAACTCCAACAACTCTGTCATCACAGACTCATTTCCTAAACAAGTTGAGATTTTCTACATTTTATGTATGCCAAATTATTTCATGTTATATTGTGGACATTTTGACTATTATGTTGTACCCTCTAGGTCTAGCTAAAACCCCACAGAGAATAACAATATTTTTGCTTTAGTGGCGAGCAACTTGGTTGGGTTCAAGTCATATTTTGATCAGATTTCTTTGGGTTGTGGTCCCAATATCAGTTTGGTTTTAAAATCTTTTGCAGTGCTACTCAGATCTGTCCTTTAGGCTTCCAGGCGGCCAGGCTATAGGATCTGGGTAATAGACTCTGCTATTGCCCCTTCTCAAAGTCCGTGTTTGTTCTTTAAAATTCAGACTCACACATCTGCAACTTAAGTGATGCCAGGAGTTCATATAACACTGATGGGAGTTGCTTTCTTAAATTCTCTCTCTGCTATCTCCGTGGTACATTCTGGTTCCTTCAGATCCATTTTTTGCAGTCTTCAAGTCAGAAAGACCTCCTGCCTTAAGACATCCTGCTCAGCTGCCTGTTTTCCTTGACTCCACCCACATCAAGGTCAAGGGGGCAGGAAAGAATAAAGTGGTGGGGAAGGGGGGACCTGAGAAAAGGGAAGTGAGTAGGGTAAGTAGCTGGGGCTCCTCCCATTATTTTCAGACCATAGCTCCTTTGTTTTGAGAAGATCTTCTTCCTTCAAAGAAAAGGGACCTACAGGGTCTGATTGCTGCCATTGCCACCACTGCTCTAGGATCATTTGGGGGCTGAGGCACTGAAGAATGAAACAAGGGAAGAAAAATGAAGAAAAGGAAAAACAGATTTCCATGCACCCTCTGAGCATTAGGGCCATTCCCACCTTTTTTTTTTAATGGAAAGAATCTTTATTGTTCTGTGCATTCCTCTTATGCATTTGAACTTGAAGATCGAGGGATAAGAGTCAAAAAATGGATGAAATTCACCTCAAGTTACTTAGAAAATCTGAGTTTTAGTAGTAGATTTTATACATTCTATTATTGCAAAGATGATGGTTGGACGGCATCACTGACTCAAACTCATGGGTTTGGGTAGACTCCAGCAGCTGGTGATGGATAGAGAGGCCTGGTGTGCTGCAGTTCATGGGGTTGCAAAGAGTCGGACATGACTGAGTGACTGAACTTAACTGAGGATTGCAAAGTTGTGACCACTACACTGACATTAAGACATCATTAGAGTAAGTAGGTCAGAGAGTCAGCTAGCTATGAAAACACTGTGCTTAACTGTGTAGATGTCTAGAAGGCCCTTCTAACACTTCTGGAGCCAGAACTAGAGTGCTTCTGGATTTCTGTATATGGCAAGAACCCCTTCCAGTTCTCAAGCCATCTTGAATTCAGGTCATGGAACTCCAGAGGGTAATAAAATTGGTGACGTCATTGTCTGTCTGATGGTACTTTAATTCTAGTCTTTTTATTCAACCCACTTGCTGCTATTTTCTTTTCAAAGTCCTCAAATAGCTGCTGTTCCATGTACATTCTTTCCAGATTTTAAAGCCACATTTAATAAGACAGATGGATTAGAGAGTGCTTAGTCCTTCTTAGCCAGGAATGAATGAATCTCTCTCATTTCATTCTGTCTATCCAATTATCTCCCTATCTGTTTCTATTTAGCTAGCTTTGTTATGGTGGTTTAGTCACTAAGTTGTGTCCGATTCTTTTATGACCCCCATGGACTATAGTCCAACAGGCTCCTCTGTCCATGGGATTTTCCAGGCAAGAATAGTGGAGTGGGTTGCCATTTCCTTTTCCAGGAAATCTTTCCCACCCAGGGAATCGAACTCATGGCTCCTGCATTGACAGGCAGATTCTTTACCACTGAGCCACCTCGGGAGCCCATCTAGCTAGCTAGCTATCGCTGTATTGAACTAACTTTGATGCTTGACTTTAAAGCCATAAATAGGTAATCAACTCTTTTTTTGGGCAGACTTATTAACTGGGTTAAAGCTTCTTTACTCAAAAGTCACTTTCATGACTCACTGGTATAAGATATTCAAGGTGTAATGAGGTGCTTTAGGGAAACAGAGTTAATTAAATTTGGTGCACACAGGCAAGCTATATTTTTTTTTTCAGACTACCATAAAGATTTAGACCCATGATGAGCTTTGTTATTCGGAGTGAATTCATGTTTTAAGGCACATGGCAAACTGAACTGTTTATCTACCACAAGCTTGCATCCCTTTGATAGTATCTTTGCTAAGTGGTGATCATTCTTGGATGAATCATGAAATATTACTTTCTAAGGCAGTTTAGTTTGATGACTATGAAATTCTTTTCTAAATTAAGGCCAAATCAATTTTTTTCCTCCATTTTCCACCCATGTTTCATTTTTTCTATCTTTTGCAATCTTACAGAAGACAGTTTAGAAAAAAACCTATTGAGTTATTTTTTTCCAAAGAGGAAAACCCTTTAAATATTTGAAGATAGCTTAGTTTTCCCCACCTAAATATTCCTGGTTTCTCTGAAAGCTTTTCATTTAACAGTCATGGCCTTATTTCTCTGGGTGGTCTGCAGACCATCTGTTGCAGAATCTTCTGAGGTTCCTATTAAAAAATACCAGTCTTTAGGTTTCACCTCAGACGTACTGAATCAGAATGGCAGGTTGGAGAGCTGTTGCTCCCTTTTGGGGGAGTTGGGCCCCAGCTGGACCCAGAGTCAGACTGCTCGGCACTCCTTTTAACTGAGTTTTTTTTTTTTTTTTCTGCCCATCAAGTGAATACCAATGGGGAACTCATTCCTGAGACTCTCAAAAGTACTTCAAACATGTTTCCAAAAATTGGCAAGGGCATATGTCTTGGGATTCCTATATTCTCTAATGGATGATACAATTTATAGCAACTCTTGTAGTGAGAGTCAGGCTAAGAGTCTGAGGTACTGAAGCTACATCTTTTAAGTGGCTATTTTGAGATCAAAAAGACTAATTAGGGAGAAGAGAGCTGGAGGTGTGGAGTTTGGTAAAGTGACTATTATTGTTTTATTGTAATCCATTTGGGCTTACAAAGTGAGTTGGCACAGTCTATTTCCCTATAGGAGGAAGGCAGGAGAGGTTTCGTTCTCTTTCTCGGTGCCTTAATAGAAATCCTTTTGTATGACCTTTGATGTTCAGCCACAAAGAAATGGCAGCTATCTGGGAGGGGTTTTGAGCTCCATCTCTCATGGTTAGATTCAGCTCAGAGTTGGAAACCAAACACCAATGACTGGCTTCCATGTCTAGAGATTATGACTTAGTTGGGCTGGAATAAAGCCCAGGCATCCATTTTGTTTAAGTGTTCCAGGTGATTCTAATACGCATCGAGGGTTGAGAAGTATGATCCTAAATAATTAAAATAGAACTACCTTCCTGCTGGCATGTATTGTCAAAAGTGATGTGAACACTTCCAGTTAATTGATAAAAGAATCATGAAAAACCTGGTAACTATTTGGGGCTAAAATGGCTCTCTCCTAATCCACTGCTTTTGAAAAGAAAAAAAAAAATCCAGTTTGAAACTCTAGAGAAGAGAAATATATCTTGAATTATTTGGGGAGGAAAAAATCTCTTTGCAGCAGGGAATAAATAAAAGGAAATAAGTCCAGAAAGAAAAATCTTTCACTTTGTTTCTGAGTCGTGGGATACAGTGGAAATCAGTCACTCATTTTTTAAAAAGAAATAATTTTGTTTTGCTAGCTTAACATTGAGACCACCTCCACCCCATCATTATTCAGGTCATGAGAACTAACAAAAAAATTCAAAATACTAAATGTTTTTGGAGATAAGTTAAAATGCATCTTAAAGCATTTCAAAGACAAGTAGTTATTCATTCTGCCTGTAGCTGCATATGTGTAATTGGGGTTGTGGGCCCAATCTCTTTAGCTTGAAATAAAACGAACATGTTTTTTTCATTTTTCACTCTCTGCATATTCATACATAGTGGTTTTGCCCTCTTCTGAAAACAATACCTCTAGTAAAACCACATTATAACCAGTCTTGACCTTGTTGTTTTTTTCCGCCTCCTCTCCCACTCCCCCCCGCAAGATTCAACTTTTACAGCTGTTGTAAGCAGTGAGCCAAATCAAAGCTGAGAGCAGCTTTGTAATTTCTGAAATTTCCAGTTCCTTCCAGAAAGTAACAAGAAGTCTTGGGATGAGTGAGCCACTGCCAGCCCGTGGCAGGTCTCACAAGCCCCACCTCCTCTCTCATCTCTCGGGAACTCAGCTGATTGAAGAAAACCACCTGTTCCTAGGCCACTGACTTTCACTGTAATCAAGACATAATCTCAGACGGGAGAAGTATCTCTTTGTTGGTTTTGGTGAGCGCCCTCGGAATTTGTGGTGTAACCGAACATGAGCAAACTTCAGCTGAAATCAAGGCCAAGAGCAGAGCAAAGGCATATTAGTAGTTGGTTTTCATTTTTCTTTTATTACCATATGTATCTCTATTGATATTTGAGCTACTGCTTCATATTATGTAGCTATGTAAAGAAGGTATTTTTTCCTTTCATTTTGGAATTTCAGCTTATTTGCCAAGAAGATCTTTTAAAAGACGACGTTTCGTGGTAACAGAGACTTTCAAAAAGGATTTGAGTGAGAAATCAGCTGTCTGAACATACCAGGACATGATCTCGGCTTGGGCAGTTGGATGTTGAAGCTTCAGAATTTGAATCTGGAGCAGACAATTCAGAGAGAAAGAGATTGAAGAGCCATTCATAGCTCTCATGTGTTCAGTAAGGTGCAGTGTCCGGCTTAATTAGTGTTCTCTGGTAACCAAGGCAACACCTCAACTGGACATTTCTGCTAAAAAGCAAATGTTTTTGCTCCTTGCCTTCACCAAATTCCCTTACTTTTGGTTTATTTCCTAAGCCTGATTTTTCATTGTCCACAGGTTCTGTGAATCCATTCTTTACCCAGTAATGGGTTTTGTATTTAAATTACTCAGGATCAGTTTCTGTTGCTTGCAACCAAGGATGTTGTTACCTGATACACAGGCGATAAGAATGATGTCATCATCAGAATGGGAGGGGATCATTGTTCATTCAAAGCCTAACAATATTCCTTGGGGACATTTCTGCAGTTTTGCAATATATATGAGATTATAATCTGGAGCATAAATACAAGATTAGAGATAAATATGGGAAAGCTCAATTATAGGGCCCTGTAAAATGTTGATAGGGATTTTTGAATTTTAAGAGTGAATATTTTTTACTAGGATGACTTAAAATTAAGAAAATACTCACTTTTCAAAGAGTGCAGTCTTGCTTTTTGAGGCAAGGACCTGTCTTCATTTCTCACATATAATGGATGTTCAGCAATTAAGTTCATTGTGAGAAATATGACCCTTTCCTTGTGTTTTAATATTGGAAGTCTCATCTCCTGATGATTTGAATCTGGGTCAGATAATCTCAACTACTGTGGGGTTGAGGAAAACCATCAATAGTCTTTCTATCTTTTGCATTGTTCCAGCCCTTTTATCAATCACTTGGGTTGCCTATTTACAAAGGATTCCTCTCTAGGGCACCTAGACTTTGAGGAACCCCAAAGGAAAGAAAAGAAAAGCATCTAAGGAGATTTTTTGTGTGGATGAGGGCTGTGGCAAGTGAATGGAGGGAGTCTAAGCACTTGTCTGGTTAGACAGGGCGAGTTAAATAAGAAGAGCTAGGGAAGCCCCTGGGAGTAAAGCCGGTCTCTCTATAGTTTCCCTTTGTAAAGGATAAAGTTAGGGTTGAGTGAACCCAGAAGCTTTTTCCTGTCAGGCGGGAATTAGAACAAAGATTTCCTTTAAAGACGGTGTGCTTAGTAGTGTCTAGTGACAGGCGAATCTCAAAAGACTCGATGTGATAAACCCCAATGTGCAAATTCTCGGCGGAAGCACAGAGTAACTTCTCTGAATTTTTCTCTGCTTCTGCTTTGTTCCCCTGACACCACATTTCCTGTTTCTGGCTCTCTTCCCTCATTCTAATCCCATCTGGTGCTTTACTGGGAAGTATTATTATTAAAAAAAAAAAAAAGTCCAAGTTATCCCCTTTCTGAAAAGAACTATAACTTCAAATTGTTGACCAAGCGTCTTTTCACAGTGGACTAGAGTAGAACTGAAATGGTGAGGAACTGGTTCTCATTTTGTATTACATTTTCGGCCTGATCTTAACCTCCTGAAGTTATTTTTTCAAGAGACTCATATTTATTTACAGTGCAGGAAGTTCTGAATGAATAAATAATGATGGTTAGTAAACCACTTAAAACACCTATTACTCTGGATATGGTAAATATGATAATAATCCTGCAATACGTGGTAAAGTAACAGCTCGACTTTCCTATATTATTCCCTTAATCCAGCCATTCCTCAGCCCTGGAGAACACAGCTCCACACGGTTATACAATTGCTACTTATTTCTCTGTATGTCTTGTCATTATGTTGACTTCTTCTTATGACTCAAGTTTGAGGTAAAATTTTACTTCATGAGAATTATTTTGTATTACCTTATTTTCTAATATGGTATAACATAATATATTATATGATGTATTATAATATCATATTATATTGAGTGTTATATACCCAGGATAGGCTGGATAAATAAGTATGAAAAATTGTTGAAAAAAAATTGACTAAAGTGGCCTAATTACCTGAANAAAGCACAAGCTGGAATCAAGATTGCCGGGAGAATATCAATAACTTCAGATATGCAGATGACATCATTCTTATGGCAGAAAGTGAAGAGGAACTAAAGAGCCTCTTGATGAAAATGAAAGAGGAGAATGAAAAAGTTGGCTTAAAGCTCAACATTCACAAAACGAAGACCATAGCATCTGGTCCCATCACTTCATGGGAAATAGATGGGGAAACAGTGGAAACAGTGTCAGACTTTATTTTGGAGCGCTTATTCCTTGGAAGGAATGTTATGACCAACCTAGATAGCATATTGAAAAGCAGAGACACTACTTTGCCAACCAAGGTCCGTCTATTCAAGGCTATGGTTTTTTCAGTGGTCATGTATGGATGTGAGAGTTGGAATGTGAAGAAAGCTGAGCACTGAAGAATTGATGCTTTTGAACTGTGGTGTTGGAGAAGACTCTTGAGAGTCCCTTGGACTGTGAGGTGATCCAACCAGTCCATTTTAAAGGAGATCAATCCTGGATGTTCTTTGGAAGGAATGATGCTAAAGCTGAAACTCCAATACTTTGGCCACCTCATGCAAAGAGTTGACTCATTGGAAAAGACTCTGATGCTGAGAGGGATTGGGGGCAGGAGAAGGGGATGACAGAGGATGAGATGGCTGGATGGCATCACGGACTCGATGGACGTGAGTTTGAGTGAACTCCCGGAGTTGGTGATGGACAGGGAGGCCTGGCGTGCTGCAATTCATGGGGTCACAAAGAGTCAGACATGACTGAGCGACGGAACTGAACTGAACTGAACTGGGAAGACCCCACCCGCCCTGGAGGAACTAAGACCCATGCCACAACTATTGAGCCTGTGCTCTAGAGCCTGGGAGCCGAAACTACTTAACCTCTGTGCTGCAGCTGCTGAAGCCCACTCACCCTAGAGCTTGTGCTCCACAAGAGAAGCCATTGGAGTAAGAAGTCCATGCACTACAACTAGAAAGTAATCCCTGCTCACCAGTAGAGAAAAGCCCGTTCAGCAATGAAGACCCAGTACACCCAAAATAAATAAATAAAATTGTTTAAAGAAATTTCCCAGTATGGGCACACATTTTTAAACAGGAGGCACCTCCAAGTCCATCTTAGTGTACCATCTCCACAGGATAAATACTCAAAGGCAAGCCAAAGGGAGGTTATATACCCATTTGGTATGTGCTATAGATGCAATTGTTTTAAAATTTTATCTACTCTTATGAACAGCTACCCATGTGTCCCCCTCCTACAGGTTCTCGAGCTTCCTATTCCACTAAATATCCTAGCTTTTCTTTGATTGGGGTGCAAGAACTATAGAAAAGCCTTGAGTTCTCCTTTAGAGGTCCGACAATGATGTGCCATCTTATATAGTCGCTACTCCTTCAAGTAAATACTCCTTAGGTGCTAATAAATGCCAGTCAGTGTGCAGTGGGCTGGGGATATGGCTGTGAGCAAGAAAAAATAGCAATTCTGAGCATCCAGCAATTCTTTCATTCTAATGGGGAATACAACATGGAAACAAATAGTTGTGCAAATAAATATTCATTATAACTGAGAGAAACTAGAGGAACAAGAACCAGATATTTTAAAACAATATAATAGGTAAAAATCAAACTAAACTTTTGTTTAAATTTTTTGATTAAAATAATTTACGGCTGTGTAGTATTAGCTTACAAGGGATTGTCTCTCTCATGAAATTATTAAACCTAAGAATAAATAATGGGAAGATGAACAATAATATAGCCCATTTTTATGGACAAGAAATCTAAGTTTCAAAGACGTCAGGTAAAAAAATCAACTCTTTTTTATTTTTGAATATATGTTTCCCTTTGTCTATTGGCTAAATCTATCAGCCAGGAATCTAAATTACAAGGGATGAAAACTCGAAGAAATGCACATAACTGAAAAAGACCAAGAATAATAACAACATACAGTTTCCCTTTCCTCCATCATAAGTAATTTTAGCTGGACACATGTTCAACTCTTTCTAACTAGATGTTATTGTGTGACTAAGTTCTGACAATCAGATGTTAACAGAAGTGAGATAGGCAGCTTCTGAGTTCTGCCCATGAAAGTTTTTTCCCTGGAGTATTTATGCTTCTTTTGCATAAAAATTGCCTTCTCAACATCAACAACTAGAAAAACAGATGAAATTCATAAGACAATTTTTATAAGACATTTGACAACAGACACCACAGGATTGTGATCTCTGAGAGAAGGGAGATAAGCAAGGTTAGCATAATGGTGGAATTTACTTACTGCCTGGAAGCATTTGCTAGGATATAGCACAGGGAGGAAGAATCAAAATGAGCCCAGTGGTCCTGCTGAGCTGAGAAGATAGAGCAGAGATTGGGAAAGCTGAATCAGCCAAAACTTTTAAGGCATACTACCAGAAAGGAGGTTGAGTTTCCCTGGGGGCTCAACAGTAAAGAATCCGCCTGAAATGCAGAAGATGCAAGTTCTATCCTGGGGTCAGGAAGACTCCCTGAAGAAGGAAATCACAGCCCATTCTAGTATTCTTACCTGAGAAATCCAAGGACATGGGCACTTGGCAGGCTGCAGTCCACGGGGTCACAAAAGAGTCAGGCAAAACTTAGCAACTAAACAGCAACAACATCCAAAAAGAAGTCAGCTTCACTCAGAGCTCCAGACATTGGTCCTTTTCAGTTTGGGTTTGAACACTAATCTGAGAATCTATGGATTAAGACTAATCGAGACTAGGAAAAGAACCACTAGTAATCAACAGGCCAACAAATGGTCAGAACTCACACAGGCTTGGGAATAGTTTACATTTCCAAAAGCCAGAGAGGAAAAACCATGAATAGCATCCTCAAAAGTTTCAGGTCTTCACTGTGAGATTGAATTAGTCCTAGAGTAAACCTATTCTGGGCTTTCAACAATAAAGCTTAAAGTTCAGTTCAGTCGCTCAGTCGTGTCCAACTCTTTGCGACCCCGTGAATCGCAGCACGCCAGGCCTCCCTGTCCATCACCAACTCCCGGAGTTCACTCAGACTCACGTCCATTGAGTCCGTGATGCCATCCAGCCATCTCATCCTCGGTCGTCCCTTCTCCTCCTGCCCCCAATCCCTCCCAGCATAGAGTCTTTTCCAATGAGTCAACTCTTCGCATGAGGTGGCCAAAGTACTGGAGTTTCAGCTTCAGCATCATTCCTTCCAAAGAAATCCCAGGGTTGATCTCCTTCAGAATGGACTGGTTGGATCAAAAATCAAACAGGTCCTCAATAACTTAAATTTGCTTCAGAAAAAATCTAAAAGCTTTTAAAGGAAAATAGCAAAATTTAGCACTCAAGAATAGTATAGCCAACATCCAGAATCCAGTCAAGAACTACCAGGCATGTAAATAACAAATAAGTATAACTCATAACAATTATCATAAATTATAAACCTTATAATAGCATGTGCTCAGAGATGCCAAGGGGAAAATGCACATAAAAGGAGAAATAGAAGATATAAAATAAATTCAAACAGAACTTCCACAGATGAAAAATTTAGTATTTAATATTAAAAAATAAAATAAACAGGATTAAAAGCAAATTAGACTGCAAAAGAAAAGAATCAGTGAACTTGAAGATACCAGTAAAAAAACTACCTCAAAAGAAGCAAAGAAAGAAAAAAAAAAGACTAAAAAACCCTTAGGTGAGTAGCCTGAGACAACAGCCCAAACAGCCTAACACTCTAGAGTCAGTAAAAAAAAAAAAAAAAAAAAAAACAGGAGGGACAAAAAATATATAAGGAAATAATAGCCTTTTTTTTCAATTTGACAAAAATTCTATAGATAAAGAAGGTTAGCGAACACCAAGAATTATGAAGAAAATAGTACCAAAATACATAATAATCAAATTACTTATGTGAGAAAGAGAAAATCTTAAACTCAGCTACAGGAGGAAAAAAGATACTATGTGTATAGAACCAAAGATAAGAATAACAACCAACTTCTCAACAGAAGGATACAAGCTGCAAGACAGTGGAACACATCTTTAACACACTGAATCGATGCATCACTGAACCCAGTGAAAACAGCTTTCAAAAATGAAGGTAAAACAAATATTTTTTCAGGCATGTTGTTATTGTTCAGTCACCAAGTTACACCCAACTCCTTGTGACCCCATGGACTGTAGCCCACTGGTCTCCTCTTTCCATGAGATTTCTCAGGCAACACTGGAGTAGGTTCTTGTTTCCTTCTCCAGGGGTTCTTCCTGACCCATAGCTCGAACCTGCATCTTCTGCACTGCAGGCAGATTCTTTATCACTGAGCCATCAGGGAAGCCTTTTCAGGCAAACATAGCATAAAAATTCATCAACATATGAGCACTACAAAAAATACTAAAGAAAGTGCTTCAGACAGAAGGAAAGTAACAGAAGTAAGTCTGGATTGACACAAAGGAATGGAGAGCCCAGAAATGGAAAATATGCAGCTAAATATAAAATACTTATTTTATTATTTAATACTTATTATTTTTACTTTTTAGTCACTTTAAAAGATAACTGTTAAAAGCAAAAAATAAAAATGAATTTCTGGTTCATAGCACACATAGAGTATATAACTACTATGGCACAAAAACCAAGAGTTCTTATACTGTATGTGAAGTGACATAATATTGTAAATTAGCTTGTGATCAGTTCAGTTCAGTCACTCAGTCATGTCTGACTCTTTGCAACCCCATGGACTGCAGCACGCCAGGCCTCCCTGTCCATCACCAACTCCCAGAGTTTACTCAAACTCATGTCCATTGAGTCAGTGATGCCATCCAACCATCTCATCCTCTGTCGTCCCCTTCTCCTCCCACATTCAATCTTTCCCAGTACCAGGGTCTTGTCAAATGAGTCAGCTAGTCGCATCAGGTGGCCAAAGTATTGGCAGCTTCAGCATCAGTCCTTCCAACGAATCAGTTCAGTTCAGTTCAGTTGCTCAGTTGTGTCTGACTCTTTGCGACCCCATGAATTGCAGCACGCCAGGCCTCCCTGTCCGTCACCAACTCCCAGAGTTCACTCAGACTCATGCCCATCAAGTCAGAGACGCCATCCAGCCATCTCATCCTCTGTCATCCCCTTCTCCTCCTGCCCCCAATCCCTCCCAGCATCAGGGTCTTTTCCAGTGACTCAACTCTTCACATGAGGTGGCAAAGCTCTGGAGTTTTGACTTTAGCATAATCCCTTCGAAAGAAATCCCAGGGCTGATCTTCAGAATGGACTGGTTGGATCTCCTTGCAGTTCAAGGAACTCTCAAGAGTCTTCTCCAACACCACAGTTCAAAAGCATCAATTCTTCGGTGCTCAGCCTTCTTCACAGTCCAACTCTCACATTCATACATGACCACTGGAAAGACCGTAGCCTTGACTAGACGGACCTTAGTCGGCAAAGTAATGTCTCTGCTTTTGAATATGCTATCTAGATTGGTCATAACTTTCTTTCCAAGGAGTAAGCGTCTTTTAATTTCACGGCTGCAGTCACCATCTGCAGTGATTTTGGAGCCCCCCCTCCCGCCCCCAAAAAAAGTCTGACACTGATATTCAGGACTGATTTCCTTTAGGAAGGGCTGGTTGGATCTCCTTACTCTCCAAGCAACTCTCAAGAGTCTTCTCCAATACCACAGTTCAAAAGCATCAATTTTTCAGCAGTCAGCTTTCTTTATAGTCCAACTCTCACATCCATACATGACTGCTGGAAAAACCATAGCTTTGACTAGATGCATCTTTGTTGGCAAAGTAATGTCTCTGCTTTTTAACCTGCTGTCTAGGTTGGTCATAACTTTTCTTCCAAGGATCAAGTGTCTTTTAATTTCATGGCTGCAGTCACCATCTGCAGTGATTTTGGAGTCCACAAAAGATAAAGTCTGCCACTATTTCCACTGTTTCCCCATCTATCTGCCATGAAGTGATAGGACCAGATGTCATGATCTTAGTTTTCTGAATGTTGAGCTTTAAGCCAGCTTTTTGATTTTCTTCTTTCACTTTCATCAAGAGGCTATATAGTTCTTGTTCACTTGTGATAGGTAAATATATACACTGTTGAAGCACAGTAAAACAAAATAAAACATAGATATATACTAATAAGTCAAAATTATAAATAAAATAGAATTATAAAAATATTTTATGTAAAAGCAAGCAGGAAAAGAATAATGGAGAGCAAAAAATAGATGGGATTATAGAAATCAAATAGCAAAATGGCAGGTTTAAATCCAACTATATTGACAATTATATTAAATTTAAATGGCTTAGGCAGAGATTGTCAGCTTAAGTAGAAAAGTAAGACCCAATAATATGCTACCTAAGACAAATTCACTTTAATTGTAAAGGCAAAGATAGGTTGGAAATTAAAGATGGAAAAAATTAGACTTGAAAACTAATCAGTAGAAAGCTTGGGTGGCTATATTAATAGAAGATAAAAATAATTCAGAGCAATGAATACTCCAGTGACAAAATGTGACAATTCATAGTAATAAAGGGACCAATTCATTAATACAATATAATATTGAATGTTCATGCACCAATTTGTTGTGCTTCAAAATACATGATGCAAACAGATAAAATGGAAAGGAGGAAAAAAAAAACAAATCCATAGTTATAGTCAGAGATTTCAGCACACCAAGCTGAGTCATTGAAAGAATAAGACCACATAAAAAGCATAAAGATTTAAACCTCACCATCAACAATTTTACTTAGTTGATGTTTATAGAATACTCGAACAGCTACATACACATTCTTCTCAAATTAACAATGAATATTCAAACTATGGACCACAGACTTCTACTCAAGTGTTCACAGCAGCTTTGTTAATAACAGAAACTGGAAATGGCCCAGATGATTATCAACTGGTAAAAGGAAAAATGACTTACAGTAAATGTTTACAATGGACTATTGCTCAGCAATAAAAAGAGACAAACAATGAATGATACATGCAATAATATGGCTGAGTCTCAAAAGCAATATGCTAAATCAAAGAAGCCAAACAAAAAGAATACATATCAGGTGATTCCATTTATATGAAATTTTGGAAAATGCAAAATTATAAAGAACGTTTTTGTTTGGTCGCTAAGTCGTGTCTGACTTTTTTGCAACCTCATAGACCTTAGCCTGCCAGGCTGCTCCGTCCATGGGACAGAGAATAGGTTGTTGTTGCTCAGGACTGGTGTTGGGAAGTGAGACTGACTGTACAGAAGGGGAAGCTCTTTATCTTGATTGTAATGGTGGTTACATGACAGTGTACATCTGTCTTAGATTTGTACACTTAAAGCTGGTTAATTGTATTGGGTGTAAATTGAAGACAGGAGGAGAAGGGGATGATAGAAGATGAGATGGTTGGATGGCATCACCAACTCAATGGACATGAGTTTGAGCAAGCTCTGGGAGTTGATGATAGACAGGGAAGCCTGGCGTGCTGCAGTCCATGGGGTTGCAAAGAATCGGACACAACTGAGCAACTGAACTGAACTGAAACATTTTTAAACGTTCCCTTGCCCCTTTTCCAGAGAAGGCAATGGCACCCCACTCCAGTACTCTTGCCTGGAAAATCCCATGGATGGCGGAGCCTGGTGGGCTGCAGTCCATGGGGTTGCTAAGGGTCGGACACGACTGAGCGACTTCACTTTCAGTTTTCACTTCCATGCATTGGAGAAGGAAATGGCAACCCACTCCAGTGTTCTTGCCTGGAGAATCCCAGGGATGGCGGAGCCTGGTGGGCTGCCGTCTCTGGGGTCGCACAGAGTCAGACACGACTGAAGTGACTTAGCAGCCGCAGCTGCCCCTTTTCCCTTTCCAACCAGGGGGAAGACAAATACTGGAGCAGCTGCCTTGGGCCTAAGGAGAGAATCCAGGAATTGAGAATGGCAGAGCCATCCTGTCACCCCTGGGTCACTTATCTCTCAGCTGGGACCTGAGAAGGGAGTGTATTTTGTTGACACCATCGCATATGTCAGCCTCTCTATTATAGCAGCCTAGTCTGCATTCTAATGAATATGCCAGCTCAGGTTCAGCATAGCTGGTTGCAGAGGCTCCACAATGCCAGAACTTGAGCTCTGTCTCCAGCCTGACTCTGGTCTCCCCCATGCACTGGCTCTTTTCTCAGCATCCATCTGGAGGAAACTGCTCCCACAGCCTCGGATTCCCACTCCCTCATGGTTCACCAGTTGTAAACCCAGCACCCCCTTCTGAGAGTTCCATCCAAGCCTCCTTACATCTCATTGGCTCTCATGGGTCACATGACGACCCCTAGGCCAGTCTCCATGGCCAGTGAACAGAGGACAATTAGCCAGGTGTGAGTCAAACCCTCTATCTAAAGTGCTGGGGGATAAAGCACCACAGAGAGTACCATATGGAGAGGGACGACTGAGTTTTCAAGGAAATCTGGGCTGTAGAAATGAAGGAAAGGTAGCCGCTGGAGAGCCAAAGTAACAGATGGTCCTGTCAGAGAGTGAGTAAATGAACAAATGACTTACCCACTGTCACCCAGCAAGAAAGTGACAGGTGTTTGAGACTTGCCTCCTGCAGCAGATCATAAACAAAGGCTACATTTTTGTTTCTTTTATATCACACCGCAATACCTGGCACAGAGCAGGCCCACAGCAGCCATTCCATCAATAACTCCTGACTTGACTTTTTCTCTTGATTTGTTTGCCCTCAGTTGGAGTCAAAAGCACTATGGCTAAGAAGAGATTACCAAGGAAAACATATGATAGAAGGAAAGACCAGGGCTTGACTGTGGATGTGTCTGTGGAAGAAAAATGCTGCAGTGCCAGTTACTAATGACCTTTTACAAACTACCCAAGGCTGAGACCATCCTCCAACTTCACCTGCCTAATGCAAATTAGAGTCTTATTCCTCCAGATTGACAACCCACTTCAGTAGTTCAAAGCTGTGTGGCCTTGAACAAGTCACTTAACCTCTCTGAGTCTCAGATGTGTCACCCATAAAATGTGAATAGGACTTCCCTGCCAGTCCAGTTAAGACTCTGCACTCCCAATGCAGAGCGCACGGGTTTGATCCCTGGTCAGGGAACTAAGATCCCACATGCCATGCAACACAGCCAAAAAATAATTCAAAAAAAGAAAAAGAAAAAAAGTGAACAATGCTGCTTCCAAGGATTGTTGTGAGACTAAAATTTGATGATGTGTATAAAATCACTTTATAAGCTACAACTACAGCTTGAGGAACAATTGCTGCCCAGCTGCTCCTGTGGGCACATACCATGCATCTCATTTCATCATTTTCCTCTCTCCAGACTTTCCATCTAGGATTTCTCAAAGTCGCCTCAGATTTGATCTCCGATGCTCTATCAGATTTATAGAATGGGGAAAATGCCCCTCTTTGGAAAACACTTGGTCTGTTTGCTATGCCCAGCCTGTTTGCAACATACTAAAATGCTTTAGTACATTGCAAAAAGTTGCAGAGCAAGAGAGTGGTGATGGAGGGACAGGCCCCCAGGCTCAGCCTCCGGTGACCAGATTCAGAAGGAATCTATATAGACCATGCTGCCTTGTTCGCTGAGAGCACCAGCTGAGATGTGAGATGGACATCCATCTAGATGTGCTGTGCACAGCGGCTTCCCAGGATGAGAGCCCTGGGGTAGGGCTTCTGAGACACTCTGGTCAAGTTAAGGGCCGAAATTCAGTTGCACAACCATGGGGCTGGGATTTAAGAAACTTGTGGCCCATCTGTCATGATCTTTTGCTGAAAGGCCTTGTTGTTTGGGCATCATTGAAATTGTGCCCGGGAGGCTTGGTCGTAAAACACCAGGCTCTGCAAACAGGAGCTGGAGAGACAACCTTGAGTCTGTTTAACCAGGAGCATTCACTGAGATACAGAAGCACGGAGACGCAGAGCACTCCCCTGCTCATTCCCACCATTGCACACTCACATAAGCTCACACCTGGACATACACGGTCCCATAAACCCTTTCACTGCACACACATGTGCTCTGACTCCCAGAGGCATGTATTTTCACTCTACCCCACTAGTCACACATGATATACACTCACCTGCACTCATGAAAGCATCCTCATCACACACTCAAACACACCCATGCACACACTCACAAAACCATTTGCCTACTCAGAGGTTCACAATAAGCCTCAGAGTTCACCCACCTCACAATACACAAGTAGTCATACAATTCACCTGTGGTCACACAGACGTATTCCAACACATACGGTCAAGTATGCATTGCACACACTTAGACACACATGCACTGGAAATTCTACATTTGGAGACTGAGGGCTCTTCTGTGCCTGTCCCAGCCTTAGTTCTTTGCTGACTTATGTTTTCAATGGAAATCTTGGTTCAGAATGGGTCCCCACTGTGCATGTTATCCGAGGGTTCCCAGCCATATGCTAGCTACAAAAATTCTGCCCATGTGTCAGATTCTGGCATGAATGAAATGCAACCCACACATGTGTATACATTGCAGCAAGAGCCAGAAGGTAGTTCTCGCTGTGGGATGGATGGGAACCTCAGAGAGAGCCCTGGCACCTGGCCAGGAAGGGCATTCTGGTTAGGCATAGCTTCAGGAACCACGCCCCCACCCCCGCCCCAAGGCTGTCCTCTGTGCTTTGCCTGCTAGGAGGCCTGGCATCCAGGCAGAGTGGAGTTCCTTCTACCACAGGCAGGAAGGACTCAGCTGGGACCACTGGGGCCTGAGCCCCTACCTCTGGGAAAGGCTCCAAAGCTAAGTTTCCTCCAGGTCAGAGAGGAGATGATTAGAATGGAGCACAGAAAGTGCAAGGCTTTGGCTTGGGCCATTTGGCCCCAGCAACAGGCAGAGCTTTGCTGATAGAATAAAACAGGAACAAGGAAGCATAGAAGCTTTGCTGAGAATACAGAAGGGGCAGAGAGGTGAAATGTGCAAAGGCAATCCTCCTAGGATGAAGAGTGAGTCCAGCCGTGTGAGATAAAGCTTAGAGCCAGACAGCAAATCCAGGCTCTGCCCCTCGCTCGCTGTATCATCTTAGGCAAGTGACTTAACCTCTCTGTGCCTGCAGTGCCTCTGTGCCTCTGTGTTCTCATTTGTAAAAAGGACTTAATAGCAGTGCACTCAGAATAGGGCTGTTATAAGGATTAAATAAGCGATAAGAAATAATGGATAACTTTCTGCAGGTAAGGCACTTTGAACAGAGCCTGGCATCTAGCAAGTGCTGATATTTAGTTTCCCATCGCTTCTGTAACAAATGGTCACACTTAGTGGTTTAAAACAACAGAAATTTATTCTCTTTCAGTGTTCCGGAGGTCTGAAGTATGAAACGAGTCTTACAAGGCTAAGATTAGGTGTTGCCTGTACTTCTTCACCCTGGAGGCTCCAGGGAAGAATCCATGCCTTCCTCACCAGTTTCTAGAAGCTGCTTGCATTTCTTGCCTCATGCCTCATCACTCCAGTTTCTATTTCTGTTGTTACATAACCTTTTCTCTCTTGGATGCTCCTGCCTGCTTCTTATAAAGACTTTCATGAGTAAATTGGGCCCACCCAAATAATCTCCCCACTCAAGATCCTTAAATTATTCACGTCTACCAAATCCCTTTTGCTGTAATAAGTTAGCATCTTCACAGATTCTGTGGATTGGCAACTGGACATCTTTGATGATGAAGGGGGCATTATTCAGTCTACCACTTTACTCAGGAAATGTGAGCAATTAAGACAAAGTCCTCCCAGCTACCTTGTCCAAAGTCACCAGGGTGGTAGCCCAGATCTCTCTGATCTCAAGCCCACTAAGCTAGTGGGCTTCAACTTGAGTATCATCAGAATCCTTCAGAAGGCATGGTTTTTGGGCCCGCCCCCAAAGTCTCTGATGCTGGGGTGGTGCCTGAGAATTTGCATGTCTAACAGATCCCCAGGTGATGCTGAAGCTGCCATACAAAGTTGCACATTGAATACTTTGAGAAGTATCACACTACAGCATGCTGCCCACTGGGAGGAGTGAGTTCCTCATCTTTGCAAGCATTCAAGCAGATTCAACGTAGGAGGCAGATGGGCAGAGTCCACCAAACACTCTCTACAGAGTTTTCCCAACAATGGGCTCCCAGAGTCTGGGCGCTTGGTGGGAAGGGTGCCCAGAATCTTACTGGGACAGGTGAGCTAGCTCACCTATTAATTGAAGGCCCATTTGAACTCAAGTCTCTCCACCCATTTTGGAGGCAACCTAACATCATAAAAAGAACATGGGCTCTGGAGTCTGACCAGCCTGAATTCCAGACCTCTTGTTCCCTGACTCACAACAAAATCACTCGACCTTCCAGCACTCAAGTTCTCTCCTCTGTAAGATGAAAACCTCAATGCCTGCCTCCCAGGGTGTTGTATGGATTAGAAAAAAAATAATGATGGAATACAACTTACACAGTATCTGGCACATGACACCAGCCTTAAAAAAACTTTTAGGTCCTCTCACCTTGAAAGAAAGAAATGGCATGTCCGGTCATATCATAGGGAATAAGACCCCACATATAGCAGGGCAGAGGATGTAGAATACAGGAGAAAGAATACAGCGAGGTGAACAAAAGGGACGCTGACGGTGAAAACCCAAAATCTATTGGAGGAGAAGATGCTTGAAAGGAGGGACCCCCTCAGCCTCTGGTGGCACTTTCAAATTCTTTTCAATTGGCATGTTCAAGTGGCCAGATCTAACCCAAGGGCTTCTCCTTAGATTTCTCCTTCCTCTCTTGAAAAATCATCACTGGTTCCATCTTCAGCCTTGGGATGGGTGGATGTGGAACTATTGTTTATTAACAGTCTATATGTTCCAGGCTCCATATTAGACACTTTACATGTGGCTTACACATAAACCACTATGCTCCAGATGGCTCTGAAAGCCTCATTTCCCTTCCCTCCCTGTTCCAGGGACTCCTGCTCACCCCAGCAGCCTTTAACCTGGAGTTGCGAGACCCCTGGGACAAACGTCCTCAGCGTCCTTCCTTTGTGCCCATCTCTCCAAGTGCTGCATTTTCTATTTAGATTCCTGCAGGGTCGCAAGAAGCTGGGTGTTGGTGATGGTGGTGAGGAGGGTGGAGAGGTGTTAGTGAGTCTATAGCCATTCATCAACCACCTTCAAAGAGCTGTCTCCCTTTTTGCTGCTTATTATTATGATTATTTTCCAGGCTGCATTGCCCACAATGGTTATTGCCTCCAACTCCAGAGGGCCACATCAGCTGCCACTGACTTTTATTCCCACCAATAAAAATGTAAGCTCCACAACGAGAAAACCACGGGCTAAAGAGACAAAGCCCATAAACTAGAATTTTAAATGTAGAAAGATGATGCTAATAATTCTCTGGGTGCCATCTCCCACATCCCCTCTGCACCCACTGCAATGTGCACGTTTTCCTCCAAAGAGAGTCGTCCCTCTGAGCTCAGAAGAGACCCTCAGTAGGTGAGCGGGAAGGGTAACAAATTGGGAAGAACTAGGATGAGCTTGCAGTGGTTTCCTCAGCCCCCTCCCCCAACCAATATACACAGACCTAGGTAAACCTCCTTCTGGTAGCCAAAAAAAAAGTCAAATAAAAACCATCTTGCTCTCTGGATATTACATCTTTGTGCATTTTCTGTGTGTACAGACGTTTTCAACTAATTTCCTATTTATTGTCCTCCAGCGTTCTTGCCTAGAGAATCCCAGGGACAGGGAAGCCTGGTGGGCTGCTATCTCTGGGGTCACACAGAGTCGGACACGACTGAAGCGACTTAGCAGCAGCAGCAGCAGCAGCAGCATGGGGAATCTGGTCCCTTCCTAAAGCAGGATGAGTCCTTCCAGCTGCTGGAGGTGAGAAGAGGAGCTGTCAGGCTGGGAGTGGGGGCTGAAGAGGCAGAGACCATCTCCAGGCAGGGGGTGACTTTCCAGGAGACAATTCCTAATGACTCACCCTCTGTATCTTCTAATCCCCAATCCAGCTCCTCCCATTACCCAATATCATTCTCATCATAGCCTTTATCCTCATAACAATATCTTGACTTGCTGCTGCTGCCTGTCTCTTCGGCTAGAGTTTAAGCTCCATAATGGCAGAGAAATAGATGTTTTTCTGGAACTCTCTTGCTTTTTCCATGATCCAGCGGATGTTGGCAATTTGATCTCTGGTTCCTCTGCCTTTTCTAAAACCAGCTTGAACATCAGGGAGTTCACGGTTCACATATTGCTGAAGTCTGGCTTGGAGAATTTTGAGCATTACTTTACTAGCATGTGAGATGAGTGCAATTGTGCGGTAGTTGGAGCATTCTTTGGCATTGCCTTTCTTTGGAATTGGGATGAAAACTGACCTTTTCCAGTCCTGTGGCCACTGCTGAGTTTTCCAGATTTGCTGGCAAATTGAGTGCAGCACTTTCACAGCATCATCTTTCAGGATTTGAAACGCTCAACGGGAATTCCATCACCTCCACTAGCTTTGTTCGTCGTGATGCTTTCTAAGGCCCACTTGACTTCACATTCCAAGATGTCTGGCTCTAGATTAGTCAACACATCATCATGATTATCTGGGTCATGAAGATCTTTTTTGTACAGTTCTTCCGTGTATTCTTGCCACCTGTTCTTAATATCTTCTGCGGGCGGCGGAGGCTCAAGCCGCACTTGAGCACGGGCGGCGGAGGCTCAAGCCGCACTTGAGCGCGGCCGAGAGCTACCGACATCGCCAGGAGAAGCCACCTCGCCCCCGAGGCCAGGAGCGGCAGCTGAGACAAGCCACCCACGCCCGAGGCCAGGGCCGGCGGCCTGGAGGAGAAACCCGAGGAGTGGTGGCTGGGCGGGCCCAGGAGGGCCTAGAGGAGCTATCCTACGTTGAGGGTCGGGAACGGTGGCGGTGAGGAGATACCCCTCGTCAAAGGTAAGGTGCAGTGGCTCTGCTGGAGCAGTCGTGAAGAGATACCCCACGCTCAAGGTAAGTGAAACCCAAATAAGATGGTGGGTGTTGCGGGAGGGAATCAGAGGGCAGACACACTGAAACCATACTCACAGAAAACTAGTCAATCTAATCACACTAGGACCACACCCTTGTCTGACTCAATGAAACCAAGCCATGCCTGCAGGGCAACCCAAGATGGGAGGGTCATGGTGGAGAGGTCTGACAGAATGTGGTCCACTGAAGAAGGGAATGGCAAGCCACTTCAGTATTCTTGCCTTGAGAACCCCATGAACAGTATGAAAAGGCAAAATGATAGGATAGCAAAAGAGAAACTCCCCAGGTCAATAGGTGCCCAATATGCTACTGGAGATCAGTGGAGAAATAACTCCAGACAGAATGAAGGGATAGAGCCAAAGCAAAAACAATCCCCAGTTATGGATGTGACTGGTGATAGAAGCAAGATCCGATGCTGTAAAGAGCAGTATTGCATAGGAACCTGGAATGTCAGGTCCATGAATCAAGGCAAATTGGAAGTGGCAAACAAGAGATGGCAAGGGTGAACGTCGACATTCTAGGAATCAGCGAACTAAAATGGACTGGAATGGGTGAATTTAACTCAGATGACTATTATATCTACTACTGTGGGCAGGAATCCCTCAGAAGAAATGGAGTAGCCATCATGGTCAACAAAAGAGTCCGAAATGCAGTACTTGGATGCAATCTCAAAAATGACAGAATGATCTCTGTTCGTCTCCAAGGCAAACCATTCAATATCACAATTATCCAAATCTATGCCCCAACCAGTAATGCTGAAGAAGCTGAAGTTGAACGGTTTTATGAAGACCTACAAGATCTTTTAGAACTAATACCCAAAAAAGATGTCCTTTTCATTATAGGGGACTGGAATGCAAAAGTAGGAAGTCAAGAAACACCTGGAGTAACAGGCAAATTTGGCCTTGGAATGCGGAATGAAGCAGGCCAAAGACTAATAGAGTTTTGCCAAGAAAATGCACTGGTCATAGCAAACACCCTCTTCCAACAACACAAGAGAAGACTCTACACATGGACATCACCAGATGGTCAACACCGAAATCAGATTGATTATATTCTTTGCAGCCAAAGATGGAGAAGCTCTATACAGTCAACAAAGACAAGACCGGGAGCTGACTGTGGCTCAGATCATGAACTCCTGATTGCCAAATTCAGACTTAAATTGAAGAAAGTGGGCAACACCACTAGACCATTCAGGTATGACCTAAATCAAATCCCTTATGATTATACAGTGGAAGTGAGGAATAGATTTAAAGGTCTAGATCTGATAGATAGAGTGCCTGATGAACTATGGAATGAGGTTCGTGACATTGTACAGGAGATAGGGATCAAGACCATCCCCATGGAAAAGAAATGCAAAAAGGCAAAATGGCTGTCTGGGGAGGCCTTACAAATAGCTGTGAAAAGAAGAGAAGCAAAAAGCAAAGGAGAAAAGGAAAGATATAAGCATCTGAATGCAGAGTTCCAAAGAATAGCAAGAAGAGATAAGAAAGCCTTCTTCAGCAATCATGTAAAGAAATAGAGGAAAAGAACAGAATGGGAAAGACTAGAGATCTCTTCAAGAAAATTAGAGATACCAAGAGAACATTTCATGCAAGGATGGGCTCGATAAAGGACAGAAATGGTCTGGACCTAACAGAAGCAGAAGATATTAAGAAGAGGTGGCAAGAATACACGGAAGAACTGTACAAAAAAGATCTTCATGACCCAGATAATCATGATGATGTGTTGACTAATCTAGAGCCAGACATCTTGGAATGTGAAGTCAAGTGGGCCTTAGAAAGCATCACTACGAACAAAGCTAGTGGAGGTGATGGAATTCCCGTTGAGCTGTTTCAAATCCTGAAAGATGATGCTGTGAAAGTGCTGCACTCAATTTGCCAGCAAATCTGGAAAACTCAGCAGTGGCCACAGGACTGGAAAAGGTCAGTTTTCATCCCAATTCCAAAGAAAGGCAATGCCAAAGAATGCTCCAACTACCGCACAATTGCACTCATCTCACATGCTAGTAAAGTAATGCTCAAAATTCTCCAAGCCAGACTTCAGCAATATGTGAACCGTGAACTCCCTGATGTTCAAGCTGGTTTTAGAAAAGGCAGAGGAACCAGAGATCAAATTGCCAACATCCGCTGGATCATGGAAAAAGCAAGAGAGTTCCAGAAAAACATCTATTTCTGCTTTATTGACTATGCCAAAGCCTTTGACTGTGTGGATCACAGTAAACTGTGGAAAATTCTGAAAGAGATGGGAATACCAGACCACCTGACCTGCCTCTTGAGAAATCTGTATGCAGGTCAGGAAGCAACAGTTAGAACTGGACATGGAACAACAGACTGGTTCCAAATAGGAAAAGGAGTACGTCAAGGCTGTATATTGTCACCCTGCTTATTTAACTTATATGCAGAGTACATCATGAGAAATGCTGGACTGGAAGAAACACAAGCTGGAATCAAGATTGCTGGGAGAAATATCAATAATCTCAGATATGCAGATGACACCACCCTTATGGCAGAAAGTGAGGAGGAGCTAAAAGCCTCTTGTTGAAAGTGAAAGAGGAGAGTGGAAAAGTTGGCTTAAAGCTCAACATTCAGAAAACGAAGATCATGGCATCTGGCCCCATCACTTCATGGGAAATAGATGGGGAAACAGTAGAAACAGTGTCAGACTTTGTTTTTTTGGGCTCCAAAATCACTGCAGATGGTGACTGCAGCCATGAAATTAAAAGGCGCTTACTCCTTGGAAGAAAAGTTATGACCAACCTAGATAGTATATTCAAAAGCAGAGACATTAGTTTGCCAACTAAGGTCCGTCTAGCCAAGGCTATGGTTTTTCCTGTGGTCATGTATGGATGTGAGAGTTGGACTGTGAAGAAGGCTGAGCGCCGAAGAATTGATGCTTTTGAACTGTGGTGTTGGAGAAGACTCTTGAGAGTCCCTTGGACTGCAAGGAGATCCAACCAGTCCATTCTGAGGGAGATCAACCCTGGGATTTCTTTGGAAGGAATGATGCTAAAACTGAAGCTCCAGTACTTTGGGCACCTCATGCGAAGAGTTGACTCATTGGAAAAGACCCTGATGCTGGGAGGGATTGGGGGCAGGAGGAGAAGGGGATGACCGAGGATGAGATGGCTGGATGGCATCATGGACTCAATGGACATGAGTCTGGGTGAACTCTGGGAGTTGGTGATGGACAGGGAGGCCTGGCGTGCTGCGATTCATGGGGTCGCAAAGAGTTGGACACGACTGCGCGACTGAACTGAACTGAACTGAATGGCAGAGACCTTGTTTGATTTGTTTAGACTTGATGTTCTTGGCATGTCATAGGCACTATTAAGTGTTGTTGTTGGACCTCCCAAATGACTCAGACTATAAAGAATCTTCCTGCAATGAAGGGCACCTGGGTTTGATCCCTGGGTTGGGAAGATCCCCCAGAGAAGGGAATGGCTATCCACTCCAGTATTCCTGCCTGGAGAATTCTACAGATAGAGGAGCCTGCTGGGCTACAGTCCGTGGGGTCACAAAGAATCAGACATGACTTAACCACTGATACTTTGTTGCTGGTAGTAGTCATAGTAGTACATCCACCTGTCTCTACCCCTAGAACACTGCCTGCCCTATAGCAGGCCCTGAAGAAGCACCACTTGAAAACTGGAATAAACAGAGGAGGAAGGCCCCCTGAGGTTTGCTGGAGGAAGGGATTAAGCACTTGCATCTCTCCAGGGCCATTGAATGAACCCAGGTGAACTAGAGGGGAAGAATGACTCACTGACTTTTCCCCTTTGGCATGAGAGGACCCAAGCCACTTTCAAAATCTCATTTCTGAGCCCAAGAGCCACAGTGATTTAGAAATTGGAAGGAACTCCCCCACTCCCCCACTCCAGCCTAACACCCCACCAGTGTGTCCCGATTCACGGCTGCCCACCCTCCTCTCTGCAGGATGGGGAGATCCCCCTCACACAGAACCTCCCACTCATCTGTTTAAGGTCCTAAGAAAGAATGAAAGTGAAGTCGCTAAGTCGTGTCCATCTCTTTGCTATCCCATGGTCTGCACCCTACCAGGTTCCTCCATCCATAGGATTTTCCAGGCAAGAATACTGGAGTGGGTTGCCATTTCCTTCTCCAGGAGATCTTCCCAACCCAGGGATTAAACCCAGATCTCCCACATTGTAGGCAGATGCTTTATAGTCTGAGCCACCACGGAAGTCCTAAGCCCAGTGCTAAAACCTGGGCTAGCCCTAGGTGCTCAGAGATGAAATCAATCAACCTGCCCCTTCTGGGCTTGCTCTGGCTTGCTATCCCACCCAGTGATGAAATGGACAGCTCTCTTGAGGAGCCCTCTTGAGTCCTAATGTGTTTCTTCAGTGCAGGTTAAATATTTCTGTGCACACATGCTCAGTCGCTCAGTCATGTCCAAATCTTTGTGAGCCTGTGGACTGTAGCCCACCAGGCTCCTCCACTCAGAATTCTCCAGGCAAAAATGCTGGAGTGGGTTGCCATGCCCTCCTCCAGGGGTCTACAGGAATATCACCTTCCTTTCTCTATTCACTAGGCTTGTTTTAATGTTCCTCTGAGACTATTGAAATTATCAAAGGAGACTGATGAGATGAAGAAAATAAAAGAGCAGTTCTTGGAGAAAACTCCTCATTATGGGATTGGCTTACGAAGAAGGGTTGGAGAAAGAACTGAAAGGGAGCAGTCAGAAGGTGGGTGGAGAGTACACTTTCTCATATACCAGATGGGAGAATATCCTAAAGCTGCAGGTGGCAAATAACCACATAGATCCTGCAGGGAAGTCAAGAGAATGGGAGGAGATTGTGGACTTTGGCTAATGATTATCTCATCATAACCTTCGAGGGAGATTTTCCATGATGTGGAAGGACCAGAGTGGGACTGCAAGGTGCAGAGGAGAAAAATGAGGAGTAGAGGCACAGAGGCAAGGGGTGTAGATAACACCTCCAAGCTCCAAGGGCAGCACATGGTTGCTGGGAGCAGAGGCAGCCTGGGACTAAGGCAAGAGCTCAGACACTGTGGCACACATCACAGTTTATGTGTTCAGACTCTTCTTTCTTCTGGGAACCACGTACCCTCTTTTTGAGCCCAGAGTCTCTGCTCAGCGAATCAGAGCCCTTCTCTGGGGTTTCTCAAGTTAGAACCAAAGGAATATAGGCTTTCCTCTCAGTGTTGAAACCTGGGTTTGTGAGTCCAAGAGTGGCCAACGGTCCCTGTGGTGGTCCCTGGTGGGGAAAGCCCACGTGGGAGAATTCAGGTGACACTGAGAGAAACAGAAGTCTTGTCCTGCAGCGTCTGTGTGCCTGACACTCGACTCTGCCCATTTGCTTGGCCTGACATGTGATAACTGGAGTCAATACAGCCCATTGGATTCTAGACTAAATCAAATTGGGTTCTGTCATTTTCTACCAGAAGAATTCTCATCTCATGACTAGAGACCAAAGGGCAAGTTCACAATGAGGCTGGTACCCAAGATGCTTGAAGCTAAAGTCATTCACATACAGAGCCAGGGCAGCCCTCAGGGGCCACTTGTCCCTCTTGAGTCTAATGTCCCAGCCTGGCAACTAGAGCTGGTCATGCCTAGCATCGTCCCAGCTCTGATAACGGAGCTGGCCTGGCGGCCTGTGGAGGAGGTTATTTATTTGCTTCATAAGCAGGGGGGCCTGAGGCACATCATGGCAGGGCCCGAGCTTGCCTTTCTTTCCTGTTTCACATTATATTTCACCCTGGCAAGAGTGATTCTTCTTGGCCAGGAAATTGATTTTAAATCACCCTTCTTGCTGCTGACAGCCCCATGAAACCCTCCCTCCCTGGGGCCTTTGTCCTCTCTCTCTCTCTCTGAAAAGCCCACTTCTCAGTCCCATCCTCCAGCACCCCGTCTACACACACACACAAACACACACATACACAGCTCTGCTCTGCTCCATGATGGGGATTTTATTTTTCCCCAATTCCATTTAGTGATGCACTTTTATAACCAACTCCATCTGTGGCACTGAGACCAGTCTGGAGTGATGGGCCCCTGGGAGAGGAAACCAGGAAGCCGGATGGAGGAAATGTGAACTTTCATTCCTGGCACCTGCCTAGAGGGAGCGAGCTGGCACCAGGCAAAAGGTGGCAGACTGGTTCTCACAGAAGGAGCTTGAGAAGGGGATGGAAATCCTGATGCTGAAGCCATGAGCTCTATAGCCCACATCCTCAGCTAAGACCAGACACCAGGCAGGGAGGAGAAAATACAGAGAAGCGGGGAATGAAGAAGGTGTGATACTGCTGGTGGCACTCCTCCTGGGCCCTTGCCTCTCAGCGCAGGTTGCCTCTGTGGTTACCTATCCCAGCACTTGGTTGCAGGGGACATGCCTTGGAAATGTCCAAGCACAAGCTTTGGAATCTAAAAGGTTTTCATCTCCCAGCCAGCTCTGCCACTTAATAGCTGTATGGGCTTCTCTGATTGGGGGTCTGCCAGCCTTTTCTTAAAGAGCCTGATGGTACTAGCAATATTTTAGGGTTTGCAAGCCATGAGGTCTCTCACAACAGCTCACAAGTTCTGCCATTGTAGGACCAGAGCTGCTAGAGACAATATGTAAATGAAGGGGTGTGGCTGTGTCCTAATAAACTTTATTTACAAAAGCAGGCAGCCTGAAAAAAAAAAAAAAAGGCAGGCAGCCTGCCTTCAGGGCATAACTGGCCCCTCCCTCCCTTTGTCCCCCCCAGTCCAGGTGCAACTCACAAAATTCTGATTACAGCCATAGGGGCTCAGGCCAGTTGCTTAAAGGAAAACTGCAAAATTGCCAGAATGGAAGACTCTCTGCTATTCACTTAAATATACATGGTACAGCCTAATGGTTAAAACCATGGGTTAGCTTCAAGCCTGACTTTGTCGCCTTTAATCTTGGTCATGTTGCTTGCCTGTTCTGCGCCTCAGCATCATCATCTGTAAAATGAAAGTGCTAAACCGTGGGTGGGTGTGAAGACTTGACTATTCAGCTCCTGTGCTAAAACAGTGTCTGGTAGGTAACATGAGCCTTATTATCAAGGAGTCTGGTGAGACTGTGAGATGGGTAACAGAAAGAGGTTTCCATGTGATGGCAGAGGAAGTCTTCTTAATCTGACTTTAGGAGGGCTTCCCAAAGGAGGTGATGCTGAAGCGGAGGCACTGACAACAAGTAGGACTGACTCAAGAGAAGAAGATGGAAGCATGTTGGAGCATCTCATTGTAGGTGAGAAAAACTAAGTCACATTTAAGGACTCATAAGGAGGGTTGGGGGTTTCCTGGTTGCAAAGCAACCAGGGAGAGACCAGGCTGGAGAGAGAAGCAGGGGCCAGATCATGGAAGACTGCGAATGCTGTGCGGCAGAATGTGGGTTTTCTCTTCATGACGCTGGCGGCTATGGAAAGGTTTAATTGGAGGAGATTTGTACCGAGATGTGTTCTCACTGCTGCCGCAGTCTAGAGGATGCATTGAAAAGGATGAGAGTAGAGGCACAGGGACCGCCAGGAAGCCCTTGCATTAGATTAGGGCTGGGAGGAGGCGGCTGCCCTACGGCAGGAGCCCTGGGAGGAAAGAAGAGGCGCAGGCAGGAGTTGTTAAAGAGAGAGAAGCATCCAGATAGGGATCCTGTTGGACATAGGGAAAGTAAAGAGGGAGGAGGCTAGAGTGACTCCCAGGTTTTGACCTAACTAAAATCATGACCAGCAGAAGCAGCTGACATGACCGCTGCCTTTACAATCTGACACAGCAGAGCTTTATCACAGACTGATTTGGAGCCAGAAATCAAAACCCAAGATTCTGACTGCAGTCCTTTTGGATTCGCACTAAGGACTGAGATTGCTGGATCATAGGGAAGTTCTATTTTCAGTTGGAAGAAACCTCCATACTCTTTTCATAGCTGCTGTACCATTTTGCATGCCCACCAACAGTGTACAAGTGTTCCAATTTCTCCACAGCCTTGCCAACACTTGTTATATTTTGATTTTTTTAATAACAGTGATCCTAACGTGTGTGAGTGATATCTCATTGTGGTTTTCAGTTACATTTCTCTGATGATTACCGATGTTCAGCACCTTTTTGTGTACCTGTAGTTCATTTGAATGATTTCTTTGCACTCTTGTGTTCAATGCAGCTTTCTACACAGTAACCAAGGTGTGGAAACAACCCAGTGTCCATCACCAGACAAAGAGGTAAAGAAAAGATACATCCAGTGGAATATTCAGTTCAGTCGCTCAGTCGTGTCTGACTCTGTGACCCCGTGAATCGCAGCACGCCAGGCCTCCCTGTCCATCACCAACTCCCAGAGTTCACCCAAACTCACGCCCATCGAGTCAGTGATGCCATCCAGCCATCTCATCCTCGGTCGTCCCCTTCTCCTCCTGCCCCCAATCCCTCCCAGCATCAGAGTCTTTTCCAATGAGTCAACTCTTCGCATGAGGTGGCCAAAGTACTGGAGCTTCACTTTTAGCATCATTCCTTCCAAAGAAATCCCAGGGTTGATCTCCTTCAGAATGGACTGGTTGGATCTCCTTGCAGTCCAAGGGACTCTCAAGAGTCTTCTCCAACACCACAGTTCAAAAGCATCAATTCTTCGGCGCTCAGCCTTCTTAACAGTCCAACTCTCACATCCATACATGACCACAGGAAATACCATAGCCTTGACTAGCACACCTTAGTCAGCAAAGTAATGTCTCTGCTTTTGAATATGCTATATAGGTTGGTCATAACATTCCTTCCAAGGAGTAAGCGTCTTTTAATTTCATGGCTGCAGTCACCATCTGCAGTGATTTTGGAGCCCAAAAAAATAAAGTCTGACACTCTTTCCACTCTTAACCTTAAAAAAAGGCAAATGGTACCACTTGTGATAACATAAATGGACCTTGCAGACACTATGCTAAGTGGAATAAATCAATCACAGAAAGGAAATATTATAAGCCAGTTTCACATGTATGGGGAACCTAAAGTAGCCAGACTTACAGAAGCAGAAAATAGACTGGTGGTTGACAGAGTTGGGAGGGGAGGAGGGAAAAATGGGAAGTTGCTCATTGAGTATAGTGTTTCAGTTAGAGAAGACGAAGAAGTTGTAGAGGTCTGCTGTATACTGTAGAGCCCGTAGCTAACAATATGGTATTGTTTAAAAAGTAAAAAGGATAGGTCTCATGTTAACTGTTCTTATCACAAAAAAAGCAAAGGGGCAAAAGGAAGCTTTTGGAGGTAATGGGTGTGATTTGATTGTGATTTTGGTATCATAGGTATAGGCATATGTCCAAATTTACCAAGTCATGTTAGTTAGTTCAATCACTCAGTCGTGTCTGACTCTTTGCGACCCCATGAATCGCAGCACGCCAGGCCTCCCTGTCCATCACCAACTCCCAGAGTTCACTCAGACTCACGCCCATCGAGTCAGTGATGCCATCCAGCCATCTCATTCTCTGTCGTCCCCTTCTCCTCCTGCCCCCAATCGCTCCCAGCATCACAGTCTTTTCCAATGAGTCAACTCTTCGCATGAGGTGGCCAAAGTACTGGAGTCTCAGCTTTAGCATCATTCCTTCCAAAGAAATCCCAGGGTTGATCTCCTTCAGAATGGACTGGTTGGATCTCCTTGCAGTCCAAGGGACTCTCAAGAGTCTTCTCCAACACCACAGTTCAAAAGCATCAATTCTTTGGTGCTCAGCTTTCTTCACAGTCACTCAGCTTTAGCATCATTCCTTCCAAAGAAATCCCAGGGTTGATCTCCTTCAGAATGGACTGGTTGGATCTCCTTGCAGTCCAAGGGACTCTCAAGAGTCTTCTCCAACACCACAGTTCAAAAGCATCAATTCTTTGGTGCTCAGCTTTCTTCACAGTCCAACTCTCACATCCATACATGACTACTGGAAAAATCATAGCCTTGACTAGACGGACCTTGGTTGGCAAAGAAATGTCTCTGCTTTTCAACATGCTATCTAGGTTGGTCATAACTTTTCTTCCAAGGAGTAAGCATCTTTTAATTTCATGGCTGCAGTCACCATCTGCAGTGATTTTGGAACCCACAAAAATAAAGTCTGACACTGTTTCCACTGTTTCCCCATCTATTTCCCATGGAGTGATGGGACCAGATGCCATGATCTTCATTTTTTAAATGTTGAGCTTTAAGCCAACTTTTTCACTCTCCACTTTCACTTTCATCAAGAGGCTTTTTATTTCCTCTTCACTTTCTGCCATAATGGTGGTGTCATCTGCATATCTGAGATTATTGATATTTCTCCCAGCAATCTTGATTCCAGCTTGTGCTTCTTCCAGTCCAGTGTTTCTCATGATGTACTCTGCATAGAAGTTAAATAAGCAGGATGACAATATACAGCCTTGATGTACTCCTTTTCCTGTTTGGAACCAGTCTGTTGTTCCATGTCCAGTTCTAACTGTTGCTTCCTGACTTGCATATAGGTTTCTCAAGAGGCAGGTCAGGTGGTCTGGTATTCCCATCTCTTGAAGAATTTTCCACAGTTTATTGTGATCCACACAGTCAAAGGCTTTGGCATAGTCAATAAAGCAGAAATAGACTTGTTACATTAAATATATGCAATTTTTTGTATGTCAATTAACTTCAATAAAGTTGTTAAAAAATAACAAAACTTGAGGAACTTCCCTGGTGGTCCAGTGGTTAAGAATCCACCTGCCAATTCAGAGGACATGAGTTCGATCCCTGGTCCAAGAAGATCCCACATGCAGGGCAACTAAACCATATGCCACAGATACTGAGCCCACTGGCTCTAGAGCCTGTGCTCTGCAACAGCAAAAGCCACTGCAACAAGAAGCATGCGCACTGGAACTGGACAGCCGCCCTCACTGCCCGCAACTAGACAAAGCCTGTGCACAGCACCAAGAGCCCAGGAGCAACCACGAAGACCTAGTGCCGCCATAAGTTACATAAATAAATAGAATTACTTTTTTAAAAACTTGATGTAGTAACGAGGCTGTCAGAGGTCATTTCATGATGCCTCTGCCTCTGGACCCATCTGCGTTCAACCCACCTGAACAGCCAGTCGTGAGTGCAATGATGGACAGACGCTCTCAAGAAGGAAGCTGCTGCCGTGTGGAGGTGAAGGTCCTGAGAACCTCCAGAGTCAGAGCTTTTAACTGATAGACACACTGATCCCCCTACTTCCTTTTTCTTTCCTTTTAAAATTAGCCAGCTGGGTCAGTTTCCTTGCTGTAGAGGGAGGGAGGGTCTGGCAGATAGCCACCCCAACTACATCACAGTTAAGGCTCCACAGCCCTAGCCACGACAGATGCAATTTATCTACAGCCAAGGCAAAGAGGCAAAGAAATGCCTTTTCTTCCCTTCCTTGCTGTTACAGGCCATTTATCACCTTCATTATTTTTATAGCAGTGTGGAGTGCTCGGCTCTCTCCTCTGCCCCCCAGGAAATGTGAACAAATGACGGATCTGGAACCCATGCTATCAAGGAAGGCATCAAAGCACAGAGGGGTAATTAAGAATGGAATGTCAAGTGCCTGCCCCTTTGCCCTCTCTTGTTCTTATTTTAACTCCCTCCTGTGCCCCAGAATTCCCCAGGAAGGACCTGAGACTTAATCTGAGTTGTGGACTGGAAAGCAAGAGTTGTCTAAAGCACCTGAAGCATCAGTGGGCTTTTGAAAAGGGAGGTTGTTGTAATGCTTATGCCAGGTGACCTCTGATTTAAGCTAACAGAAAAACCAAAACTGACTCAGGGAGAAAGTTGGTGTGAGGTCTGTAGGACTTCAAGTTTTGATGGAAAGGTGGGAAGATGGAGAAAGAAAGTAGAACATGCTCTCATTTGGGTGAAAGTTAGTGTTGTTCAACTCAAAGCAGGAGTGAGTGCAATGAGAGATTCTGTTTGCCTCGCCACAGTGGGGAAGGTCTGGAGAATGGAGTTTTGGTGTTATATGAACCTGAATTTGAATCTCTACTTTTCCAGTACCTCTAAAATTTATAAACTGGGAATAATTATATCCATATTATACGGCTGTTGTTTTTCTTTCAATTAAAATACCAGCATTATTTTTCATTGCTCAAATTGTTCCAGCTTTAGCCACTGGGAGCTTCATCAGGTTGGCCCCTGTCTTCTTTCAACAAGCCTCCAAATGTTCTAAGCTCATCTTGTATTTTCCATTCCTCACTTCTGGAATCAACCACTTCTTCTAGGACCCCTAGTTCCTTTTAATGGGGAGAGGTGTTTAGAGACCAAGATCTGAGCGTTTCCTGTGCTTACTGTCACTGAAGTGTCATTGTTTCTAGGCCCTCTTCTCAGAGCTAGGAAACATATGTGCACCAACCCATGCATATACGCACACTGATACTTCTGTATCAATCTATATCATGGCTTTGCAAGAAGAAAATGAGGTAGTAAACTAAAGAGAATGTTTTATCTTTGCGACTTTTCTGTTCACTTGAAATTAAACATTTTTTTAAAGTATTTAAAGAGTCTAGAATGTAATAGGCATGCAATAGCTTCCAATTCCCTTTCCATCCCTCCACTTCCTGGACTTGACTGCTCTTCCTATCTCGAGAATTTGTATGCAGAATGAAAATATCTCCTCCGCAGGATTGTTGCAAAACATACTGGATGTGTTTCAGGAGGTGAAACTTACATGTAGCTATGGCAGGACTAGTAGCAGGAACCCCCCTGGCCAAGTTCTTTGAGCAATTAGCTGGCTCTACCCAAAGTCCGAAGCAGAGTCTTTTATAATATGGAGGGGGATATGGTTTAGGCTCCCCTAGAAGCAGACCCTGAGACAGGATTCAAGTGCTAATAACTTATCTGGGGGCACCAGGAATGCTTTATGGAAATGGGAAATGATCCAGAGAGAGGAAGGCAGCCAAAATGTCTGCATTAAGAAGCCAGCTCCGCAGTGGGGGACCACAGCTTAATCCCATGAGGAGACTCCGGAGAACGCTGTAAAACACACGCCTTGGATTTATCCTCACACCCCCAGCAAAGTAACTGGGGGATTTTTACAGAGGAATCCACATTCCTCATTGGTGGAAGGCTGCTCCCAGGGTTGCGCCTCCCCAGCACACGCAGTGTGGCCTCCTGTTTCTAAATAAAGCCCCAGGACAGCACTGCAGATACTGTACACGTGTCTTAGCTTTGTGCGCCAGACCCCAGTGGCCACGCTAGGCCCAAATTCAGTCCGCCTGTCTCCATTTCCTCAACTCCTCCAGCTCTCCCGAGCTTCCTTGAGAGAACCATGTAAAGGGGAAGAGAATTATGACCTCTCCCGAGGTTTTGGCTCAGAATGAAAAAGTTTGTCAAGGAAGAGCCAGTTTCATCTAACCAAATATTCAATAAACTGTGACAAGGTGGCCAGGCCTACAAATTTCCTCAAAGTGATATAAAAATGTATTTATATATAGAGCTAAGTGGCATTTCTTTATATATGAATATGTAAATTCCTGGGTTTGTAAGTTTCTGTGGTTGAGAATGAGAATGAGACAGTGAGTACAGAGCCATGAATTCATAAAAATATTTTAAAGGCGCTCTTTCCAACCTTTTGGTGTGTTATGTTATTAAGGTACAGTAGACTTGCAAAGTATCTTGTAAATTTAAAAGTTTAATGCATCATTTGCAGAAGTTTTCCACTGAGTTTGCTGTAAAAAAAAAAGGGGGAGGGCAGTGATGAGAAAAGATGTCATCTCAACCTTTCCCCTTGAGAAGAGTGGTATGCTTGGCTTCCGCAGCCAGAGCCTCCATCCTTCCCTGCATCCTGAGGACCCAGAGCTTCTTGCATGGGTGGGCTCGCCATGTGCAGACACAGGTTGTACCCAGTGCAAGCACACCCAGCCTAGGGTTGACAGAGCACTGAAATCTCAGCCACACTCCCCTCACCACGCCAAGCACCCCCATGGAGGGCTGCATCTGGCAAGAAGAGGCATCTTTTATTAATCTGCACAAAAGCACCATGTGGCCAGCAGCACTCCTCTGTGCAATATGTACTATGTGCAAGCACCAGTGACACGGAGTTACCAATTTAAGCATCACAAGAACAGGACACAGAGAGAAGAAAGACTTGTTCAGAGTTTCCTGTGGTCGCCATAACAAAGTGTCACAGATAGGGTGGCTTCGGCAGCATCCATTTATTTCCTCACAGTTCTGGAGGCTGCAAGTCCAGGATCATGGTGTCCACAGGGTTAGTTCCTTCCAAGGTTCTCTCACGAGCCTGTATATGACCGTCTTCTCCCTGGGCCTTCATATGGTCTTGCTTCTGTACATGTCTGTGTCTTCGTCTCCTCTTCTTATAAGGATATCAGTCGTATGTATTTGGGCCCACCCTAATGACCTCATTTTAACTGATTCACTCCTTTAAAGACTATCTCCAAATATAGTCACATTCTCAGGTCCTGGGGACTTGGGACTTCAACATATGGATTTCAAGAGGGGGAACACAATTCAGCCCATCACACAGAGCAACATAAAAAGTCATTGATGATACCAGAAATAGAATTTGATATTTGCTGACTTCCTTTCTATGAAGCTCTGGGGCTTATTCCAAAGCCATCGTGTCCCTGTCAACCCTCGTTTCTGACAGAGGTGTAAATGGAATTGCAGACACTAAGAAGAAGAAGAAGAAGAAAAAAAAAAGCAGTTCTGCCTCACTGCTGTTTCTGCTTAGCAAGTCATGCTGCCACCCCTAAACGGAGCCAGGATCTCTGTGACACCCACATAATACCCACCTCCGCTGGTTCCTTCAGCAGAAGGGAATGTCGTTCCAGAGCCAAGAGCTCACAGATGCCTGTTAGACATCCACTCCCCTCTGCTGAGCAGTCACCTCCCACCTGATCTACACAAAGAATTTGTTTTTGTTGTTCGGTTGTCCAACTCTGCAACCCCATGAAGCTGCAGCACACCAGGCTTCCCTGTCTTTTGCTGTCTCCTGGAGTTTGCTCAGATTCGTGTCCATTGAGTCACTGATGCTATCTAGCCATCTCATCTTCTGCTACCCCCTTTTCCTTTGTCTTCAGTCTTTCCCAGCATCAGGGTCTTTTTTCCAATGAGTTGGCTCTTCACATCACATGGCCACAGTGTTGGAGATTCAGTATCAATCCTTCCAATGAATATTCAGCGTTGATTCCCTTTAGGATTGACTGGTTTGATCTCCTTGCTGTCCAAGGGGCTCTCAAGAGTCTTCTCCAGCACCACAATTCGAAAGTATCCATTCTTCGGCACTCAGCCTTCTTTAGGGTCCAACTCTCATATCTGTACATGAGTACTGGAAAAACCATATTTTTGACTATACAGACTTTTGTTGGCAAAGTGATGTTTCTGCTTTTTAACACGCTGTCTAGGTTTGTCATAGCTCTCCTTCCAAGGAGCAAGCATCTTTTCACTTCATGGCTGCAGTCACTGTCCACAGTGGTTTGAGAGCTCAAGGAAATAAAATCTGTCACTGCTTCCACTTTTTCCCCTTTTATTTGCCATGAAGTGATGGGACTGTCACTTCATAGCTTCTTTGAGTTATGCAAGCCCCTTCGCCATGACGAGGCTATGGCCCATGAAGGGGACACACAGAATGTGTTTCCACAAACCTAGCTTCCAGACACATTTAGGTCATTTCTGCACAATGAAGACATCATATAATGAAGCCCTTTCCATGTCAAATGTCTGCAAGAAAAAGGCTGTGCTCACCTCCATTCAGGGCTCTGGATGATCTGTGTCAATAGAACCTCCTAAATTGTGCAGTGCACAACCAGTGTAACTGTACTTGGCAGCCATGGCACAGCATTCATACCCCTGACTCCATAAGTTATTTCTATCTGTTCCCTCCTTTCCCCTCTTCTCAACCTCTTGTCCCTTCTTAGTCCTCTGTTATGTTAAAGCTGCTTTTCCCTCAAAATCAATCAGCCAAGGGACTGCACTGTAACCTGTTGCCCAGATCTCCCCCAATTACAACCCCATCCTGGTGTTCACACCCTTGCACAGCCACCTCCCACATTGCACCGGGGTGTTTGATAGAATGCTGCAGAAATGATGGCACGCCACTTCCAAGATCAGCTTATAAAGACACAGTGGCTTCAGCCTTGATCATTTTCTCTCTCTTGCTCTCTTGTATCTCTTGCTCTGGAGGAAGCCATGTCATAAGAAATCTTGCAGTAAGATCCACTAACAAGGAACTGAAGCTTCCTGCCAACATATACATGAGTGAGCTCAGAAACAGACACCCTCCTCCAGACCCAGGCGATCTTCAGATGACTGCAACCCTGGCTGACGCACAGCTAAGCTGCTCCCGGATTTCTGACCCACAGAGAGCATGAGACAATAAATGTTTGTTGTTTTCAAACTGATAAGTTTGGTGTCACTTGATACACAGCAACAGATACTGAAGGTAGGCAAAGCACATGTTGGGTCAGATCAAGTCAGCCCCTCACAGAATCACCTCCCCTGAGCTGGGTTTGGATGTTCTTTCCCAAATTTCATCAGAAGGGGTTATAAGAAACAGCCATGGAGAACGCCCCACCAATTTTGCAGCACACCTGCCATTAAGCATATCATTTCCTGCTTCATTAACTTTGTGGTGCTCTTTGTAAGGGGCATGTGAGAAATACTTTAAAACAGGATTTAACTTCATTTACGTATTCATTATTGGAACTCCTGCAGTTATGAGTTTACCTAGAGAAGCAAAAATCTCCGCTTATAATATTAGTCCTCTGTCTTTAATATTCTTCCCACATTCACACAAGGGTCCATCCCTTCCTTTCTATCAACATTTTTGTTGTTCAACCTTTCCCTGGTTGACAGAGGATCAATATCCTAGGAACACAATGGAAAGTGATTGCAAAGTATAATTGCAAATATTACAGAGAAAGGAGGCAGGGTTTCATAAAGTCTATGAGAGTGAGGTTGAGGAACTGCTGGCTTCATGTGCAAAGGGTTTGAGGAATGCATATTGGGGAGCATTAGAGCAGTTAACAGCTGAAGAGAAGAAAACAGCCAGGAGGGTGATACCACGAAGACTTTGAAAAGATCAGTTTGAATATCAAAGGAATAAGAGAGGCTCTCTAGAAAATTGATAAAGTCCTCAAAGAGTTTTTGCAAAAAAATAACACTTTTATGATCATGCTGCAAAAGTCAAACATGAATTTGAGAATGTCATTTCATTCTACCATATACTTTTGTTGGGAAAATTCCACCCCAAAAAGTCAGTCCTTGTTTTACTGTGTTCGTTCAATGAGCAGACTGATGGTTGCATGTGCAAATCCAATTTTGTTAAGTGTGCAATAAAATAAACTTGTTTTTTAATGATTTTTGCTTTCACTTTTTAAGGAGCAGTGCAACAAAGTTCTGTTATAAATATTAACTGTGAAATATTTCTCCCATCTTTAAAGCCAATTTAAAGTAGCCCTTTTCTACTTCCAAGTATACCAAGGTATCAAAGACTAAAGCCAGCGGTGGGGGAAGCGAGGGTGCGGTGGGGGTGGGGGGGGGTGGGAACATTCTTCTCCTAAGGAACTGGACTCTGGCCTCCTTCCTGATATCTGAGCTTTGTACCTTTCATATTTGACTTTTTGCCCAGACATCTGGGAAGCTAAGTATGGTTCTGCTCACAATTCCAGGGTGTGGGTTTTTCCCACACCACCAAGCCATTCTGGAATACCAGTGGTCTGTCCTACAGTTCCACTGAGTTTTGACACTATCTACCAAGTGGTAGCAGCAGATTCCCCAGGTTAAGGGCTCAGTCCTACAAAACTACCCCCAACCCTGATGCCAGTCATGAGTCCGGTTGTTACCTCTGCTTCCAACTGATGAGTTATAGGCTGGAGGTTTCAACGCCCCCCTCGTTGCATGCGTGCTAAGTTCCTTCAATCATGTCCAACTCTTTATGACCCTATGGACTGTAGCCCGCCAGGTTCTTCTGTCCATGGGATTCTCAGGGCCAGAATACTGGAGTGGGTTTGCCATGCCCTCATCCAAGGGCTCTTCCCAACCCAGGGATTGAACCCGAGTCTCTTGCATCTCCTATATTGGCAGGCAGGTTCTTACCACCAGCACCACCTGGGAAAGCCGACCTCCCTCGAGGGGTTCAATCAATTTGCTAGAGTGGCTCACAGAACTCAGAGAAACATTTTACTTACTAGGTTACTGATTTATTATAAAAGGCTGCTATTCGGGAACAGCCAGATGGAAGAGATCCACAGGGCAAAGTACACGGGAAGGGGCACAGAGTTTCCATGCCCTCTCTGAGCACACCACCCTCAGCACATCAACACAATTCACCAACCTGGAAGCTCTCCAAACCTGCCTTTTACCTTTTTACAGAGACTTCATTACAGAAGCATAATTGATTAAATCATTGGCCATTGGCGACTGATTCCACCTCCAGCCCCTCTCTCCTTCCAGAGGTCAGGTGAGTGGGGCTAAAACTTCCAACATTCTGATCTGATTATCTAATCAACCAATAAATCCTATCCTTCGATGTAGCCCAATTCACCTCATTAACATAACAAAAGAGCCCTTCTGTCTCTCTCAGCACTTAGGAAATTCCAAAGGTTTTAGGAGCTCTGTGCCAGGAATGGGGACAAAGGCCAAATAAATATTTCTTATTAGAAATCACAATACAACACTGAGTCAAACTTTGTGGCTATCACGTTTTGCTGTTGTTCACTCACTAAGCTGTGTCTGACTCTTTGCGACCCCGTGGACTGCAGCACGCCAGGCCTCTCTGTCCTTCTCTATCTCCTGGAGTTTGCTCAGACGTTATGCTTGGTCCCAGATTTTCTTGGTATCCATCCTTCACTAAAAAATAATTGAATATGTATGTTGTAGACAAGTGTCTCAGATCCTTTGTAGAGTGAGGCAGCACATTAATTATGAACGAGTTCTGAAGCTGCCCCTTGGAAGATCAGCACAGAGTTTCATCACCCTTCTCAGCCTCTTTATTGTCATTGACAGGGTTAGTAACATGCTGCTTCCCCCGGCCTCCTTTCTTACTTTTTCTAACACGTGGTACTCTGGTTAGTTTTCTTCCTACATTTCTGTGCTTTCCTTCTGGCTTCCCTTTATGCAATATAGAAATTTCCCTTCCTGGAACATTTGCTCTCGTATGTGTCCAGACAGTGTCCAGAAAGCTGTGCATGCTAAGTCACTTCAGTCGTGTCCAACTCTGTCCGACCCTATGGAAACTCTGTCCGACCCTATGGAAACTCTGTCCGACCCTATGGAATGTAGCCCCCCAGGCTCCTCCATCCATGGGATTCTCCAGGCAAGAATACTGCAGTGGGTTGCCATGCCCTCCTCCAGGGGATCTTCCTGATGCAGGGATCAAACCCACGTCTCCTGCACTTCAGGAGGATTCTTTACTTCTAGGCCACTAGGGAAGTCCCCTCTAGAAAGCTGCAATGGTCCAAAAGCCATATTGTCCAAGTCAACAAAGTTTATCTTAAGACCACTCTAGAGTTACTTACTTTGATGTCCACTCTCTCAGCTCACCAGGCAGACACTCATTTTATTTTTTTAGCCTATATTTAAAGTAGGCAAAAGGTATAAAGAACAGTGCAATGAATACCTGTGTGCCCTATCCAGCTTAAGCAATAAAACATGGCTACAGAGATAATGCCTTCTACCTTCAGCTCATTTTCAATTATTAAAAGAAGCAGGCAGAAGGGTTGTATTTGAAGGCAGCCTGGGAATTGTTGCAATCACAAATAATGAACATAGGGACCATAATTTCTGGTTTACATGTACTCCCACAGGTATTTAATCATCCTTACATTCTGATGAGGTGTCTATTGTTCTTTCCATTTAGGGATGAATAAAAAGGTTAAGTGATGAGTTGGTGATGGGCAAGGAAACCTGGTGTGCTGCTGTCTACAGGGTCACAAAGAGTCAGACATGACTGAGCAACTGAACAGAAAAAGGTTAAGAGATTATCTGATGTAATAGATGCAATAGGAAGACACGGACCACAGAGCAGATGCTTGGGTTTGAATCCTGACCCCAATATGTGCTAAGAGTGTAACGCAGGCCCAATTACTTAAATGTCCTATGATTCTAGATTTCTCATCTCTAAAATCGGGGTAATAATATTACTTACTTCATGAGGTTTTCCTAAGATGAAATCTATGCTTAGAAGGAGAGCCTGGCACATTGTAAGTGATATGAGGTGCTGCCCCTCTCATTGCTACCATTATTTCTAGGGTTATTATTATTACCTGAATTGCCAAGAAAGGAGAGCTGTATTCTCCTACATAATTCTCTGTCTCCGAGAGTCTCAAATGCCTATAGCCAATAGGCAGCGATAGCCAATCAGCTTCTACTGCAGATTTAGCTACACCCCAGGCTCAGAACCCAGCCAGCTGGTACTTAGGAGAATTTAAGCAGCCCATAGCCTGCTGTTCAAGACTTATCTTGTCAGTCTTGGTGTTTGGCTCCATTCTGATCTTGTGCCCTATGGACACTGGGGATCTGTCCTATGCCTCAGCATCCATTTTTCCAAGACTACAAGGAATGGAGGTGCACAGGGTGTCTTGCAACCAGGTCTTCCTAAAGCAAAACACCTGCTGAGACTACTCTATCTGGCACATCCTTGCCTGGCTGGGGTGACACGCTTGAGCTTCTGATCATACCACCATCAAGCGAGTCCCCTTGCCCAGTGAACATGATGGGTCTCTGGAACTGAGACCTCCTCGGTCTTTATCAGCCCACCAATAACTAGGTCTTCTTCCGACTAGAGGCAGTCAGTTTGGGAATGTCACTTCTTCATTTCTACCAACTTCCACTTTCCCTTTTAACTACATAATTCGATTTTCTTTTTTTTTAATCAATGGCTTCTTGCTAATCAACCTCCTCCTTGGCATTTGCCCACTAAGCTTATAAAACAATCCAAAGCACTGGGCTAGGTTAGGCCTTAGCACAAATGCAATTGCACTTTTATTGCTGCCATAATTTTGAGTTGCTGAGTAATGAGATTGATTTCTCAGAGAAGTGAAAGGCAAATATGTGGCCACTCAGCAGCCAACTTCTATTTCTTTATAATTTGGTGCTGCCAAGCACTGTGTCTTGTTTTTCTCCCTTTCTGGTCATGGCAACCTCAATAGTTGAGAACTGCTGGGTCAGGTTTCAACCCAAGCAAGCTATGCCTGGTCCTATTTATTATTTTAAAGATTTATGTGGAGGGGCAAGATTTCCTGAAATGTGCAGAAGGAGCTTGGCAGACTCTCTGTCCAGCAAAATAACTATTTAATTGGTGAAAATTATTTATTAAAAAGTATTTAAAGTCTCTAGAAATTGTCCTAAGGGTGTACAGCAATGGGAGAAACATTCATCCCAGGAAATCTACTACACCTTAGTAGGAACAGTGGGAGCCTATGGCATTTGAGGCACACCTCATTCCATTGCTCCCTACCCCCAGCTGCACATTACAGAAGCTCTGCTCCAAGTCACTGTGGCCGAGAAGAAGCTTCTCTCTCCTTCCAGTTGCCAGTGGAACTTCTGTTTTATCTTCGCAGGGGCAGGCTACTGGTTTTTCTCATCCTTCTCTCCAGCCCCAGGCTGCAGAAATTCTATTCTGGTTGATTTTGCAGATAGGACAGGTCACAAAAATAGAAGAAGATAATAGAAGACTTGGGCAATGCTGTAAACCAACTAGGACTGAAAGACATCTATAACCCACTCGACCTAATGGCGGCAGAATACACATTCTACTTACAAACACATGGAACGTTCTCTAGGATAGGCCTTATTCTATGAACAAAGCAAGCCTAAATAAGGAATTAAATTAGAAATCAATATCAGAAGGAAACATGGGAACTTTACAAATATGTGAAGATTAAACAAAATACGACTATTTAACCAATGGGGCAAAGAAGGATTATAAGGAAAATTAGAAAATACTTTGAGATGAATGAAAACAAATACACAACATATCAAAACTTACGGAATGTATGAAAATAGTGCTCTGAGGGAAATTTACAGTGGTAAACACCTATTTTTTTAGAAATAAGAAAGAATGCAAATCAATAACCTAGCCTTGCAACTAGGAAAATAAGAGTAAGCTAAATCCCTTTTTAAAAGCAGAAGGAAATAAATAATAAAGATTAGAGCAGGGGGGGAAATGAAATAAAAAATAGAAAAACAGTGTAGAAAATAAAAACCAAAATTTGGTTCTTTAAAAAGACTAATAAAATTGGCAAACCTTTAGCTAGAGTGACCAAGAAAAAAGGAGAGGATACTTAATACTAAAGTGAGAACATCACTGCTGACCTTATAGAAATAGAAAGAATTATAAAGGAATACTATGAATAACTGTATACTAACATATCAGATAAAATACATGAAATAAGAACTTCTTAGAAAAACACAAATCACCAAAACTGATCCAAGAAGACATATAAAATCTGAATATACTTGCAACAAGTAAAGAAATTGAATTAGTAATTTTAAAACTTCCCACAAACAAAAGCCCAGGCCCAAATAATGCACCAGTAAATTCTACCAAAACTCAAAGAATCAATACCAATCCTTCATAAAATCTTCCAAAAAATAGAAGAACACTTTTCAATTTATTCTATGAGGTCATTACTACTCTGATATCAAAACAAAACAAAAACACCACTAGAAAACTATATACCAACATAATTTAAACAATATATTTGGACAAATAGGTAACAAAATACTAGCAAACTGATTACAACAACATGTGAAAGATATTGTATGCAATAAATAAATGAGATTTATCCCAGGAAAGCAAATTGGTTTAATATCTGAAAATCAATTCATAATGATTTTAACAATGTACCACATTAATAGAATAAATGAAAAAAAAGATAATTTCAAAAGATGCAGAAAAATCATTTGACAGAATCCAACACTTTTTCAATAAGGTATTGAAACACTGTACAATTGCACTCATATCACTGCTAGCAAAGTAATGCTCAAAATTCTCCAAGCCAGGCTTCAATAGTATATGAACCGGGAACTTCCAGATGTTCAAGCTGGTTTTAGAAAAAGCAGAGGAACCAGAGATCAAATTGCCAACATCCGCTGGATCATTGAAAAAGCAAGAGAGTTCCAGAAAAACATCTACTTCTGCTTTATTGACTATGCCAAAGCCTTTGTGTAGATCACAACAAACTTTGGAAAATTCTTCAACAGATGGGAATACCAGACCACCTGACCTGCCTCCTAAGAAATCTGTCTACATGTCAAGAAGCAACAGTTAGAACTGGACATGGAACAACAGACTGTTTCCAAATCAGGAAATGAGTACATCGGGGCTGTATATTGTCACCCTGCTTATCTAACTTATATGCAGAATATATCATGAGAAATGCTGGGTTGGATAAGCTGGAATCAAGATTGCAGGGAGAAATATCAATAACCTCAGATATGTGGATGACACCACCCTTATGGCAGAAAGTGAAAAAGAACTAAAGAGCCTCTTGATGAAAGTGAAAGAGGAGAGTGAAAAAGTTGGCTTAAAACTCAACATTCAGAAAACTAAGATCATGGCATCTGGTCCGATCACTTCATGGGAAATAGATGGGGAAACAATGGAAATAGTGACAGACTTTATTTTTCTGGGCTCCAAAATCACTGCAGATGGTGACTGGGGCCATGAAATTAAAAGACGCTTGCTCCTTGGAAGAAAAGTTATGACCAACCTAGACAGCCAACAAAAGTCCATCTAGTCAAAGCTATCATTTTTCTAGTAGTCAAGTATGAATGTGAGAGTTGGACTCTAAAGAAAAGCTGAGTGCTGAAGAATTGATGCTTTTGAATTGTGGTATTAGAGAAGAGTCTTGAGAGTCCTTTGGACCACAAGGAGATCCAACCAGTCCATCCTGAAGGAAATCAGTCCTGAATGTTCACTGGAAAGACGGATGTTAAAGCTGAAGCTCTAATACTTTGGCCACTGATGTAAAGAACTGACTCATTTGAAAAGACCCTGATGCTGGGAAGGATTGAAGGCAGGAAGAGAAGGGACGACAGAGGATAAAGTTGAATGGAATCACAGACTCGCTGGACATGAGCTTGAGTAGGCTCCAGGAGTTGGTGATGGACAGGGGAGCCTGGTGTGCTGCAGTCCCTGGGGTCACAAAGAGTCAGACACGACTGAGCAACTGAACTGAATACCTTTTCATAAGAAAATAATAAAAACTCAAGATACTCTAAATAGAAGGAAACATTTTCAACTTGCTAAAAGGATCTAACAGAATCCACAGCATCATACTTAATAGTAAAAGTCTGAGTGCCTTTCTCCTAATATCAGGATGTCTACTCTTGCCACTTCTATTCACTATTGCATGGGGGAGGAGGGAGTTCCTAAGACTTCAGCCAGTATTATTAGACAAGAAAGAGAAATAAAAGCATCCATATTGGAAAGGAAGAAGTTAAAATATCTCTTTTTTGAATGGCATGGGTTTATATATAAGAAGTCCCAAGAACCCGCTAAAAATAACATGAAAATAATAATTGGGCTTCCCTGGTAGCTCAGATGGTAAAGTGTTTGCCTAAACTGCAGGGAGACCCGGGTTCGATCCCTGGGTTGGGAAGATCCCCTGGAGAAGGAAATGGCGACCCACTCCAGTACTCTTGCCTGGAAAATCCCATGGACTGAGGAAGTGCCAAGAATCCACTAAAAATAACACGAAAATAATTTCAGCCAAATTGCAACACAGATGATTAATTTATAAAAATGCTTTATTTATATACATTGGCAATAAATACTAAGAAACACTTAACAAACCAATTCCATTTACAATAGCGCTGCTATTTCATACTATAATAACATGAAAAAAAATTTAGAAAAAAGTACAAGACTTGTACACTTAAAACTACAAAACATGATTGAAAGAAATTAAAGAAGATCTAAATGAATGTGAAGGCATTCCATGTTCATGAATCAGAAGGATTCGTATTAAGAGAGCAATACCCAAAAATTAATCTACAGATTTAATGCAACTTCTATCAGAATCATAACTTACTTTTTTTGGCAGAAATAGAAGAGCTGATCTTCAAATTCATAAAGACATTAAAGGGACCCAGAATGCCACAAGAATCTTGTGAAAAGAAAAAGAAAAGTTAGAAAACTCATGCTTCTCAACTTCAAAAATTGCTGCAAAATTGAACTGCAATCAAGACACTGTGTACTGGTATAAGGATAGATCGATAGAATTATATTGAGAATCTAGAAATAAACTTTTACATTTTTAATCAGTTGCTTTTCAACAAGCCTGAAAAGACAGTTCAATAGAGAAAGAACACTAAACAAATGTAGCTAGAACAACTGGATATCCACATTGTATGTTACCAATTCATGTATACACAAATGCTTGATTTTTGAGATTAAGTCCTTGTTCTTATCTCTTTCCACAAAGAAACAAGTAAATATAGTATAAAGTAATAATAATAATTCGAATCAGAGATCAAATAGCCAACATCCATTGGATCATAGAAAAAGGACAAGAATTCCAGAAAAACATCTTTTTCTACTTTATCGACTACACTAAAGCCTTTACTTGTGTAGATCATAACAAATTGTGGAAAATTCTTAACGAGATAGGAATACCAGACCACCTTAGCTGCCTCCTAAGAAATCTGTCTGCAGGTCAAGAAGCAACAGTTAGAACCAGACATGGAACAATGGACTGGTCCAAAATTGGGAAAGGAGTACATCAAGGCTATATTGTCACCCTGCTTATTTAACTTATATGTAGAGTACATCATGTGAAATTCCAGGCTGGTTGAAGCACAAGCTGGAATCAAGGTTGGCAGGAGAAATATCAATAACCTCAGATATGCAGATGACACCACCCTTAAGGCAGAAAGTGAAGAGGAACTAAAGAGTCTCTTGATGAAAGTGAAAGAGGAGAGTGAAAAAGTTGGCTTAAAACTCAACATTCAGAAAACTGAGATCATGGCATCTGGTCCCATCATTTCATGGCAAATAGATGGGGAACAGTGGAAACAGTGTCAGACTTTATTTTTTTGGGCTCCAAAATCACTGCAGATGGTGACTACAGCCATGAAATTAAAAGATGCTTGCTCCTTGGAAGAAAAGCTATGACCAACCTAGACAGCATATTCAAAAGCAGAGACATTACTTTGCTGACAAAGGTCCCTCTAGTCAAAGCTACGGTTTTTCCAGTGGTCATATATGGATGTGAGATTTGGACCATAAAGAAAGCTGAGTGCTGAAGAATTGATGCTTTTGAACTGTGGTGTTGAAGAAGACTCTTGAGAGTCACTAGGACAGCAAGAAGATCAGACCAGTCCATCCTAAAGGAAATCAGTCCTGAATGTTCATTGGAAGGACTGAAGCTGAAGCTCCAATACTTTGGCCACCTGATGAAAAGGGTTGACTCATTAGAAAAGACCCTGATGCTGGGAAGAATTGAAGGCAGGAGGAGAAGGGGATGACAGAGGATGAGGTGGTTGGATGGCATCACCAACTCCATGGACATGAGTTTGAGCAAGGTCTGGGAATTGGTGATGGACAGGGAAGCCTGGCATGCTGCAGTCTATGGGGTCACAAAGAGTCAGACACTACTGAGTGACTGAACTGAATTGATCTGAATAATTTGTCACTTAATATTTTTAATACTATGGGTAATCTATGGGTGAGCCATATAGCATAAATACCTACCTAAAAACTAGAATATCATCAGTATTGCTACATCCACCTACATGTTCCTCCTTATCCTGTCTCCTTTCTCGCATCAAAAGGAATAATGCTTTTCCTTAGTTCTGTGTTTACCATTCTTTGGCATCTTGTGAAACAGCTTGGTGTTAGGCTGGCAGCCCAGGAACTTCATTGCCTAGATTTCTACCATGGTGGTAGGCAGCTTCTAAAATGACTGCCAGTGATTCCAGCCAGCTGGCATATTTACTCCTTTGTGTAATTTTCTTCCCTTGAGCAAGGACTGGACTTAAAGCCTAGATTCTCTTCTAAGGAGACTATGGCAACCATAATGAGATGCATTTCCAACACTGGATTACAGAATGATTCTAGCAGGCATCCTGTCACTCTCTCCTGCTTTTTCCTCTCCCTGGCCCTGATAGAAGCCAAGGGCCATGTTTTGAGCTTGTGTTATGCTAAGTCTCATATACCCTCAGTCCAGCAAGCCCAAGGACCTTAATCCTGCCAAAGGCCACACGAGTGAGCTTGGGGACAGATCCTTCTCTAGTTGAGCCTTGAGATGGCTGGCATCCCCAGTGGACAATGTGAGTGGAGACTTCTGAGGAACCCTGAGCAAGAGAACCCAGCAAAGCAACGCCTAGATTTCTGACCCACAGAAACTGTGAAATAATTTTGTTGTCTTAAGCGGCTAGATTTGAGATTGCAGTAGTCTCCCCTTATCTACAGGGGATACATGCTAAGACCATCAGTGGTTGCCTGAAACTATGAATGGCACCAAATGCTATCTATACTACGTTTTTTCCTGTATATGATACCTATGATAAAATTTAATATATAAATTAAGCACAGTAAGAAAAGAATGCTGGAGGGCATCACCAACTCAATGGACATGAATTTGAGTGAACTCCAGGAGTTGGTGATGGACATGGAGGCCTGGCGTGCTCCGATTCATGGGGTCACAAAGAGTCAGACACGACTGAGTGACTGAACTGAACTGAATAATAAAATAGAACAATTATGCTGTAATAAAATTTTGTGAATGTGGCCTTTCTCTCTCCCTCCTTCTCTCTCTCTATCTAAATATCTTATTGTATGCTGAACAGACAGACAATTCACACCCTAGGCAGGACAGATAGAACAGTGACAGATTTCATTATACTACTCAGAATGATAGGTAATTTACAACTTATGAATTGCTTATTTCTGGAACTTTCCATTTAGTATTTTTGGACCACGGTTGACCATGGGTACCTGAAGCCACAGAAGGTGAAACTGCAAATAAGGGGCTACTATTGGTAATTTGTTATGCAGCAAAAGATAACTAATATGGGCATTTTACTAGTGATCTGGGACAAATAACAATCCTGTGCCTCAGTTTCATAGTTATAAAATAAGGTTATCTTCTCATTGTGTCTAGAGCGGATAACATAAGTTAATACAGAAAAGGCTTAAAATAGCTTGTGGTGCATAATAAGTGCTCAGTAAGTGTTAGCTATCTGTTTGGGTTGTATATGTACGGATTCTTCACTGGAGATGCAGTCAAGACCTAACCTCTTCTCACTTCAGCATGAACACACTCTGCTGATGTTGGGATATTGGAAAGGAGCTATGGGTCTACAACATCTATGCCTGTTACAGTTCTTCCTTTTTTTTTCTCCTGAGGTAGAGGACTGGTTTCAGGAACTGATCCCCCACTGATGAGATACAATTTATTGAAGTGCAAGACATATGCTCTGCTAGTCTACGGGGTTCAATACCACATACGTTACGGGATTTTGGCTGGGATTTGAAGGTTCATGCAGACCCCTCATCTAAATGTAAGGGTCTGTAGTCCTGTCTGCCTGGGCTCCCTCTAGGACAGGGGTCTGTTACTCTAGCATCCTGCATTTCCTCCTCTGTTAAGCAGGAATTCCCAGAAACCACCCTCCCTTAGAACAATGTCTCCAGACTAGGCTGATGGTACCAGTCCCATGAATGTTTAGTAAGTACAGATTCCCAGTCTTTATGCCAGATCACTTGAATCCCAACCTCCTGGGGAAGAGTCTGGAATCTATTTTTAACAAGCACCTCCAGGTAATTCTTCTCATCAACCAACTTTGGGAAACACTGTCTCAGAACATTTTGCTTTCATCTTTCCCCTGGTTCTGGGCTGGTAAGTAACTGCCCATGGCAGACATCACTAATTGATCACAAGACTCTTTCATACCAAACCTGGTTAAGACCTCAGAATCCTTAACAAGCACTTCGGGCAGCCTCTATTCATCAGATCGTACTGGAAATGAAATGCAATTGTTGTCTCCACCCTAGTTAATGTAAACTCATATGATGTTGACACTTTCCTGATCTGCTGATAAAGGATCTGCAAGAAGTCTAGGTGTACTTCCTGGTGGCTCAGAGGTTAAAGCGTCTGCCTCCAAAGCGGGAGACCCGGGTTCGATCCCTGGGTCAGGAAGATCCCCTGGAGGAGGAAGTGGCAACCCACTCCAGTATTCTTGCTTGGAGAATCTCATGGAGTGAGGAGCCTGGTGGGCTGCAGTCCATGGGGTCACAAAGAGTTGGACACGACTGAGTGACTTTACTTAACTCCATCTGGGTCTTCATGTTCACAGCTGAGTGACACCTCTACAGACAGAACCTTCTGAGAGAGGTCAGAAGTCCTCATGGCGGACCTTATTCTGTTTCTCCAGATATGTCCACTATGGCGGTGAGGCGTGGTAGATAAATAGTGATGTAAGCATGACTGCTCGCCATCCTAAGAGGACATTAGGAAAGTGTTGGGTGGTTTTGTGGGCTTTTGAAAGCGAAGGCTTTTATAAGTCTTAGTCAAATATAGCCCTTTGAATTCAGCTTAGATGTCTGTGATAGTAACAGGTCCATAAAACTTCCTTGATTTCTGAGAAGTGTCTCTGTTTTCTTTATGTTATCCCAAGATGCCAAAGTATCACTCTTGCTAAAGAAACTGGCTGGACCAGGACCAGGTAACAGAGCACGAGCGTGCCTGTCCTTGATATACACTGAGGCTAGTGGAGGAGACAAACAAGGAATCGTGATACTGGAGCAATGGAGTCCCACTGTGAGCCGCTGGGAACTATTAGGGCAGATGGCAGGGAAAGGCTAACGCTGTCCTGGAATGGGGAGTGGGGAATGAGTGCAGAGATGAAAAAGGCAGCTCTAGCAGACCCTGCTAGGTAAGAAAGGGTTTGTCCCCTGGAGGAGTCGGGGAGTGCAAAAAGGCGTTCCAAACAAACACTTCCACATCAAAGCCTATGACTGTTGTCTTCTGAGAGCCAGTGGGGAGTGCTGGTATGGCTGGAAAATAGTCTGTATGCTCAGGGAGGGAAAGGGATGAGGAGAGCAGGATATGGCTGCCCATGGAGCTGGAGAGGGCAGCAACTGATTGATCCAGAGAGATTTTATGATATTTGGATTTATGGGTTCTTAATTGAACAATTGTGTCCTGCTTGACAGTCCTAGGAAAAGTCACCAGTCCATAAACCTATACACATGGAACTTCCATTGAACATTTTGGTGCCTGTCTTTTAAATATGAAGGGCAATCAGATTCATCAGATGTTTGAGGAACCACTCTGTCATGAAAGAAAGACTAATATAAGCAAGCGGGGCGGGGGTCGGGGGGCGGGAATCAGAGGGAATAGAAACAATGAAGAGAGAAAAGAGCCCTGTGTATAATTAATCCTCAGAGATACAGTGGAAGGCACTGCACAGTTAAAACAAGAAAACATAATCATTGAAGAGGAAATACGAAAAGAGCTCTTGAAAATTAAAAAAATGTATAACAAGCGAGCAACTCGTTAGAATGGTGTTAAGAATAAGGGAAACTCCAAAGAGAAGCCCAGAATGCCAAAGAAATGGAAAATAAGATAAAGTATAATAAGATTATAACACCAATGAGGAGAGTCAATATTTGACCAACAGAAGCTCCAGAAAGAGAGAAACAAAAAGGGGAAATTATTGAAGCAATTAACCAGGACATGAATTTCCAGATTGAAAGGGCCACCAAGTACCAGAACAGAGAATGGAAAACATCAGCCACCCACTGATTTTCAAAAATATTAGGAACAAGATAGCATCAAATTTCTCAATATCAGCGTTCACACAAGCTAGAAACAATGGAGAAATACCTTGAAAGTTTTGAGTCAGGGAGAGATGATTTCCATTCTATAACTTTATATTCTGCCAAACTATTAATCGAGTGTGAGTATACAATAGAAAATCACCTCCCACATACAAGATTTCAAAAATATTGCCTCCCTTCAAACCTTCCTAAGAAAACTGCTGAAGGATATTCTCCACCAAGATGAGGGAGAAAATCAAAAAGAGAAAGACCAGGATCCAGGAAATAAAGAATTTAATACAGGAGAGAGTCAAGGGAATTCCCAATTTGATGACAAAGGGAAGGAAGTTCCAGATGAAAGATGAGTGAGAGACCAAGAGGCAGCAGGAGGACCACGAAAAGAATTAAACCAATATACAATTTTTAGTATATAATTTGTATGTGTCAACATATTTAAGAGAAAATTATAATTCTGCCAAGGACCTTGGGGATAAAACAGTGATGGGTACATAAAAACCAAGTAAATGACAAATCAAGGCAATTATAACCCAAGGGAAACAACAAACTACGTCCAGGAAAAGAAACACAATCGTGATACAGCATGTCATTCAAGCTGAGATTAATATAACCATAATAATATAAACATTGAATACTAATATTACCAAAAAGTGATAATATAATCATATTAGGAGGATAGAAAGAAATGTGTTTGGGAGGATAAGAAAGATAAATCCTCTTCTTACACAAAAAGAAGTTAATAAATGGTAAGTAGATTTTTAAAACACAGAGTAAGAATGTTATTTAGAAATATGGATTTAATACTAGAAGAAAACAGCTAAAAGATTTGGAAATGGTTGCCTTGAGGGAGAAAAAAAATCAGGAGAAAGGAAAAATGCTGCCTTCCCTTCAAAGACTTATATGGATATTTGTTCTTTTAAACCAAGTACATGAAATTTAAATATGGACTGCATGTTCGATGATAGCACAGAATTGACATTAAATTTCCTAGTTATTATTATGGTATTATTTTTATATAGGAGAATTCTTTTAATTCTTAGGAGATGCATGATGGAGTATGTAGGGATAAATGACACAGTGTAACATGTGAAGTGAAGTGTTACTGTCCTGCCCAACTCTTCATGACCCCGTGGACAGCAACCCACCAGGCTCCTCTGTCCAGGGATTCTCCAGGCAAGAAGACTGGAGTGGGTTGCCATTCCCTTCTCCAGGGGATCTTCCCCACCCAGGGATCACACCCAAGTCTCTGCATCACAGGCAGATTCGTTACTGTCTGAGCCACCAGGGAAGATATGACAGTGTAATATACTTTTAAATTTTTCAGCAAAGAATAAGATAGGTAGGTGATAGACACCAAGAGGTAGAGATGAAAGACAGATATAGACAGATGGGTGATAGATTATAGAGATGAGAAAATAAAGGAATGTGACAAAATGCAGTCGATGAGACTAGACAAAGTAGATGAAGATGTTCACTGTATTTTTCTTTCAACTTTTCAATCATCGTTTAAATTTTTCAAAATGTGCGGTGGAAAATCAGATACATTGTCACTCTGATGAAAATAAAACACTTGACCCAATGCCTGATTATAAGTTATGACCAACCTAGATAGCGTATTCAAAAGCAGAGACATTACTTTGCCGACTAAGTTCCGTCTAGTCAAGGCTATGATTTTTCCTATGGTCATGTATGGATGTGAGAGTTGGACTGTGAAGAAGGCTGAGCGCCGAAGAATTGATGCTTTTGAACTGTGGTGTTGGAGAAGACTCTTGAGAGTCCCTTGGACTGCAAGGAGATCCAACCAGTCCATTCTGAAGGAGATCAGCCCTGGGATTTCTTTGGAAGGAATGATGCTAAAGCTGAAACTCCAGTACTTTGGCCACCTCATGCGAAGAGTTGACTCATTGGAAAAGACCCTGATGCTGGGAGGGAGGGATTGGGGGCAGGAAGAGAAGGGGATGACACAGGATGAGATGGCTGGATGGCATCACGGACTCAATGGACGTGAGTCTGAGTGAACTCCGGGAGTTGGTGATGGACAGGGAGGCCTGGCGTGCTGTGATTCACGGGGTCACAAAGAGTCAGACACAACTGAGCAACTGAACTGAACTGAACTGAACTGAACATGCATGCTAGCTATCATTAGTATTTTTATCATTATCATAATCATTATTTCTCACCAAGTGAGATCCCATTTAACAGAAATGATAGTGATAGATTACTGATTGTTACACTTGGATAATAAGAAAAAAATCTTAGCCAAAGACAATTTTTACTTCACCATTCACCCACCCACCCATCTACCCAGGTTCTAGGGCTAATGTGTAGCACTGGAAACAAGCAAATATGCTCTTTCCTCCTATGTAATGTTCATGGGCCAACCTCAATGATATTGAGTGATAATTGTGGTCATTTCTGGTTTGTGATGGTCCAGAGAATGACCAGCGGCCTGGGTAAAGAGATATGAAGGAAGGAGAATCACAGATCTTGAAAGGACAGGCAGTGCTTCTCAGGTGTTCAACTTGGTGGATCCAGGTGAACAACAGTATGTTGCCTAGAACGAGCCCAGCCACATGGACCCTTCAGTACCTTGCTCAGAGTTGTTTTACCTTGGCTCCCAACCCCAAGAGCCACCCCAAGACCAGGAGCCTGTTGTGCCATAACTACCCATTTCTAAATGTATTACATTCACACCCACCCATATTCCCTGTTACCATTTTCTGTTCACTTGAGAAGAGTTGTAATGTCTTCCCAGAGTCTAGCCTAACAACTTAATGACTCATGTCCTAACAAGCTCAGCTGAACTGCAGATTTAGAAACTCCAGCGTGCACCTCCCCACCCTGGTCACTTATAGCTGCTTAGAAACCCATTGCAATAATGAGACAACCTCAAAGGAACTCATCTTCACGTGTCTCTGTTCCGAAGCTGAAGGTCATTTCCAGTTGGTGTTTTCTGCCTCTAGCTTGAGTCCCTAGCCTCTGAATAACATGGGGTGTGGGGGGTGTGTATGTGTGTGTGATTTACAGACACACAAATATGTACAGTTAATCCTCTCTATTCATAGATTCATGTCCATGAATTTGCCTGCTTGGTAAAATTTATTTGTAACACCAAAATCAATACTTTCACAGTCATTTATGGACATGCTCAGAGAAGCTAAAAAGAAAGTCAAGTGGCCTGATGCGCACATTCCCAGCTGAGGTTGAGCAAGGCCACACTCTGGTTTCAGCTATCGTACTATAAACAAGTGTCTCATCGGAAGTCTATTTAATGCCTTGCCCCGTTTTTATTTATTTTATTTTATTTTTTTTTTTTTTGGCATTCTCATGCTTTTTCTGGTGGTTTTGTTATTTAAAATGGACCCCCAAGGATAGTGCTGGCTGGTGCTTTCAAGTCCAAGAGGTTGTGACCAGCCTTGGGGAGAAAATACATGAGTTAGATGAGCTTCAATCAGGCGTGAGTTCAGTGCTGTCGGCCATCAGTTCAATGTTAGTGAATCAGCAATATATATTAGATAAGCTTCTTTAAAGAGAAACACATAAAACAAGGCTATGCATTGATTGGCTGACAGAAATGTTTCAACCTGAGGCTTGAAAAAACCTAACCCTACTAGGTTATTAAAAGATACTGAGTATTGTAAATCAACTATATTTCAATTAAAAATAAATTAAAATTTCATTAAATTTTGTAAAAAAATAAAAGATACTGAGTATAATTTCCTGGGCTATACACTAGGCCCTTGTTGATTATCTATTTTATATATAGTAATGTGTATATTTTAACTTCAAACTCCTAACTTATCCCTCTCTCTGCCTCCCCTTTGATAACATGTTTGTTTTCTATGTCTGTGAGTCTATTTCTGCTCTGTAAATAAGTTCATTTGTATCCTTTTTTGAGATTCCATATATAAGAAATATAATATGATATGTGTCTTTTCCTGGCTCACTTAGTATGATAACAATAATCTCTACATTGCTTTGTAGACCACAGCCACCATAAATAATAAGAATCGACTATGCAATATGTGCTTGAGTATCCATAGGTTTATGTACATATGAAAGTGAAGCTTGCTCAGTCGTGCCCAACTCTGCGATTCCATGAACTATAGAGTCCATGGAATTCTCTAGGCCAGAATACTGGGGTGGGTAGCCTTTCCCTTCTCCAGGGCATCTTCCCAACCCAAGGATCAAACCCAGGTCTCCCACATTGCAGGCAGACTCTTTACCAGCTGAGCCACCAGGGAAGCCCAAGAGTACTGGAGTGGGTAGCCTATCCCTTCTCCAGCAGATCTTCCCGACCCAGAAATTAAACCGGGCTCTCCTGCATTGCAGGCAGATTCTTTACTAGCTGAGCCTTCAGGAAAGGCCATGTATACGTTTATGTATATATATATGTATGTGTCTTTCCAGTGGCTCTATGAAAACCATATGAACAGGTCCTACTTTGTTGATTTTTTTTCAAAGCAATCACCAAATATACTTCCTCCAGGGTCACATGGTAAAATTCCAAGATGTAGCTGAAAGGCAGCAGGAATGCAAAGCATGGGGCTGACAGGATTTAATCACCAATGTATACAAACAGCTTACACAGTTTTTTAAAAAATCAAAAAATAGGCAGAAGATCTAAAAAGACATTTCTCCAAAGAAGACACAAAGATGGCCAATAGGCACATAAAAAGACACTCATCATCACTAATTATTATAGAAATGCAAATCAAAACTATCAGGAAGAGTGGCCATCATCAAAAAGTCTACAAATAATAAATGCTGAAGACGGTGTGGAGAAAAAGGAATCCTCCTTCACTGTTGGGAATGTAAACCCTCCTACACTGTTAATGTGTTAGTCGCTTAGTCGTGTCTGACTCTTTGCAATTCCATAGACTATAGCCTGCCAGGCTCATCAGTCCATGGCATTCTCCAGGCAAGAATACTAGAGTGGGTAGCCATTCCCTTCTCCAGGGATCTTCTCAACCTCGGGATCAAACCCAGGTCTCCTGCATTGCAAGACAGATTCCTTACTCTCTGAGCCACCAAGGAAGCCACACTGTTGAAAACAATTCCTTAAAAACCTGCAATCCCACTCCTGGGCACGTATCCAGAGAAAAACATAATTCAGAAAGACACATACACCCCAGTGCTCATTGCAGCACTGTTTACAATAGCCTAGACACAGAAATGACCTAAATATCCATCAAGAGATGACTGGATAAAGAAGATGTGGCATATATACATATACAGCCTTCTCAGGTGGCATGAGTGGTGAAGAACCTGCCTGCCAGTGCAGGAGACGTAAGAGGCATGGATTCGATCCCTGGGTCGGGAAGATCCCCTGGAGGAGCACATAGCAACTCACTCCAGTGTTCTTGCCTGGAGAATCCCATGGACAGAGGAGCCTGACAGGCTACAGTCCATGGGGTCGCATGGAGTCAGACATGACTGAAGTGACTACCATGCACGTGTGCACACACACACACACACACACACACACAATGGAATATTACTCAGCTGTAAAAAAAAGGTGAAATAATGCCATTTGTAGCAACATAGATGGACATAGAGATTATCATACTAAGTAAGCCAGAAAAAGACAAATGTATTTCTTAAATGTGGAATCTTTTTAAAAAAAAGTATACATATGAACTTATTTACAAAGCAGAAATAGACTCACAGACATAGAAAACAAACTTATGGTTATCAAAGGGGAGGTAGAGAGAGGGATAAATCGGGAGCTTGCAATTAAAATATACACACTACTATATACAAGGGCTAATGTGTAGCACAGGAAACTATACTCAGCATCTTTTAATAACCTATAATGAAAGAGACTGTAAAAGAAGAACATATATGTATTTATGTGTGTTAGTCACTCAGTCATGTTCCAGTCTTTGCGACCCCATGGACTGTAGCCCTCCAGGCTCCTTTGTCCACAGAATTGTCCATGCAAGAATACTGGAGGAAGTCACCATTCCCTTCTCTGGGGGATCTTTCTGACCCAGGGATTGAACCCAAGTCTCCTGCATTACAGGCAGACTTTTTTTTACCATTTGAACCAATGTATATCTGACTTAACTTTACTGTACCCCTGAAACTAATACAATATTGTAAAAATTGTATTTCAATTTAAAATAATTTAAGGGGGCAGGAATGATATAAAAATAAAGTGTGGAGATGATCAAGCTGACTAGCTAGGTAAGTCAGAAAACAGCCTCCCTTTGCAAACTGTTCAAGGCTTCCCAGTTGACCCTAGTGGTAAAGAATGCTATTGCCTATGCAGGAGATGCAAGAGACACGGGTTCAATCCCTAGGTTGGGAAGATTCCCTGGAGTAGGAAATGTCAACCTACTCTGGTATTCTTGCCTGGAAAATTCCAAGGGCAGAAGAGCCTGGTGAGCTACAGTCTATGGGGCCACAAAGAGTCAGATATGACTGAGCACACACAGACACAGACACACACACACACACACAGATCACTCCATGTGATCCCCATGGAGCCACAGCCTTTACAACCAGCACATCGAAGAACCCCCTGGCTCTGGTCTGAAATCACTGTATTAATATCTACTGTGGTCCTTCACCTGCCTTCAGTCTGGGCCCCTGTGGGTTAGGGGTGAAGATTGTTTCCCAAGAGAAAAAAGGTCAAGGGAGAGCCTTCCCCACGCTTCTGGCCTTAGCCTTGGAGCATTCACTTCAGCAGGTAGTAAGTACACAAACAACTCCAGGTTATCTTGACCCCTGGTCATCTATTTTAAGTATGATTATTTACACAATGTCTAGCACATGGTAGGCATTCAACAAATATGAGCAAATAAACCTCTTGGCATAAATATTCTTTCCCTTTAAAATATCATTCCAAAAGTTCCGGCCCATTCCTAGCGATGGTTTTATTATTCTTAAGGATGTTGTCTTTTCTTCACACCAGAGAAACACATCTCCAATTCTGCAACAAAGTCGCTGGGTAAAGACTGTTTGATTCAATGACCTTGATTTATTGAAATTGCTTAAGGAGACCATCAGGGCAGTAAACAGCAGCACACGCAGTCAGCAAGCAGCTGAGACGCCGTCCAGTCTCACCCTGGCCTGTGCTGGCACCCCTGTTCTCACAGCTGACCCCCTGTCCACACAGCTGGCTGGCATCCCAGTCCACACAGTGAGCACCTATGTTTACACAGCTGGCTGGTAATCCCGTCCACACCTGGCTGGCACCCCAATGCACACAGCTGGCATCCCAGTCCACACAGTGAGCACCTATGTTTACACAGCTGGCTGGTAATCCTGTCCACACTGGGCTGGCACCGCAGTGCACACAGCTGGCATTCCAGTCCATACAGCTGGCTGACACTTAGACCCTCACAGTAGGCACCCCAGCCCACTCAGACGTTGACCCAGCCCACCAACCTGACTGGGATCCAGTCCCTCCTAGCTGGCACTCCCGCCATACAACCGGTGCCTCAGAATGGTGGCTGCACCCCTGAGAAGCTTCCTCTCACTGTCCTTGCCCTTGACAACAGAGTTTTTGCTGGCCTCTGAGCACAACAGAGAAATCACTTTGCCAACAGATAGTATAGCCAAAGCTACGGTTTTTCCAGTAGTCATCTACGGATGTGAGAGCTGGACCATAAAGAAGGCTGAGCACCGAAGAATGGATGCTTTCGAATTGTGGTGCTGGAGAAGACTCTCGAGAGTCCCTTGGACAGCAAGGAGATCAAGCCAGTCAATCCTTAAGGAAATCAGCCCTGAATATTCACTGGAAGGGATGATGCTGAAGCTGAAGCTCCAATATTCTGGCCACCTGAGGCAAAGAGCTGACTCATTGGAAAAGACCCTGATGCTGGGAAAGACTGAAGGCAGGACAAGAAGGGAGTGACAGAGGATGAGATGGTTGCATGGCATCACCGACTCAATGGACATGAGTTTAAGCAAGCTCCAGGAGTTGGTAATAGACAGGGATGCCTGGTATAGTGTAGTCCACAGAGTCACAGAGAGTTGGACACGACTGAGCAACTGAACAACAACAGGTGGCTACTCTGTTCTCACTGAACAAAATAAGCTTCATTATACTGAAAGCGGGCTAGTTAGTAAGACACTTGGTTGATTTTCCCAGCCAGAAGAGTTTAATATACAACCACAGGAACTTTTTTTTTTTTTTTGGAGGATTCCCAGAAAGGAAAGCATTTACAAGTTTCTCAGATGGCATGAGGGCAATCCTAGTCTGGGGCCTCTTGGAGCCCCTCTGACCTGTGTTGGAAAGGAGGTTATTCTCTTCAAGCTGTCAATGCCACTCCAGGCACAGCAAAGTCAAAAGCACAGCTCAGGCCTACATCAAGAGCAAAGGCCCTGTGAAGTCAGGCCCTGGCACTCATGGAGGTATAGTGACATGTTATGAGGACTCCATGTTGTCCAAAATCCTTCCAGGCAAGCCTAGCACAGATGAACACTGGAGTCAGTTGCAGGTGGAGAAGAGCATAATGGGAGTCTGGGATGCTGGACCAGACATTGCAGAGTGGGTCTGGAGAGTGTTCTTAGATGGAACACACTTTGGGTCTTTTTGGTTTGTTTGGTTTTAGGTGTAAATTTTTTATTAAAATATCATTGATTTATAATATTTTTTTAGATGTAAGTGATGACATAGTGATTCAATGTTTTTATAGATTACATTCCTCTTAAAATTATTATAAAGTGAAGTGAAAGTGAAGTCACTCAATTGTGTCTGACTCTTTGCGACCCCATGGACTGTAGCCTACCAGGCTTCTCCGTCTATGGGATTTCCAGGCAAGAGTACTGGAGTGGGTTGCCATTTCCTTCTCCAGGGGACCTTCCTGACCCAGGGGTCGAACCCAGGTCTCCTGCATTGTAGGCAGACGCTTTACCCTCTGAGCCACCAGGGAAGCCCATTATTATAAAATATTAGTGATATTTCCTTGTGCTGTACATTATATCCTCGCAGTTTCTTTATTTATTTTATATATATAGTGGTTTGTAGCTCTTAATCTTATATCCCTATCTTGCTCCTCCTCCTTTTCCTCTCCTCACTGGTAACCACTAGTTTGTTCTCTATATCCATGAGTCTTTCTGTTTTGTTACAGTCCTTCATTTTAATTTTTTGGATTCTACAGATAAGTGACAACACAGTGTTTGTCCTTCTCTGACGTCTTTCACCAAGCATGATACTGTCCAAGTCCATACAGGTTGTTGCAAATGACAAAAGATTTCATTCTTTTTTATGGCTGACTAATATTCCATTATAGATGTATACATCTTTACCCATTCATCAGATGGAACATACTTTGAGGGGCACATGCACAGCCATACCCATCTCTTGATGATCTTTAAAGTGACACCTGAATACAGTGCCTGTTGGAAACACATGGAGGGGGAAACGCAGAAAGTGCATCCCTAAGCCTAGGCCAGGAATATTGCCAAGAGAATATCTAGGGAGGGCAGCTCCCTTGAACTCACTGGCATGGCCACTCATCATGGTGCTACCTTGGGCCTGCATCTCCCCGCCTATCAACCTTAGTTTGTTCAGCCTGGACAGAGGATGATGGTGTACATCCATCAGAAGCTCCTTCTACCTTTACCTCAGTCTAAGCTGATCAGCCTGATTCTGTTTCTTGGGCATTTGAAAGTGACATGGAGAAACCACTCCATGTAGGTAAATAAGTGGAAGTGGAAGGATTGATGTTAAAGCTGAAACTCCAATACTTTGGCCACCTGATGCAAAGAGCTGACTCATCTGAAAAGATTCCGATGCTGGGAAAGATTGAGGGCAGGAGGAGAAGGGGACGACAGAGGATGAGATGGTTGGATGGCATCATCGACTCAATGGACATGGGTTTGGGTGGACTCCGGGAGTTGGTGATGGACAGGGAGGCCTGGTGTGCTACAGTTCATGGAGCCGCAAAGAGTCAGACATGACTGAGCGAGTGAACTGAACTGACTAAGCCATGGATATTCTCCATTTGCCCCTCCAGATCCACTCTCCGTCCTTCTCTGCCCTGCTGTGTGTCCTGAGAGGCTGACCTCTGTCTGCATTGTATCTACTTGCCTCCCAGACGTCCTGCATTCTAGCCTGCTCTGGCCAACACCAGCAGGAGAGAGAAGAGTGGATGGAGAGAAAGACAGAGGGATTTATTTCCACAGCTCCCTCTCTTCCTGGCTATGGTTTGGCGATGGCTAAATTCCTCCACCGAAGGCCATGGCTCTTGTCAGGCAGCCCTCCCACTGCCGCAGGCTTTGCCAGGCTCAGGGACACACTCCCTCCCCTTGCTCCTTCTGACCTACCAGAGGAAATGGTTTTCTAGCATGCCAGCCACAAGGTGCTTGATGGTCCCTTGTTAGTTTCCCTGAACCCTGCACTGGCAGGTAATCTCTGCCCTAAGCTCTCTTTGACCACCCCTTTCAAGCAGGCCATCTGTGTCCTGCTGGACCCTTGACAGTATAGGAAGCCAAGCTGGAAAGGCTTAAGGATTTAGTGACCTGAGGTCACAACTCGGGGGCAGTTCTGATGGCCCTTGTAGAAGCAGGATCATGTAACTGTAGAGAGCATCCAAGGGCCAATGGCTGCTTGGTGATTTTCCAGGACCCACAGGGCCTGACTGTGTAGCCCACATTTCAGAGTCCCTTCCAACAACCTCTGTGGCCAAGCTAGCTTGAACAGACTTCTGATTCTTGTGCTTATTGATCCGTGATTGAAACATAGACCTATCTTTCTCTCCTCTAGGAGAGCTGCCTGCTATTTCTCGGTAGGACCAGAATTCCTACTGACAAGAAGGCCCGTCTCTTCTTAGATACCAAGTGCCAAATGGGTGGGTTCTGTGTCTGGTCTTGAGCAGTCTGGGTGATCAGCAGCCAGCCTAGCAGCTGGCAGAGTAGACACTCAATAATGTATCATATTGAATGAATGAAAAATAATCTCCAAGCGAAAGTATTTGTTGGATGCACAAGTACAAGATTGTTTGAGAGAAGCTGAGAAAGACTGCTGGGCATTTTGCTAATTGCCTGAATACACACCAGAATCCACTTTTCTCTTCCACCCAAACTCCCTTTGATTTACCCATATTCAAAAAAATCAGCTGCCATGGCTAACTAGGAATGACTTCCCAGGCACGAAGGGACACTGAAGGAGGAAAAACTTGCCCCCACGCACACAAGAACTAAGCATTTTGCTTTCCAGTCTTCAAAGATGAACAGAGACAACAAAGGGGTGGAGGAAGAACTTCTGGCTGAATGCAGAGGGTAAACAGTCCTAGGATGGTGGGTTCTGAGAATTGGCAGGAAGGTTCAAGGTTGGCAAGCCCAGTCTTCCACAAATGGTGAGATAACCCTCAGCCAAAGCGAGGGGCCCCTCTTGGCCAGCTCAGAGAGCTGCTGTACCTCCTCAGAGTCCTGTGTCTCCCAGCAGAGACCTGGCATTCCAAAGGAGGCAGGCAGGGGGCATCCAAGTCTCACCTGCAGGTGTGGGAGACAGGGTGATGGCATTCCCATGGTGGGTTCCACTGAAAGCAACAGAGACAGGGTCAGAGATGACAGTCGCAGTCATGCGCTGTCCAGGCCTCCGTGTGCAGGGGTCTCACAGGGCGGGGCTTTGGTCAAGCAGCCCCAGTCTTGGATGCCTGCACCACCCTAGGCAGGCCCTCCTCTTAGAACCCAAGTTCTCATCACATGTGGCCAAGTCTCTGTCTCCCAGCGTGCAGTGGGCGTGCACAGCCTCCACCACCCCCAGGAGCCTCATCTGTTTGTAAGATGCACCTCCCCAGGCATCCAGGGACCAGAACGATCCATGATTCTGGTTTCCACTGCCCTCTCCCCTGGGATCGAAGTATTTTTATGTCTCAGTAAAAAGAACCTCAAGCAAAAGCCAAGGGGCAGCTGGCTGAGAAGCCAGAGCAGGCAGCACAAAGAAGGGGCAGGACAGATCAGGGAGTGAGGGGGTGCACTCTGGAGAGAGAGGCAGACAGTTCCCACATCCTCTGGACAGGACGCCTGGGCCGGGAGGAAGGAGTGGGGAAGAGAGTGGGGAGGAGGCTGAGTCTGCTTCTTCAGTCATCTCGCCTGGGGCAGGAGCCCCACTCAGGAAACCAAAGTTGCAGAGGGTACCACCTGGAAAGTTAGCACTCCTTCCCTCCACAGGCCAAGCCGGAAGGAGGGAGCATGGTCCATCAAAGATAAGACCACCAAAGGCGCCGCTCAGAGACTCCCACCAAGGCCCAGACTCTACAGCTACATCTTGCCTTCACCCATGTCTACCCCAGGCCTGTCCCCTGCCTGTCCACAGGGGCTGCAGCTTCTAAAAGCCACCAGCCCCACTCCAGCCCTGAGATGGGTGAGAGGGCTGACATTTCCAGAGGCCAGGCGCTCTGATTTTTAAGGACGCCCCCCACCCCCTCCCCAAGGCATGGGGCTGGGCAAGAGGAGGAGGATTTCCCAACAAAAGTCAAGGATGCATAGCTTATATTATATCCCCCTGCCCCCCTCACTCCCCTTAGCTCTCTAGTAGAGAAACTAAAGACCCATGTCCTGCACAGAGAGCCAAGACACACAGAGAAACAGGAGAGATAGAGCAGAGAGGTTGAGAACTAGCATGACAGAGACAGGGAGAGGTGCCAAGGGGAGAGAGACACAGAGGCAGAGAAAGATGACAAACAGAGAGATGGCCAGACAGAAATAGAAGGGAGGACAGACGAACGTGTAGGGAAAGCAATGATATGGAAACAGGAGACAGGAAAAAAAATCAGCAAATTCAAGGCTTCAGCAAGAGAACCAATGATAGCTGTCCCTGCCATGGGGACCCTCTCACTTATTTGTAGAGACCACAGAAGACATAGGATAAAGGTACCCCTCACCTAAGACTCCCAGTAAGACCTCTTAGAGGAGAGTTCTCACCCTCAACAGCCTTTGTGTCCCTTCAAATCCAGCGGATCACACCACCTGCCCACTCCCAAACCTTGTCCCCCCACCCACGCAGGCTCTGAGCTCACTCCTCCTGCCAGTGGGTACCTGGAGCAGGGTGGTGTTGCCTGTACAGATGCTCGAAATAGTAATAAAGCCAACTACAAGCCTCTCTCTTTTTATCATCAACAGGAACTGAGAATTCTAAACACTGCAGTGATAAAAATACTCTTCCTGAAAAATTCTTTGGGTGGTCAAATGCTAGCAACTGCCCTGGTTACTGCTGAGTTTTACCATATGCATTTAATACACATACAATATATACTCAGATAAAGTGAAGTTGCTCAGTCATGTCCGACTCTTTGCGACCCAGCGGACTGTAGCCCACCATGCTCGTCTGTCCATGGGATTTTCCAGGCAAGAGTACTGGAGTGGGTTGCCATTTCCTTCTCCAGGGGATCTTCCCAACCCAGGGATTGAACCCAGGTCTCCTGCATTGTAAGCAAGACGCTTTACCGTCTGAGCCACCAGGGAAGTCCAATCTTTTTATTATTCATCCTTTAATGAACATTGTATTCTTCATGGATGGTAATCCATAGCTCTGGCCTCCACACGGGGGACCTCCGTTACAGGTTTATTTCCAGAGTGTTCCAACCCTCAGAATCACTCAAACCCACTTCAGGCGCACTCTACGGCTCTGACTCCCATGATACTACATATTCCTGTGTTTAAACGAAGCTACTAAATAAACAACGATATCACAGTGAAGGTAAAGATACACTTTGGAAAACAAAGAAATTGAACTTGAGTTACTTCCATTCTGGCTTTCTATACGACCACATGGAATTTTTATTCCTGTATAAATTTTTAAAGCAGTGAAAGCAGAATGCAAACTGCAAGGGTGCTATCTTTTGTTTGGAAAGTACAAATTTTAGCTCAGGAACTACTTTATCGAATTTGGATCATGTTTCCACTATTTTAACACTGAAGTGAATTCTTTTTAAATTGCTGCCTATTTTAAAACAAAAAAATGAATCTGGAAAACAAAAATTGTAATGTTATCCTTTGTTATTGCCACAGACCAATAAGTAGGCCTAAATTTCCCCCTTTTTTTCAAAATATGCTAATATAATTTAAAAGCATTAATCCATTACTTCTTAAAGTTTTTGTACTGTAATATTTGACTTATTTTACTTTTATACTGGTATAATGATATGAAGCTCAATGCAAGGTAATTTTTACTGAGTTTCTTTTCCAGCTATTGTTATTGCCATTATTATTGGTTTTATTTCATAATTGGTACTAAAAATAATTTTATTGAATAAAAGATGGAAACTGTTAGAAAGACTTATCTACCTCAGATGTCAAGATACACCATTCAGTTCAGTTCAGCCCCTCAGTCGTGTCCAACTCATTTGAAACCCCATGGACTGCAGCACGCCAGGCTTTCCTGTCCATTACCAACTCCCGGAACATACTCAAACTCATGTCCATCAAGTCAGTGATGCCATCCAAACATCTCATCCTCTGTCGTCCCCTTCTCCTTCTGCCTTCAATCTTTCCCAGTATCAGAGTCCTTTCCAATGAGTCAGTTCTTCGTATCAGGTGGCCAAAGTATTAGAACTTCAGCTTCAGCATCAATCCTTCCAATGAATATTCAGGACTGATTTCCTTTACGATGGACTGGTTGGATCCCCTTGCTGTCCAAGGGACTTTCAAGAGTCTTCTCCAACACCACAGTTCAAAAGCATCAATT